>JAZHEH010002453.1:0-124484 GCA_036589455.1 Ateles fusciceps
TCAGGAAAGTCCCCGATCTGTGTGTGCTTATTCCCCAATTCTGTTACCCCCAACTCAGCCTGGCTGTTTGTGGTTGAGTTCTGGCACGTGCCCATCATTACGGAACCTGGATTTGGCAGGAGCGTTGTGCCATATTTCTGTTATTGGCCTCTGTGGAGAAGGAAGAGAAAGTCTGTCTAGTTTTTTCCCTCTCTTTCATGTACAAGTGAAAATTCTTCTCTTGCGTTATTAACTTTTTGGCCAACCAGTCAAATACATCTTGGATTCAGATGGATTCCTTGGACTGTGAAGTTTTCTCCTGGTTTAATGTTCAGACTCTCGCCTGATAGCTGGTTCATTTAGCACCTGACTGGTGCTATGGTTATAGCTGCAACAGGCCACATTTAAGGAAGGCTTCCAGGGAACCAGCACTGTGTGAGGACTTCAATCCTCAAGACCTCTGAGGCAAGTGCTGTTACCATCTTCCCCCATTACAAGAGAGGTCATGAGCTGAAAGAGGTCCAAGAACTTGCTGAAGGTCTTGCAGCAGAGCTGGGGCTGGAAGCCAGGCAGGGTGGTGCCAGAGATGACTGACTTGAACGCCTACTTCACGCTGCCAAGCATGGATACATGTGCCATACATACATGTGGCAGATCCATAGGATGTGTGCCATCGATGCATACTGCTGTGCATACCAGTGGTCCCACCATCCTCCCAGCAAGTGTTGGTATCATTGTAAAACCCTGTCCTCAGCAAGTGTGTATTAAGAATTTACTGTGTGCAGATCCAAAGATGTACAAGCCCAGGTCCTGCTCATAGGCATTGCGGCTGGGGAGATGAGGCCTTGACCTGCAGGACCTGAGCTGGGCTCAGCAGGGGGGCTTTGTCTGTTTTGGTCACTGCTATGTCTCCAGGGACTATCATAGCACCTGGTAGGTAGTAAGCACTGAAAAACGTGATGAATGAACAACCTTCTAATTCAACAAAGCCGTTGACATTTTTACAAATAAATGAAAGAACACATGAATTTCTAAGAATTATAAAGGACATAAACAGAGATTAAAGGACAGCCTTTTAAATTATATACATTAAGCTGTATAAAAAGCTCCCCATGTTGTTCTCATTTTTCTTGCTTTTCATAGATTGGTGGGCACAATGTCACAGATGTGCTTGTGGCCCCATGGCATAGATTGGGCTTTCGTAGCTCATAGATCCTGCTGGGCGGGGAGGGCTTAGAGAAGAGATGGACCTTGAGGTGGAGTAGGGCTCCGCTGGGTGGGAAAGGTCGTGGGAGGCATTCCAGAGCTGCCCCACTGGCAGGATTATACTGGAGAGGGCAGACGCCTCATGTTTTGCTTGATAACAATCGTTTTGAACTTCTCGACTTATGGAAGTTTGGATCCTTTCCTGTCTGACTCAATACTTGCCTCACTTCCCAAGCCTTGCCTAACTTGGTTGGGTATCTGAGTGCACATCCTTTCAAACCGTGTAGGAATCCCTGGACCTGATTCTTGCCTGAATTCTGGCACCAGATCAAGAAGAACAAGCTTGAATGGAGGCTGAGGCAGGAGAGTTCAATACTGGGAGCCACAGGGCGGCACCAGGCAGCTTGACAGGAATCAAGAGGACCCTGAAGCAAAAGCCGTAAAATCCCACACACTCTGACTCAGTAATTGAAGTTCTTGAAATGTGTCTTGGGGAAATAGTCTAAAGGATTATTATGGAAATAAAAGATACATTTATGTTCATTAAACTTCGTTTTAATGAGATTGGAAGCAACCTAAATGGTAAATAACAGGGGCATGATTAAGTTTTGGCTTATCTGCTAGCTAGAATATGATACAATCACTGAAAATAAGATTTATGGAGAGTGTTCCATATCTGAGGAAAACCATGAAAAATGAAGGCAATGACAATCTGTATATATAATTTTCTTTTTAAAAGTACATGCATAGAAAAAGACTGGAAAAATATTACAGAAAATGACAGTATTTCTATTGGGGGAAAAGTCACTTGTAATCCTACTCACAACCAAACTTTTAGCCAATATTGTTTGTTTATGAATGACAAAACAGGATGGGACAAGGGAGCTCGGGTGAGTTCAACATTCCTATAAAGAGTCAGAAACCAAGACACTGTCTGTCTAGCAAAGGAGTAAGGACAGCTATGATAGCATGTCCAAAATAACCCAGAGTGTGAAATCACAGGTTCCTGGACAGAGGGGCACATGAAGCCCGAGCTTGGCCTGGGTAGGGTGAATGTGGCCAGGGAAGACACCTTTGCCTTTGTTTTTCTAGAGGTTTGGTGTCTGTAACCAAATTTATTCCTGAACCTGAGACACAGGAACAGGGCCCATGAGTCAGTGTTTCTGTGGCAGCGTTCTGGGTCAGTGCCTACAGAGGCAGGGCAGGCACCAAATTTGACACAGCTGCATAGGGAGGACATCTTTGAAGTCATGTCTTGTGTCTAGACTTAGGGAGACATGGGAGTGATTAGGGGTAGAGGTGGCCATGTGTCTACCCCAGCTCCCCTGAATAGTCCCAGCATGAGTATTCATAGATCCCTTTTTATTCTCAAGAGTCCTGATATAGATAATATGTGGTCCCCCTAATGATTGAAAAGGAGGTTGGAGGACATTCCGGGTTGATGATAATTGCTCTGCTGGTTGCCTCTAGTGCTTAAGAGATGGTGAATTGGCCGGGTGCGGTGACTCATGCCTATAATCCCAGCACTTTGGGAGGCTGAGGTGGGCAGATCACTTGAGTTTAGGAGTTTGAGACCAGCCTGGCCAACATGGTAAAACCCTATCTCTACTAAAAATACAAAAATTATCCAGGTGTGGTAGCACACATCTATAATCATAGCAACTCAGGAGGCTGAGTCAGGAGAATCGTTTGAACTCGGGAGGTGGAGGTTGCAGTGAGCCTAGATTGTGTCACTGCACTCCAGCCTGGGCAACAGAGTGAGACGCCATCTCAATTTAAAAAAAAAAAAAAAAGATGGTGAATTAAGATTGTCTGATGCAGAGGTGGGCCCAGGCTGATGGAAGAGTGGTCCAGGTGTTGTCGATGAATGTAGTTCTGCTATCCTGATAAAGATAACCAAGGTAGTTATTCCCAGGCTGCCCCAGCATGTGGCTAGAATTCATGTTTAACTTTGACCCAACAGCTCCTTTTCCCCTTGCAGTCTTCCTCTTCCATCCCGCAAACCTGGTCCATGACCATTAAAATCTCAGTAAGTAGAAGCTTAAGTAACAGTAACTAATTTGCCAGCTGAACCTTCCCCTATTTGCAACATTTTAGCATTAGCAAATTCTTGACTTTTCAGCCCTGGTATGGCTAGTGCAAAAATCATTTCAAATGGTAGAGGATGGTAACTTTAAGCAGATAGGGACTTGGGCTGGGTGGGCTCTGTTTGCTTCCTGCTGTCTGCCCTCTCTTCCATTGACTCTGTCAAGGCAGGCTTGTTGGGAACCCTGTTACTGAGCAGACTGCCAAGTTGATCATTAGTGATCTAGCCTGGGGAGCCAAGCCTAGGGTCATCCTGCAAGAAAAATGGGGTGGGATTGTGGGAGAAGGCCCCTCCCCTGTGCCCACAGGAGGACTGGTGTGACCCTGAGTGCCCCCAAATGCCTGGCTGGACATTTTGGGAGCACTGGGAAACAGGAGGTAAAGAAGACCTTCATGCAGTGTCTCCTTACAGGCAGCCTCAGCTCAGAGGGGCCCCCTGTCAGTGGAGAAGCCGTGACAGGTACAGCTGACAGGACATGTGAACAAATAGATCAACGGTTCAGGGATTGCCAAAGTAAAGAGACATCTGGATCTTTCATAGATGTTTTGTTTGGGTGTTTGGTTGAGGGGGCACAGGTGACGAGTGTTGGGGCAAACTCTGGCTTTTCCTGGACTCAAGCAAGAAATTACCTTCTGGCACCTGGACACTATTTTAAGTCTCTAGTTAAGACATAAGGGGAAACCACTGTCTCACTTAAGAGAGAACATTCTGCTTTGGAGGCCAGGCTAGATATGGAATTGGCAGGAATCTGTTAAGATCCGTGGAGAGGACACCTGAGCAAGCATGGGCTAATGTCAAACCGTAGCTTCCTGAGAGAGGTGGGGTGGGGGGAACTGACTTTTCAATGGGAGAGAAAGTTCTATTGTGAACGCTTAAACTGAAGCAGGTATAAGCAAGATGGTTCTGCCCTCTCGTGAGGCTTAAACTGAAGCAGGTGTAAGCAAGATGGTTCTGCCCTCTCGTGAGGCTTGAACTGAAGCAGGTGTAAGCAGATGGTTCCGCCCTCCCTCTTTTGGTTTTAACATGCATCACAAGGAACAGGTGCTGTCAATAGTGAATTCAGCCTTTCTGTTGGGCCCAGAAGCAGAGAGGGATGCAGGCGTGAAGGTAGTGGAACCGAGCCCTGACTAGTAGGTGTGAGGGGTATCAGAAGCGAGGGCAAGCGTTCTTCAGCGTGGGCGTCCTGAATCTCTGTACAGCTGACTCTCAGAAGTCCTAGGAGCCTGCTTTCTCGAAGAACAGTTCCATATCAGGTAATGACAAAAAACCAAAGTGAGATTAAAACTGGATTCTTTATATTGAGCGTTAATGATAAAAGCTCCAGGCGATAGCATTCTGTTCAATGTTATGTAACTGTCAGAAATGGGGGTTAGTAATTAGAAGTGAATTGGTAATTTAATAGATATGTTTTATGGGAAATGATATAAATAAGTACATGGAGTACGGCTTTAGGCCCAATCAGTCACACCTGGAGGGGCCTAGCTGGCTGGCTGCTGTGTCCACCAGGTAGAAGCTTACCCAAATTGCTTGAAAGAAAATGTTCTGACACTAGAATCGCCGTTTCAAAGCTTTGCAGGGATGGTAAACAATGTACAGCTCTTCAGAATACTGTATCAACCTTACTGTTGGAGAGAGAGCGCATCTAACACTCAGTAAATGCGGGGCACTCCAGGCTGAACGCCAAGAAAATGAACTGCCGCCTTCGTTTAGCACTGTGTCCCCAGTAGGGTGCAGAATTTCAGGTTCAGGAGTAGACAAGCATGAAGCGTTTTAGGGCCTTTGAACAGGCCAATGCCCCATTGGCTTTTTAATTTTCCATCCCACTTTCCTGGCTCCTGGGGCTCTTTTTCTCTTTGACAATCTGTTTCCTCCAACAGGATTCCAAATTCCCTATTGGAAGCTGAGCTCCATAGCCTCAAGGCCCATGCTCCCTGAGCTAGGTATGAGTGCAGCTAATAGCTGGTGGTCGTCCATTGACCTCCCTGTTGGCCCTGTATCAGCCTGTACTTCCGCCTTGCAGCTGATGGAGGAGCCTGTGGAAGGGCTCCCTCGCCCCAAGTGCAAGTGGCTCTCTGTTTCAGAGAAGGTTGAGAGGGGGACACGCACTTCTCCTCTCCACTGGGAACCAGCTGAGCTGACACCTCTGAGCAGAAGTTCCTCTCTGTGTTCCTGCTGATGTGCTGAGCTCTCAGTTGGTCATTGATTTTCTCCATGCCTTCTCCGGGTTCCCAGGGGTTGCCATTTTCTTTCTAGTTAGCCCCACTCTAGAAGAGATTTAGGGGTGAGAGAGAGAGGGAGAAACATGTGGTAGCCTCGTTAGTATCTTTGGTGAAGTGTGAGGAGAAAGCGGTAGCCATGATTGGTAGGAAAATGAGACCGTTAAGGGAGAAAAGTATGTCGATCCCTGTTATCACCCATCACTGCAGATGGCAAAAATCAGATCTCAGCAACATCACTGACTGCCCTGCTGAGACACCAGAACTGTAGGGTGACCTCTGGGAGACAGGCAGGGCATGGTGTGGAAGGGCCAGTGTGAGTCACATGAGGACAGCCAGGGGTCTGACTGCACTTGCAGTCAGTCCTGCCATGGGCATCACACGCAGCTGGCGCTTGAGTGGGCTCACCTGCCTACCTGAGGAGCATGACAGGGAAGGTGAGAGGTGTCTGGAGCCTCTTGGGGGGGACTTTACATCTAGAAGAGACACAACTGGCATCCCCATTGGCAGAGCCAGGGCCAGGCTTAGAGCATCAGGTCAAGGCTGTGTGGACTTTGGTCAGCTCAGCTTTAAAGAGCTGTGGCTACAGGAGAGACTCCAGCAACCTGCAGACCAGCTCAGGGGAATGTCGGGGTGGGGGGAGGGGGGACAGTGAGGGGCTGGGTGGCAAGGAAATGGGCAGGTGACCACGAACTCCTTGCTCTCTTCTTGTCTGCCTCTTCTCCAATAGGCTGAGGGTTCCTGAGGTCCAGGGGCCTCCTCAGAGCCAGTGAGGACTGTGCCCCTTTCAAGGCTGCTCCCTGAATCTCCATCTTCCTGACTTCTCTAACTCCTTCTCTGTTCTCCCTATAATGCCGTGATTTCTGCCTCCCACCTGGCTGGGATGGAGCTGGACTTGGTCCCTGCTAAATCTCAAATCTAGGTTGGAGCAGCAGTTGCTGAAATATTCAATGAATACTTGAAGGCCACAGTCATTTCCTCATTTCGTATTCCACTGAGTGCCAGAAATGAAGCAGAGAGGGCTGAACCCTGACACAGTGGGCTGGCCCAAACCTGAGATTGTGTCCCAGAAAGGCCCAGCTCCACACCAGCCCCAGAACCAGGGCCACCCTGCTCACCCATGGCCCACAGGAGGATGCAGATTGAACTCTATTTTAGAGAGCGGCCACCTCGATTGGTAAGGGAAGCAGGGGCAGGGGAGGAGAGGGAAGTCACAGGGAGACTATATGAACCACTGGAAACATGGCCGCTCCCTCCCGAGGTCCGGAGGTAAGGCCTGTGTCCGCGTTTCACCTGCGGCACTTATGTCATTGTATTGGGAGGAGGTAGTTGAACCTCTCACCTTATTTATAGTTCTAGTGGGCATTGTGGGCACTCAGTAAATATAAAGTGACGGATGTGTGGACAGACCATGAGTTCTGAGCCCTAGGCCCTAGTTCTTCCTGCTCTGCTGAGAGCACAAACCTGATAAAGCCTGAGAACCGTGATCAGGTAAACTGTTCAGAATAGTCAGGAGAGTCCCATCTTCTCAATGCTTTTGTCCAGCTTGGAGTAAGCCTCTTAGACAAACAACAGTGGCCTCAGAAGTTGGAATATGGAAGAAGATTCCTATATATGAGAACTGCAGGAAATAATGAACTTCTGGAATTTCCTAGCTGGGAGGGCTGTGTGTTGTGGCCGTGGCATTTGGCTACTGCGTGTGTGTCCTATTTCCTGCAATACAAGGCTTAGCTTATCATTAGCGGACTGACAAGCTGGTCTCAGAAGCACAGCAACTGGGATTGTCAAATGAGTTTCCTTAGCTTACGCCATCCTGCTTACTGGTAAGAGGTTTAGGATAGTGTGTCTGAGCTGCTGTCTGCAGAGCAGAGTGTGTGAGTGGCCCTGCAGGTGCTGGAGCTCAGAGGGACTGCCAGGATGTGCACCTAAGATGATACGTTCAGAGGTTTTCCTCTTTTTTTTTTTTTTTGAGATGTAGTTTCACTATTGTTGCCCAAGCTGAAGTGCAATAGCACGATCTCGGCTCACTGTAACCTCCGCTTCCCGGGTTCAAGTGATTCTCCTGCCTCAACCTCCCAAGTAGCTGGGATTACAGGAGCCTGCCACCACACATGGCTAACTTTTTGTATTTTTTAGTAGAGATGGGGTTTCACTATGTTGGCCAGGCTAGTCTTGACCTCAAGTGGTCCACCCATCTCGGCCTCCCAAGGTGCTGGGATTACAGGCGTGAGCCACTGTGCCCGGCCTGTTTAGAGGTCTTCTAACCCCAGAGAGGTTAGAATACTCCCTCAGGGCCTCACTGTTAGCAGACCCTGGTCTGAAATTTTGTGGCCTTAAGTCAGTTTCTTCTCTGTAGGCCATGGTTTTCTTAGCTATAGACTGAGAAGGTGAGCCAGGGGCTCTCTGAGTCCCGTGACTGCAATCCAGCAGCAGAGCCATGACAGGACACCAGGACCTTTGAACTCCGATTCTCTCCCAGCTCTTCCCCGTGGCATCTCTAACAATGTGACATTGTCACCAAGGGTCTGAACTTTGGAGTCAGAGACTAGGCTCATCCAGCTGATAATAAGTAGCCGTTACTTACTAGCTTTGAGAACTTTGGCTACTATTACTCAACTTCTGAGTCCTTCCTTTGTCTTTAAAATGAAAGTAATACAGCATGTATCTTATAGAGTTACTCTGAAAATTACAGTAAACTTAGGTAAAGCCCTCAATACAGTACCTAGTCCTCAATAAGCATTCAATAAATGGGTTATTTGCGTTAGTGACAATCCGTATGTGGTTCACAGTCACTGCACTTGTCTGAACCTTAGATTTCCTTTCCGTGATTGGACCAGTGCTTCTCTGACTAGCCATCCCTGAGGACAGTCGAGAAAGAGCATGTATTCTAGGGGTAGGGACTTGGGGTGTAGCCTGTAGCAGCTTGCAGAAAGCCTGGCATTTCTTTGAACGCCTATTTAGTTGTAAAATCTACTTACAGTTGGCATCCTGTACAATGATCTGAGTTTGTTGTTTGTAATATAAAAACTTTTCACCCAAATCTTTGAGTAAAGTTGATGTTTCAGGGTGAGGTAGCCTCAAATATCCCAAAGGTCACACAGCCACACCCCTCTGGGCTGGAGGTGGCATTGAACAGTAGTTTCAAAGGTCCCTTCCAGCTCTGACATTCCAAGCACTTAGAGTAAGTGAGTCTTATCCTCAAAGGACCTAAGATTAGTACCAAAGAATTCTAAAGGAACCTGAGAAGCGGGACCCGTGTGCCCTGCCCCTGGTGACAGTGGACAGGGCTGGGTGGAAGTAGAACTGGCAGAAACAGGGAGAAGACACAGCCTTCTGCAGCGAAGAGTGAACAAGGCTGGAGGAAGAGCCGGGCTGTGTCTGGGCCTGACTGTCAACCCTTGGGCTGATGACCCTGGCAGGATTGGCTTGGCAGCTCTCCACCTCCCCAGGTAATTTCCAGGAAACACTAAGCCATTGTTTCTCATCCCAGCTGGAGGCTGTCTGGGGGAGGAACTGTCATATCTCAGGAGGGCAGCGAGGGCAGGGGTGAACTGCATGTGGAAACAGAGAGCTTGTCACACTGCCTAGGCTTCCTGTCCGTTCTGTTGCAGCACCTAAGGCTGGGGTCTGGGCTTGTGCCCAGCCAGTGGGAGGGGGAGTTGAGGGAGTGTGGGAGAGGGCAGCAAGTTTTTGGAGAGAACAGAGATTTCTGTCCAGTGAATGGGAACAATCGCTAACTACAGTCTGGGAACCTCTCTGTGTGTGGGGGAGAGGCTACCTGCTGATGGTGGTGTCAGCCTTGCACACATTTGCCAGAGATTAGCCAGTATGCACGGTCTCTCCCTCAGGCATTAGGGATTGAAATGAAGTCACCCCGTTTGTTTAGGGCAAATATAAGGGTTTTCCCTGGGCAAGGCATTGATGACTTAGTCAAATTTATACTCAGCAGATGTTATGACAATAAAATCTAAGGGGATATCAATACATTCATTACACTGAAAATTTCCTATTGTGTATGGTATATGTTATAGTAAGATTTAACACATATCTTTTTTTTTTTTTTTTTGAGAGGGAGTCTTGCTCCACTGCCCAGGCTGGAGTGCAATGGCGCTATCTCAGCCCACTGCAACCTCTGCCTCCCGGGTTCAAGAGATTCTCTGGCCTCAGCCTCCAGAGTAGCTGGGATTACAGGCACCTGCCACCATGCCCAGCTGACTCTTGTATTTTTGGTAGAGACAGGGTTTCACCAGTTGGCCAAAGTGTTCTTGACCTTCTGACCTCAGGTGATCCCCCCACCTTGGCCTCCCAAAGTGCTGGGATTACATGTGTGACCTACCGTGCCTGGCTGTAAGATTTAACATATCTTGATAAACCCTTTCTAAGCATGTTATCAAGTTGGATTTGAAGTTCAGAAGGACTGGATTCCAGTACTTTTATAGCCCCATAAACTGGAGCTATAAAATATCTTAGTATGTTGGCTGGGTGTGGTGGTTCACACCTGTAATCCCAGCGCTTTGGGAGGCCGAGGAGGGCAGATCACCTGAGGTCAGGAGTTCCAGACCATCCTGGCCAACATCGTGAAAACCTCATCTCTACTAAAAATAAAACAATAAAAATTAAAAAAAATTTTTTTAAAAGCTGGGAGTAGTATTACGTGCCTGTAATCGCAGCTACTCAGGAGGCTGAGGCAGAATTGCTTGAACCCAGGAGGCAGAGGTTGCATTGAGCCGAGATCGTGCCATTGTACTCCAGACTGGGTGACAAGAGCAAGACTCCGCCTCAATAAATAAATAAATAATCAATCTTCGTATGTTGTGAAGTTGAAATGGGATATTGATTAGGGAAGTATTTCATAAGTTGTTAATTAAGTAGCTAAATGTTCATTTTAAGTAAAAACCCTTTTGGTAACATGAGCTAAGCATCTCCATCCTCTAGGCCCTCTGCAAGCTAGTCTCATTCAGTGTAATGACTATATTTCTCAAAATTTCTCTTGACCCATCCCTTTACCAGATGAGTTTTTTGCTCTCATATACAAGCACCACCATCTCCCTAGATCAGCTCTATACCGGAGGGCTCTCCTGCTTAGATGACCATGGCCTGTTCTCTGTGCTTCACCAAGTTCAGAGATCTTGACTCAGTCTTTGAAGATAACATTGGTCCACTCTGGGCCCTAGTTTCCTCATGCATAACATAAGGGAGCTGCCTAGATGGTTTAGGTTCCCTTTCTTCCCTGACATTCTGCAATCCAGCCATATTTCAGTGCACAAACAGTAACCTAGAATCTGAGAAGATGAGAGCAATGCATATTGTCCAACCGATTATAAGTAACCGATTTAAAAAAAACAACTTAAAAGCATAATAATCTATTCCTTGTGATATATTGGGCAATGTTTGTAGCAGTATTTAAATGAATTAAAACATTTAAGTGAAGTGTGATACCTGTTTCTCCATCATAACTATTATCAAATAGTTGCCATTTGTTGAGTGCTTGCTACATGCCAGCCATTGTTAGAAATTACTTTACCTTTTACAGTTACAATGTATTGGGTATTTTGAGTATCTGCTTTGTGATAGATGCTAATTACATTCCCCTGCAGATGTACAGATGGGGAAATTGAGGTTTAGAGAGGTTAAGTAAATCACCCAAGGTCATCCAGCCACTAGGTGGCAGTGACAGGGCTCAAGTCTAGGCGTGTGTAACAACAAAGCTTGTGACATGATGCCTCCACCCAAGTCCTCTGTCTTGCAGTCACTGGTGTGTTTACTCTTAGATTGTAAATCTGTTGTTTGGTTACCCCAGCTGTGTTTATGATACAGTCCTGGGCTTGACCCTGATTTAGGAATTGGCCTTCTCTCTCTCTAGTTGAGGCAGCCAGCCTGAGAACTGTATGGGGAAAAACCCACCTAGACTTAGCACCTTCCCTCCTCTGGCATGTTGGAGACACCCAGTCTCCACTCTCTCCTCACTTCTCTCCCTCTGCACCTGCCCTCTCCTCTCTGCACTAACTGAGGATGGAAGTAAAACTAAAAATCCTTAACACTGTTTGCCAGGCTTTGGGCTTCAGCCAGAGGAGGCAGATTGTGTTGATGCATGTAATTAAAAAACTGACACAAGAACAGAAAATCAAACACCACATATTCTCACTCATAGGTGGGTGTTGAACAATGAGAACACATGGACACAGGGGAGGGGGAGCATCACACACTGGGGTCTGTCAGGGGGAAATAAGGGAGGGACAGTGGGGGGATGGGGAGTTGGGGAGAGATAGCATGGGGGAGAAATGCTAGATATCGGTGATGGGGGAAGAAGGCAGCAAATCACACTGCCATGTGTGTACCTATGCAACAATCTTGCATGTTCTTCACATGTACCCCAAAACCTAAAATGCAATTAAAAAATAAATAAATAAATAAAAAACTGCAAACCTGCATCTCAAATCCCAGGCCCCAAAGGAGTTGATAAACCAGGTTGGCTCATTTTCCTTTGCTGTGTCACATGGGGAAGGATTTGGAATAGAGGTATCCCCAGGACTCTCAGTAATGGAAGCTCAAGTCAACCATGGAGGCACAAGAGCCAGATGAGTGATGGCAACTGCCTTTGGCCCCAGGGGGTCTAGCAGGAGCTGTGGATGGCTGGAGCTGGTGACAGTCTTCACAATGTAAGAGTCTGTGCTCTTACTGGCAACCCCATCACCACAGCCCCTCCTGTCAGCAGTGCTTTCTGATCCTCGTCCCCTTGGAAGACCTGTTCCAGCTGAATGGGTTAGGCTCTCACATGGAAAGGAGGACATGCACAGAAGCACCTTTCTCCTTCTCTCTCCTCCAATCAGCCAGGTGTTAGTTGAGTTACAGGACTAATGTTTCCTCAGGGGAAACAGGCCATGGGACCTGGCCTCTCCGCTAAACTGCAGAGAGGAGCAGGGGCCACATTCAGCAGCCAGGCCTGAGTAGCTTCTCTCACAGTTCAGTTGTGCCCATGCCCTCAGAATGGAAGGGTCTTCCTAGCAAAGTATCTTCTGTTCTTGTCCCTTAAGATCATCCCCCACAGAACCAGCTCCCTGAGGAAAGCAGAGAGGCAGTGTGTGTCTCAGGCCATTCTAGACAGAAGGAATGGGATCTCCAGTCTGCAGGTAGAGAACCTCGCAGCCTGCTCCAGGGAAGTGTGTGATCTGCAGAATCATGAGGTGCATTTTCCTCCTGCACCTTTTCCCAGGTGGGTTTTCCTAGGCTTCTCACAGACCAATGCTGGAGAGGAGGGGGAGGGCAGGGCAGACTCCTGCCACGGAAAGGTGACCCTTTTTACTCCCTCTCCTTTCTGGGTTTCCTCTCAACCCTCTGACCCTACAGCACCAACAGCACACCCCACTGCCATGGGCTGCCCAAATCCACCTGCTAGCCCTCTACCCTGGCTTCTCTCCCTGCCCCCTGCAAGATTTCTGTTTCAAAATAACTCAAATTACCAAATGCCGAATTGAGGGGAGAGGGGAGGGAGAGGAAGCATGAAGGGATTGAAACACAAGGAGTATATTCCGTTTACCTTATGGGCAAATGATACTCCCCAGCATCCGCCCCGTTAACTTTGCTGTTAATATTTGCAACTCTGCTAAGGGATTAAATGAGTTCTAAGTCACCCTAAGTACTTAGTCCAATGCCTGACAGTAAGTCCCAAGTACCTGGCAACCATTACTGGTTCTCTCTTTTCTCCTGGGATTTCCCCTTAGCTCTTCCAGCCCCAGCTCTTCTCTGGACAGACCTCATCCAATCGGGGGGCTCCACCTGGGAGCTGGCCAGAGGCAGAGGAGCTGGAATCACTGCACAGGTGGTGGGTCTGGGGCTGACCCCGTCCTCAGAGTCTTCCTAGCCTGTGCCTCTGTCTTACAGGTGTGCCTCGAGGACCAGGTGTGCCTGCCTGATTTGCCTGCCTGGCGGGGTGGCCTGGCGCAGGGAGCCCCAGCAGACGTCTTGCCTGTTAGATAAGCTTTGCCTCCTCTCCTGGGGACCTGCAGCAGCTCATCCCTGCCAGGGCTTGGCTCCCCCTGCTGGAACCTTTCCTACCTGCCCATATGTCTTGTGGAGAGCTGCCCCTACTGAGTACTCATAGGGTTTAAAACACAAGGCACAGTTCTGCTTGGCAGAAGGGAGTAGGGACATGGTATTTGAGAAGGGGATGGTGGTGGTAGGAGTTCAATAAGTATACTTGATACCCCAAACTTAGTTCTGAGGGGGCGATACCTAAGAATGAAGTGAGTGAACTTTAGGATTATAGCTGGAGTGTGCATTTTGCTAATTGAGTGCTAAGCAGGGCTCTGGTTCTGGCTTTAATTTCTTTTGCACATGACTTGTATCACAGAAGACTTCTCTCAGCCTGTTCTCATCAAATCCCAAATAAAGCAAGAATTCCAGCAGGAAGAAAACAACTCCAGCAGACCAGGCCTTGCTCCTGCACACTGTGTGTGAGGTTAGGTGTGTTGATTTGATTTGCTCTGTGTGCTTGTGCCACTGTGTGTGTGTGCGTGTGTGTTGTTTTATGAAAATTTAAAAATAACTTTCTGCCAAATATGTGGGCACCAGGGTTGTGTTGCAGAGCAGACATGCTCCTCCCACCCGTGGTCTGCTGCTCTGCTGATGTGGCCTGGCTGATGTGGACAGCTTGTCTGCCTGCAGAAGCCCAGCCCCTCGTTTAATGTGTTTTCCAAGAAGAAAGGCCCAGGAAGCCATGGGGGAGTGAGAGGCTGCCTGGTGGCTCAGGGAAGAACTCAGCTGTTGGAACAAGAGTGGGCTGGCTTTGTGTGCTTTCATGTGGGAACCCAGGGACCTGGATCCAAGTCACTCAAGGATGCCTGCAGGAAACCCTGGGATTGTATCCAGGGCAGGGTATTATCGTGCCCATTTCACAGCTGGGAAGACTGAGAAACAAAGGGCAGAAAGGATGTACAAGTTACACGCCGGGTTTAGAGCTAGGACTGGCACCTGTGTGTCTAGCACCAAACACCTCTAGGCCCCAAAGGGTAGATTTGTTATTGTGTGACCTGTTCCCCTGCTCTTTTCCTTACATACTCTCTCTAATGGTCTCGAAGTTCCCTAAACAACAAAATTAAGTGGTGTCATAGTTGGAAAATGACTTTGTATTTTGTAATCCAGGTTTCTATTCACTCATGCATTCCACTGTGTTTACTGAAAGCTTCCTGTGTGCTCGTCAGTGTTCCAGGCACTGGGGATGCAGCAGCAAGTGAAACACACAGGACTTGTGGCCTGAGGTAGCGTATGTCCCAGTGGGGCTGACAGATGTTATCAGATGAACACGTGACTACAGACTGCCAACCGTGATGCGTAGGGCAGAGGAAAATAGGGATTTGTTGGGCTTCTTACATGGGACCTGGCCTAATCCCCAGGTGACAGAAGTGTGTGTCAGTCTTTCCAGTTAGCCATGTCATACTGATTGGAAACATTGATTTCTGTTTTTGAACTGAAGTATAGGAATTTAAAATTGTTTTCTTTCTTAGGAGATGGGATCTCCCTCTGTTTCCCAGGTGGGAGTGCAGCGGTGCTGCCACAGCTCATGGCAGCCATGAACCCTTGGGCTCTAGTGATACTCCCGCCTCAGCCTTTCCTCCTCTTCTGGTGATACTCCCCCCTCAGCCTCTCCTCCTCTTCTAGTGATACTCCCCCCTCAGCCTCTCCTCCTCTTCTAGTGATACTCCCCCCTCAGCCTCTCCTCCTCTTCTAGTGATACTCCCCCCTCAGCCTCTCCTCCTCTTCTAGTGTTACTCCCCCTCAGCCTCTCCTCCTCTTCTAGTGTTACTCCCGCCTCAGCCTTTCCTCCTCTTCTGGTGATACTCCCGCTCAGCCTTTCCTCCTCTTCTGGTGATCCTCCCCCTCAGCCTTTCCTCCTCTTCTGGTGATACTCCCGCCTCAGCCTTTCCTCCTCTTCTGGTGATACTCCCCCCTCAGTCTTTCCTCCACTTCTGATGATACTCCCGCCTCAGCCTTTCCTCCTCTTCTGGTGATACTCCCCCCCTCAGCCTTTCCTCCTCTTATAGTGATACTCCCCCCTCAGCCTTTCCTCCTCTTCTGGTGATACTCCCGCCTCAGCCTTTCCTCCTCTTCTAGTGATACTCCCCCCTCAGCCTTTCCTCCTCTTCTGGTGATACTCCCCCCCTCAGCCTTTCGTCCTCTTCTAGTGATACTCCCCCTCAGCCTTTCCTCCTCTTCTGGTGATACTCTCGCCTCAGCCTTTCCTCCTCTTCTGGTGAACTCCCCTCTAGCCTTTCCTCCTCTTCTGGTGATACTCCCCCCTCAGCCTTTCCTCCTCTTGTAGTGATACTCCCCCCCTCAGCCTTTCCTCCTCTTCTAGTGATACTCCCCCCTCAGCCTCTCCTCCTCTTCTAGTGATACTCCCCCCTCAGCCTCTCCTCCTCTTCTAGTGATACTCCCGCCTCAGCCTTTCCTCCTCTTCTAGTGATACTCCCGCCTCAGCCTTTCCTCCTCTTCTAGTGATACTCCCCCCTCAGCCTTTCCTCCTCTTCTAGTGATACTCCCCCCTCAGCCTTTCCTCTTCTAGTGATACTCCCGCCTCAGCCTTTCCTCCTCTTCTAGTGATACTCCCCCCCCTCAGCCTTTCGTCCTCTTCTAGTGATACTCCCCCCTCAGCCTTTCCTCTTCTAGTGATACCTCCCGCCTCAGCCTTTCCTCCTCTTCTAGTGATACTCCCACCTCAGCCTTTCCTCCTTTTCTAGTGATACTCCCGCCTCAGCCTTTCCTCCTCTTCTAGTGATACTCCCGCCTCAGCCTTTCCAGTAGCTGGGACATGCACACCACCAATCCTGGCTAGTTTTTAAAAGAATTTTGTTGAGATGAGGTCTTGCTGTGTTTTGAGGCCCACGCTGGTTTTGAGCTCCTGGCCTCAAGTGATCCTCCTGCCTTGGCCTCCAAAAATGTTGAGATTACGGGAGTGAGCTACTGTGTCTGTTCTAAAAGTTGTTTTTCACTGAAACTTCTTAAGCTCCAGTCCATTTGCTGATCTTTCAGAACTGTGTTTCACATCCAACATATTAGCTGTTCCTATTTGCTTAGTATAACCTGTAGGCTTGATAGACACTCCTTCCATATTTTTGCCTAATTCATTATTCTGTCCAATTCAAAATGAATTTCCAGTCCTGTTGCCTACTACCAGACCTTTGCCTGAGAAGACTTAGATCTGTATTCATGTCTATTCGTCAGCAATGAACAGCACTGTCCGTTTTTTAATTCATTTCTCCCTTTATAAGCCATAAAATATTCTAATATCTCCATGTGCAAGGTCTCCCAGAGTGTGGGGTGTATATTCATTCTTGACCAGGGACTTCACTGACTTAAAGGCATTCTCTTTATCAGTATCTGTCTCAGGCTTCAAGTCTCTCAAGTGTTTGTTCATTCTCTTTGGAAGAAAAGATGGAATCAAATTAGGTCTTGATTCACCCTGTTCCTCACCTGTCCCTTAAAGCCACACACCACTACTCATTTAAAGCCACTTTTCCACTGGGCAAATGGTTCAAACAGATCTTCTTAAAAGAATCCGTGCAAGCAGCCAACAAACACATGAAAAAATGCTCCACATCACTAATGGTCAGAGAAATGCAGATCAAAAGCATCATGAGATACTATCTCACATCAGCCAGAGTGGCTTTTGTTAAAAAGTCCACAATAACAGATGTTGGCAAAGCTGCAGAGAGAAAAAATAAAAGACACTTATACACTGTTGTTGCAATGTAAATTAGTCCAGCCACTGAAGCAGCTTGGAAATTCCTCAAAGAACTAGGAGTTGAACTACCATTTGACCCAGAATTCTCATTACTGGGTACATATCCAAAGAAAAATAAATCACTCTACCGTAAGGACACATGCACCTGTATGTTCCTGACAGTGCTACTCCCAATAGCAAAGACATGGAATCAAACGAGGTGTCTGTCGATGGTGGACTGGATAAAGAAAATGTGGCACATATACACCACAGCATATCATGCAGCCATAAAAAAGAATGAAATCATGTCCTTTGCAGCAACATGGTTACAGCTGGAGGCCATTATCCTAAGATAAATCACACAGAAACAGAAAAATGCCACATGTTCTCACTTCTAAGTGGAAGGTAAACATGAGGTACACATGAACATAAAGATGGACACTCTAGGGATTACTAGAGGGACAAAGGGAGGGGGAGCAAGAGCTAAGAAACTATCTGTTGTGTACTGTGCTTCCTGTCTGGGTGATGAGTTTGGTCATACCCCAAACCTCAGTATCATGTAGTCTGTCTTTGTAACAACCCTGCACGTGCACCCCCTTATTCTAGAATAAAAGTTATTTTTAAAAAGGACAAATAAAGTAAAAGTTAAAAATAAAGAAGACCACTTTTCCTTTCTTCTTGTGTATTTTAAGAAGGACATAAATGAGAGTAGATGGTAACAGAGAGCAGGGAGATAGGGCTAACGTGATGTCTCCAAACGTGCCCTGGGGATCCCTGAGGCTCTTCCAGGGGCCCTTGAGGTCCGGGTTATTTTTGTAAGAAAACACCATTTGCCTTCTTTCACTCGCATTCTCTTTCAAGTGTGCAGTGGAGTTTTCCAGAAGCTATTTTGTCACAATATATTGGATGTAAAAGTAGATATAAAATCTAGCTGTTTTCCACTAAGCTAGATATTTTTAAAATTTGCATTAAGGAGCAACTGTTCTCATTAAATTATTTTGTGTTTTGGAAAATATATTTTCCTCTTAAAATGTTATTTATGTTAGCCTGTAATGGGCTTATTGATGTTTTAAAATGAATTACTATTTCCCAGTTTTAATTTCCAATACAGTAAATATTGACAGCAATAACTTACAAACAAAAGCTCTTTGGGGGTCCTCAATACTTTTTAGAAGCATTTTGGTCTCAGGGTGTTTCAGAGCTACTGAGAGAGCAGGTAGGGGTCTCCTAGGTGTTAGAAGAATACCAGCTCCTCAAGAATCAGATATGATCCAAGGGAAAAGTTTAAACTCATGGCATTGCCTATTCGGATGTCCACAGTCTGCCTCAAGGTGTGAGTTGCATAGGATGTTCTTTTGGAACTATGAAAATACCTTCTCTCCCTGGAGGAAAAGGTGTGGACAGGGCATCACCTTGCTGCTTCGTTTTAGAGGAGCGCTCCAAGGATCATTCCTAAAGCTCTCCAGGGCTCTGGACCAGCGAGGCAAAGTCATGCTCCACATGAACACAGTCTGTGGAGCCTGGCTCTCATCAGCGCAATTCCTTACGAGAAACGCAGCACAGGAGTTCTCCATCCATCTGCTTGCTAGGCGGGCGTCTTGCTCTAGGGATCATAAACAGGGCTTCTTCAGCTTAGTGAAGAAAGAGCTGGGCCTCAGGAGGAAACGTCTTTGAGCTCTGGGTGGTAATCCCAGGCCAGACGTGCCAAGGGGTTGGAGTGGCATTCCAGGCCAGATGTGGAATTGGGAGGGTGCCCAGCCCCTCCGAGGGCTCAGCTCTCTGCTTGACGGGGTCCTCTCTTTGCTCCACACTCAGATTAGAATCTGCAGCTCTGAACAAGTCAAAATAAAAACCTGTGAGCTTCCACCCCTGGCTCCCCCCAGGACTCCATTGAGAGCCTCTGCAGTGGCAGCCAGAGGTTTCAAAGGTTACCCCAGCTGGGCGGATTAGAACAACAGATCTCCCGGACCGGGTGAAGTTGGCTGCTCAGCGGAAGGCAAGTTGCAACATCTGCGAGCAGAGTCAGAACAAAGCCCCTTAACTTTTTTCGGTCTGGCCCTGGGCCCTGTGGCGCCCGGCACTCCTTCACTCTCCGTTCTTGGCTGGACCTTGGACAGGAACCTCTGCGGTCCGCTGGTGGTGAAGTGTGGCTGCCTCGCATACTGACTCCTGAGAGCTGCTGGGGGAAGAGGCTGCGGTAAGGTGTGTCCCGTTCACTGGTGTGTGGCCCTGCCCAGCTTTGCTCCGGTAGGTCACAGCAAGTCAGCCTGGCACAGCCGAGGAGCAGCACACACCGGAATTAGGAGTGATTAGGGAACTTGTCAGGATTTGAGTGCATTGCAGAGAGGATTAAGATGGGAGAGCGGAGCTGTCAGTGCCTGGGGCACTTGCACGTGGGTGGTTTTGCTGCCTCTGATGTGTGCCGTTGTTGGAGGTAGGGTTCACGGTAGACTTCGGAGCCTGCTTGGGAGCCCCTCCCCCTAGGGAAGGTTGGTATTTCCTGGATGCTCTGCAAACTGATCAGGTGCTTCAAGAAATGACCGTTTAAAATATGTACACTTTGAGTAGGGAAGGGGACAACTGGTTTCTCTAAACTCGTTCTGTGGTATTACTTGAGCCCTGATTTTTTAAACTTTTTTTCTGAGTCATTTGCCTCCTAGCTGCAGTCTCTTTTGGCTGTAGTTGAAAGTGTTCCTTTCTGGGTTCAAGAGACAATTTAAAGTGCTTTTGATCAAATTAAAGTCCAGTTAACTCAATGCTGCTTCCAATAGTTAATAAATTATGTTACTTGTGAAAGCCTCATTTGGAGATGGGCTTTGGCCCAAGCATAATGGGGTGGGGGTGAGGGGGAGTTTCCAGCTGTCTTGAACCCCTGCTCTTTTGACCCTCTCCCCTGTTTTTTCTTCTTACTTCTCTGTGTCTTTCCTTTGATCTGTGTTTAGCTTACATTGAATAAGACCCCTAGCTGAGTGTGTTTGATTCTAGCCACTGAGCATTGCTCTGCCAATAGAAAAATTATTGCAGAAATCACACAACCTCTTTGGTTTTCTTGATTGGAATACAGTCAACAGGCTCAACAGGGATTAGAGTGGAACAAGGTTTGGTCTAATTTACTTGATTAATTTTTTTCTGATAGAGCATTCCACATGTCAGTAACCATTAATTGCGTGGCAGGGATCTGTTTATGCTGATGACGGCAGTGGGGGTGGTGGGGTGATGGGCTGCGGGTGAGCAGAGCTGATTGGTGTTAACTGGGCTCTGGTCCTGCTGCAGGACAGTTGAGTAACTGTCCCCCACAAAACTGCCTTGCAAGGGACTAGATGTTCCCTCGCTGTATTGACTTGCCTGTTCCTTTTCTAACCTGAAGCCAGACCTCTCCTAGGGATGGATTCTCCTGTCTAATGTGCTCTTGAGACCAAGCAGGTGCCTTTTGATGAGACTATGTAGGGCCTTCAGGAGATTTCCATGGGCCTCTGGTTTTAGATCAAGAGGACTTTCACAGAGGGTCCTGAGCCACTCCTACCTTCCAGGAGGATCTCACCACTCCTGGCTTTCAGCTCCCCCTGAAAGTAAAGATAGAGAAGAGTCGACTCTCGCTCTCCGCGCTGCCGTCGCCACCGCCACCGCCACCGCCACCAGCACCGGCTGAGTCCGCAGTCCCAAGATCCCAGCCATCATGTCCATAGAGAAGATCTGGGCCCGGGGAGATCCTGGACTCCCGTGGGAACCCCACAGTGGAGGTGGATCTCTATACTGCCAAAGGTCTTTTCTGGGCTGCAGTGCCCAGTGGAGCCTCTACGGGCATCTATGAGGCCCTGGAGCTAAGGGATGGGGACAACAGCGTTACTTAGGCAAAGGTGTCCTGAAGGCAGTGGACCACATCAACTCCACCATTGCCAGCCCTCATTAGCTCGGGTCTCTCTGTGGTGGAGCAAGAGAAACTGGACAACCTGATGCTGGAGTTGGATGGGACTGAGAACAAATCCAAGTTTGGGGCCAATGCCATCCTGGGTGTGTCTCTGTGTGTAAGGCAGGGGCAGCCGAGCGGGAGCTGCCCCTATATCGCCACATTGCTCAGCTGGCCGGGAACTCAGACCTCATCCTGCCTGTGCCGGCCTTCAATGTGATCAATGGTGGCTCTCATGCTGGGAACAAGCTGGCCATGCAGGAGTTCATGATCCTCCCAGTGGGAGCTGAGAGCTTTCGGGATGCCATGCGACTGGGTGCAGAGGTCTACCATACACTCAAGGGAGTCATCAAGGACAAATACAGCAAGGATGCCACCAACGTGGGAGATGAAGGTGGCTTTGCCCCCAATATCCTGGAGAACAGTGAAGCCTTGGAGCTGGTGAAGGAAGCCATTGACAAGGCTGGCTACACGGGAAAGATCGTCATTGGTATGGATGTTGCTGCCTCAGAGTTCTATCGTGATGGCAAATATGACTTGGACTTCAAGTCTCCGGCTGATCCTCCCGATACATCACTGGGGACCAGCTGGGGGCACTCTACCAGGACTTTGTCAGGGACTATCCTGTGGTCTCCATTGAGGACCCATTTGACCAGGATGATTGGGCTGCCTGGTCCAAGTTCACAGCCAATGTAGGGATCCAGATTGTGGGTGATGACCTGACAGTGACCAACCCAAAGCATATTGAGCAGGCAGTGGAAGAAAGGCCTGCAACTGTCTGCTGCTCAAGGTCAACCAGATCGGCTCAGTCACTGAAGCCATCCAAGCATGCAAGCTGGCCCAGGAGAATGGCTGGGGGGTCATGGTGAGTCATCGCTCAGGAGAGACTGAGGACACATTCATCGCCGACCTGGTGGTGGGACTGTGCACAGGCCAGATCAAGACTGGCGCCCTGTGCCGTTCTGAACGTCTGGCTAAGTACAACCAGCTCATGAGAATTGAGGAAGAGCTGGGGGATGAAGCTCGCTTTGCCGGACATAACTTCCGTAATCCCAGTGTGCTGTGATTCTTCTGCTTGCCTGGAGACGTGGAACCTCTGTCTCATCCTCCTGGAACCTTGCTGTCCTGATCTGTGATAGTTCACCCTCTGAGATCCCCTAAGCCCCAGGGTGTCCAGAACTTCCCCTGACTGACCTGCTCCGGCTGCTCCTTGGCTTACCCGACCTCTTGCTGTCTCTGCTCGCCCTGCTTTCTGGGCCCTATTCACTGGGGTTCCGCACTTTCCACTTTCTCTCTTCCCTCAAAAACGAGAAATGTGAATGAGGATTCTAAAGGGGGTCCATGGAAGAACGCTCAGCGTCTGTGATGGGAGCATCAGGGTTGCTGTGCTGAGGTGTTAGCGAGGGACCACGTGTCCCTTGTGCTTTGCTCCTCCCATGTGTTTTCCATGTTGCATATGAGCGATGAACTGTGCACAGTGCTGGGGTGGAGGGGAGTGTTGGGTGTGATCATGCCTGGCTAAGGCTTTAATGTATTTATTTATTTTATTTATTTTTCATTCGTCCCACTAATTAATCATTTCCCCATAACTCTGTGGCCTAAAATTGGCCTGACTTGAGGGAATGATGTGTCTGTATTTCATATGGCTGTAGATCCCAAGATGACTAGGGTGGGAGATCTTGCTAGAATGGGAAGGGTCATAGAAAGGGCCTCGACATCAGTTCCTTTGTGTGTACTCACCGAAGCCTGTGTTGGTCCAGAGCGGAGGCTGTGCCTGGGGGAGTTTTCCTTTATACATCTCTCCCCCAACCCTGGTTTCCCTGTTTTTCCAGCTGCACCAGAGCAACCTCTCACTCCCCCACGCCACATTCCACAGTTGCCACCACCTCTGTGGCATTGAAATGAACACCACCATTAAAGTCTGAATCCATGCAAAAAAAAAAAAAAAAAAAAAAAGTCTTGCATCTTCAAAGCCAGGCCTGACTGAATGGGGGGGTGGGGGACGGACTCTGCCCCTCTTCCTCTGTGCAGCTCCCAAGCTTCTGCCTATTGCATTTCTCATTACTGGGGATGGTGAGGAATGCCTCCTTTGAGATGTGGGGGACTCTAAGAAGCCAGCAGATTTTGACTTTGTAATCAGGCCTTGGTTTGGTTTTCACTTTTTAGCTATGTGACCTTAGACAAGAGTAGTAGGCTTTCCAAGCCTCCACGTCTTCATCTGTGCAGGGGTGATCATCAGAACTGCTCTTTCTGATGAGATGGGTGCCCAGCATGATGTCAGCACAGGCACCTTGCTGGTTAAATGGTGCTGCTAGCACAGACACAAAGGGGCTGCAGGAAGCTGCCCGTGGGCCTCAGGCCCTCCTCCCCACCTTCTCAGGGAATTCTGCCATCTGCTTCCTGCTGTTTCCCAGCCATCCCACTCAGATACCCTTGCCTGAAGATAACTGGGGCTTCTTGCTGTCCTTGGTGAAAGGGTCTCTATCCATATTCAGGGTGGAGGGATGGGTGTCCCTTTGGGAACTGGATGATAATGATATTGACAGCCACTGCTATTGAATGCCTTTTATGTTATGTTATGGGTGTTATATACACTCTCATTCAAACGTTCCCTTCAACTTTGTGAGGCTGATATGATCATTCCATTTGACAGAGAAAGACTGAAGCCAAGAGAGTTGGAGCACCTCCCCTTGCCCGGCCCACAGCTGGAAAGGGGCCATGTCCCCTGGTTTATGGCAGGACCATGAAAGTCTGATCCTCATGATACCTGTCCCCCACCTTCACCCCAAGTCTCCATCTGGTCCTGGCTGCACAGTGTACCTGTCACTTCGTGTCTGTAGGAGAGGAGGAGGGCACAGGGAGCAGTGTTCCCACTTGGGTGTGGTCCTGGGTAGCTATGTGGGATATCAGAGCCCCATTCCTTCCTTGGCCCTGTGTTACTACATTCACCACACAAACACACAACACACATGCCACACTCATGTAATTGTTTGCTGCTGTATACCAAGTATCTAGCTTGGCACATGGTAGATACTTAATAAACATTTTAATTGAGTGAATGAATATATCTTGATGCTTGCCGTTAAAATTATAGTATGACTGCTTTTAAATGGTTCTGCAAACATATAAATATGGCAAAATGTTAATTGTTAAATCTAGGTGATAGATATTTGAGGTGCTCATTTTATCATTCATTCTGCTGTTCTGTATGTTTGAAATTTCCCATAATAATTCAAAACTCTTTTTCCCCTCTCCCCTACCTTGCCCCCTATTAAAATAGAAATGGGGATTGGTTAATGTCCCATTCCTGAATACATGTAAAATTTGTACAAAAATATCTTCTGTGAAAATGATTTGTAATCTGTAGACTTATTACCTGGGAGATGTCTTGAGATGTAAAATCCCATCCTTAGAGTTGTGGGTTTTTTGTTTCTCCAAATAAATCTGATCTTTAAAATTCAAAAATAATATTTTTTTAAATTTAAAATTCCTATATCATCAAATTCATATCATTATTTTCCCCGTAACTTTGTATTCATAAAACCACCTGGTATTCCACTGTTACTGACCAGTTCTCACTGTTGGATTTTTTAAAATATGGTTTAGCTTCTGTCATAAGTAATGCAAATAGTGTTCTTATAAATAAATATTTGGGGCTGTATCTCTGATTCTTTTCCAGTAATATATTTCTAAATGTAGGATTATTGGGAAAAGGTATGGACGTATTTTTTAGAATCTTTTTGCCAAATTGCTTTCCAGAAAGACTATACCAGTTTTTTTTTTCCCACAGAGGGTATAAGCATGCCCATCTCATCATGGTCTCTCCAGCACTGAATGTTATGTTTCTTTTTAAATGTCATTCAAATGAAATGTTTTGATTCATTTTTTAAAAATAACAGCTTGTTCTGAATTTGCACTCTTGGGTTATTATTGGAGCCAAGCAGTGTTGAGTGGTGCATCTTCTGTGCGCTGTTCAGGTCACATCATCCGCCCGTCGATCTGCTGGGCTGCTTTCTTCTGATACGTAAAGACCTCTGTTTGGTGCAAACATTTTATTGCAGGTTGTCACCCATCTTTTAATGTTGTCGACAGTGTTACAGAATGTTTTAATTTTATACATATGTGGTAGCAGCTCTCAGTGTTTCCCCTTGTTACCCCAGCTTTGAATTTTCTTTCCCACTAGCCAATCTGACTGCTTACAGGAGGCAAGAGGGCCCGGTGGTTAAGAATGACAGCTCTGGTGCCAGGTGCTTGAGTTCCAATGCCTGTACTGGCCCCTAGTAAATGCATGAACTTGGACAACTTTCTCAGTCTCACTGTGTCTCAGGTGTCTAATCCATAAAATGGGGATACTGAGATTATCTGTCTCATAGTGTTGTTGTAAGGAACAAATGAGCTGTTTATTATTTATAAAGGGCTTGGAGAGTTCCCCACATCTAGTGAAGTGCTGCACAAGTGTTTGCTTTTATTGTTACTTACTGCAGGGAGCCTGTGAGGCTCACCATTTGGAAAGTAATTTTGTTTCCAAAGTTAATATCTTATCAGTGAAAGAAAGCTGGGTTTATCAAGCAGGGGATGTGCCCTAATACAAACAAGCCTAGTCACTTTGTTACGTTCATTTGAACTCCAAAAGATATATCCCCATTTTATTTTTGTTAGAGATTATTAAATTTAAGCAAACTAATTACATGCCCCAGAGGGCACTGTTCATTTGTGTCACTTTACCTAAGTCACAGCATGGGACTTAAGTGTGTGACCAGACAGCCAAAGAAAATGAACAGAAAAGCAAAATCTAGGAATATGGCTTCTCTTTAGTTCAGTAGATGTGTGTCCCATGTCTGGGTCAGTCACCAGGGATTTTGTGGTAAGAAATGATCGTCAGCCTGGAGCTGTCCCCACCTGCATTGGAACCTGGGACAGGGACACTTAGGATGTATTCCAGGTTGTGGCAGTGGTTATCCAGTGACCTTGACTGGAGTCGCACCACCTAGTTTCTCTTCTCTTAACTGCAGCGTTTTCCCAGCCTGGTTCTTCAGATTTTTCTATGGATTTTAGAAATCCCCACCCCGCCCTGAAACTCTACCATCTTTCCAGCAAATCTCTTGTCTGTTTACAAGAGCCAGAGTCTGCTTCTGTTGTTTGCAATCAAGAACTCAGATATGTACTTACAATAATTCCACTTTTGGAATCAATCCTAAGGAAATCTTTGGGAGTTCAGGCATAGATTGCAGCACATGTGGGCTCATCAGCGGGCTTCATAAAAGATTTAGAAACTGTCCAAATGGCCAGCAATAGGGAGATAGTTATGTAAGTCATACATCAATATGATGGATATTTGAAAATCACATATCTTAAGAGCAATTTCCCCCTCCCTTATTTTAAGAAAAGTTGTAGGGAAAAAATAGAAAACATCTGTGTACATTGTATGCCTTCAACCATGTAAGATGTGTTTTTCTATATTGATAAAAACAAAACTGGAGGGAGATGCACCCATTCTGTATAATAGAATTACGGATATTTTCACTCAAGAAAACTTTTATTTTACATTCAGATTTTCACACTTTAAAAGAACTCTGGAGCCTGATAAATCTAGGTTGAACTTCTACTTCTGCCACTCGGTAGCTGTGTAATGGGCAAGTTATTCCACCTGTCTGAGCCCAGCTTCTTTATTTGCAAAATGATGACTATACATACTTCATGGGGTTGTTCTGAGTATTAAAACAAATGAGATAATGTATCAAGTGCTTGATACAGTGCCTGGAACAGAATGTATTCTCAGTAAATCATCTTATTTTTACATATTGGTATTTTTCAAGTTTTATGATGAAACCTATTTAAAATTGAGAATAAATATCACAAAAGAGTTGACCATCGCTCCAATGGGTCATCATCTGTTACTTCTCATGTCAACCCCTTGTTCTGCTACCCTTGCCAGCCCGTCACATTTTGTCTAGTCCTCAGTAGGCCCTGGACCAAGAGTCAGGGCTTGAAGTATTCTTGCCAATGATGCCATCATTTTGCTGTGTCTCCTGGGGCAAGTGACTTACCCTCTCTGGGCCTCAGTTATAAACAGAGGCATTAACCTGGATAATCTTAAAACACCTCCCTTCTCTGCTGATCTGTGATCTTGGAGCCCTGTTCACAATCTGGTCCTCAGAGGTGGGATGTCCCCCCCTTGCCTACATCCTTCCCTTCATTCAGCCAAGACTCTCCCCTTGCCTCACCCAGAGTCCTTGCCACCAGGGTCCTTCCTCTCTTGGAGTATGGATCCCATTTTTCTATAGCCTGTGAGCTCTTGTAGTTCAGGCTAAAGTAGCTTTTATTTCTACCAGAGGTAGAAATAGTCAGTGACTATTAAATACAGATTATAGACACCTATTATAAGAACTCTGAAAACCAACTAGTTACTCCATTTTTGTCCCCAGCTTCCCCTTTCCTAGAAGAACGGGACAGTGAAAAGATGGGAAGTTCCCCAGAGGGTTTTGAGGAGGCAGGGCATCGCCCTGGGAGCTGGAACATTTGTCTGGGATGGGCTGTGCCTTGTACTGGCACTTTGTGTGTAAAAGACAGAGCCTCTCATCTTCAGAGAGGAGCTACGGGTGGACACTGGCCTAAATGCACGTCTGCTCCACGTAAAAGCCACACCCCCAGACTGGACACACCTGATACCTGAAGGGAAGACAGGGCTGTGCTTCGTCTGATCTGACCTGTTCCTCTTCTTTCCTTTTTGCAGACCATGGGGGATGTGAAGCTGGTTGCCTTGCCACACGTTTCCAAAACTTCCCTCAGTGTGGATCCCTCGAGAGTTGGCTCCATGCCCCCGACGGAGGCCCCTGCTTTGATTTTGCCCCCTCGGAACCTCTGCATCAAAGGAGGAGCCACCGCCAAGTTTGAAGGGCGGGTAAGAAGTGTGGCTGGATGGGGAGGCTGTGGGGAAGGATGGGCAGGGGCCACTGCTCCTTGTCAAGCCTTTTCCTAGGCCAACTGGATCTAGTAGAAGGCTCAATTTTCTTTTGGACCTGCATGTAAAATGAATCTGTGCCACTTTGCCGTCTTCTGTTTGTTCGTGGTAGGCTTTAGTCTGTGCTGGAGAACTTGGGGGGTGGGGGAGGACGCTTCAAGTTGACCATCCTGTGATGTTTTGCTGTTAATGTAGGTTGTGTTCTGGGTACATACTGTGTAATTACAGAAAAAGAAGACATTGTTCAGTGGCAGGAAGTTACAACTTGGGTTTATATATTTCCTCAAATCTGGACAATTGAGAATTGACTTCAATTTTTCACTTGCTTTTTCCCTAGAAGGAGTGTTTAGTTAGCCAACCTTCTTATACATCCACTTGGTATACGCAGAGCAGTGATAGGACCTCTTATTTCACTCTGTCCCCTGTCATAAATGAATATGGTCACTTGCCCTTACTGGGACTCCACTTCTTCTTCTGCAAATAGGCATGATTATTGCTTGTCTACCTTGTACTTAGAGAAGAGAACACTGAAGAATAGCTGCACTATGACTGCAGTCTAAGAGGGAGCTCCTGAAAGCTTGTAGAAGGAGGGGTCAGATAGATAAATCTTTGAATGATGCTGGACCTTACCTTTGTGTAAGTGGTGGGTCTGGCTACATGGTTGTTTGGAGAGCTTGCAGGGGTTGCTGCCTTGAAAATGGCCTGGGGCTGTACTGAATTGCATGCTCTGCACAGACCTGTCTAGTCAGGACTGTTTGCTGATGGTTCTGACCTACTAGTCTTTTCGTATCTTTTGCCAGAAGATTGTTGGGGGATGTTAGTGATGTTCCTGGGGGAGTCTGTTTCTCTCTGGGCACTACCAACCAGGATGAGGGCTGTCTTCTGTTGCCCTGACTCTGGTCCCCTCTGTCCTCTTATCCTCATAGCTAACAGGAAAGAAGCAACAGGAAGAATCGCTGGAGGCTCATAAATGGCTTAGATGACCATAAAAAGGAATAAAGTACTGACTCATGCTATAACATGGATGAACCTTGAAACATTATGCTAAGTGAAAGAAGCCAGACACAAAAAGCCACCGATCGTAGGATTCTATTTATATGAAATGTCCAGAATGGGAATATCTGTAGAGACAGAAAGTAGATAGGTGGTCACCAGGAGCTGAGGGGGGGAAGAGGGATGGGGAGTGACTGCTGATAGGTACAGGATTTATTTGGGGCTGATGAAAATGTTGTGGAATTAGTAATGGTGATTGTACAACTTTTGAATGTACAGTACGTACAAAATACTGAATTATACACTTAAAAAATTAAAAAGTAAAAAACATTTGAGAAATGGCTCAGACAGCAAAATGGATCTTATCTGCACATCCCCGCTCCTGCCATACTGCTTCTGGGACATAAACTCCATCCTCAGTTCAAACAAATGTGGAGAGGAAGACACGACAGCCTCCATGTCGTGTGATGATGCCTTTGCTTCCTTTGCTGACCTTGGGGTCATGAAAGAACCACACCTTGAGTGACTTGGTCTGGAACTTCCATCGCACAGGCCAGGAGCCAGCACACTGGAGTTCTCTGTTGCTCAGGGCCCTCTGGTTGGCGAGTCATGCCTCTGTGTAGCTAAGGTTTCCTTCTCTGAGAAAAGACAACTGGCTGTTGCTGTATTTCTGGCCCACGGGGGCGTAAGAAGAAAAGTTGATAGATGGTAAAAGTCCTTCCTAAAGTTAGAAACTATGCTTTGGTAAGACAGTATTTTTCTTAAGGAGTTGAAATTTACATAACATAAATTTAACAATTTTAACATGAACAGTTTAGAGTAATTTAATTCACAGTGTTGACTGCAGTATTCTTCAAATGTAGCTTTCTCTGTCTGAAAATTTTATTTTTCTTATACAGATGAAATAGTTGACTTTGTATATTACATGTAGACTATGTGTCAAAATGCACGTGTTCCTCATGAGTCAGACTGCAGTGCTACTTGACCACTGACCACCTGACTTGAATTAGCCCAGAACAATGCCCTGGCAGCACACTGGTGCATACAGAAGAAAGACTATTCCAGACAGTTGTCGAGAGCATCTGGCTGTCTTGCAGAGGCAAACCTAGAGGGAGAGACTGCAGAAGAAAATGCCCTGGAAGCCAGCACACTGCAAGCGTGTATTGTTAGTGCCACAAAGAACACAAAGGGACTTTTGCCTCAGGGAAGGGCCGCCTCACATGATCCCAGAAGAAGAGAGCCGGTTGTTTTGATACCAAAGATGAAGTTGAACAGGGGGGTGTTTCTGACCCAGTGCCCTCAGAGAAGTAAAAAGTTAGGTGGTGTTAGCCTGAGGTGGCATGGGTTCTGAGCAGGAGTTGCTGGTTATAAATAAGCTCCAAACACTTAAAACTTGCAGTTCTCTATTGGGCATAGTCAGTGGTGATCTGCCTTCAACGCATGTTAGCCTTCACTGCTGGGGCCACTTGGCCTTACCTGTAGCTGACCCCCTCCCTCCAGGTTCTGTGACATATCCTGTTCTAGGCGGTCAGTCATCACAGAACCAGTCCTGGTGTCAGTCGCAGGATGGCCTCAGGACCTCAGTTCTCTGGTAACTGTACTCTGGCAGAACCTCTTATGAGTGAGTAACTTAAAAAGTATGCCTTCGGCCCGGCATGGTGGCTCACATCTATAATCCCAGCACTGCGGGAGGCCAAGACAGGCGGATCACGAGGTCAGGAGTTCGAAACCAGCCTGGCCAACATGATGAAACCTTATCTCTACTAAAAATACAAAATTAGACGGGTGTGGTGGCACACACCTGTAGTCCCAGCTCCTTGGGAGGCTGAGGCAGAAGAATCGCTTGTACCTGGGAGGCAGAGGTTGCAGTGAGCCAAGATCGTGCCACTGTACTCGAGCCTGGGTGATGGAGCAAGACTCCATCTCAAAAAAAAAAAAAAAAAAAAAGGTATGCCTTCAAGCAACTTCTTGGGCCCAGGCTAGTCCCCGTCACAGCCTGGACGGGATCTTCTTCCTGGCTGCTGTCCACAACACCTCTGCCTGCTTTCCTCCGTGAAGTTGCCTCCACAGTGGAGGGTCATAGGATTTCTCAGCTTCTTCTGAAAGAGCTTCAGGGACCCTCCCATCACTGAGAAACACAGTGGACACCACAGATGTGACAAAGTTCTAAAGCTTTGTTTCCTCCTGCCCTCGGAGCTGCCGATCGAAAGCTCTTCAAACGTGTGCTGTTGGTCTTTATTCTTGCAAGAGTTAAAAACTATTGCCTTCTCTGCCCCATTTCCTTTTTTTGCCTATGTTTAGACAAAGGACTTAATGAACCACTTCCTTCAGTAAAGCTCCTCTTTTTGTCTAGAGACTTGGGTGATATTGAGATGGGACAGTAGGCACCCTCTGGTGGTTGCAGCCTCTTTCTGAGGAGCTCCAAATCATGAGATGCTCATCTCTGTGGGCTTGGTCCCTCACAGCCTTCAGGGCTTTTCCACCTTGTGGCAGAAACACTGGGCAGCCAACGCATAACCCATGACCAGGCCCCTTTGCCTTTGCCCTGTTCCATGATGGGGTCCACTGTAGAGGCCTCCTTTGCAGCTAAGGGTAGCCCAGTGACACATTTGGGCTGAAGTCAGCTAGGGAGCTTCTGGGAAAGCCCTTGCTTTCCTGATGAAAGAAACATAAAAAAACAACACTGGTGCTCTTATATTCCACCTGCCCTTGCTTTCTGCCTTCAATACAGGTGTGTTGCCTGGTGCTTGGGCAGCCAGATTAAAACCATGAGGCCACAAGCCTGCACACTAAGGATTGGAGGGGGGGCGGGCAGGGGGACAGCAGTGGAGGGAGTAAAAAGAACCAGCAGCTAAGAGACACGAATCCTAAAGTTCAAAGGCTTTCCAACATACAATCTTTGACTGCAGTGATTCACACAGGAAATGTTACAGAAAGTATTACTAACTGATAAATACCTTGTGAGGTGCATGTGGAGCTAGTGTCTCCTTCAATGATGGGAATTAATAGGAGAGATGACATTGAACAGAGAACTGAAAGACTCTTTCGGACCCTTACCAGACCTACTAACAAGGATGGGGGTTCCTTATTCTGAGTTGAATGCGGTCCTGCAGTTAAATCATTCTAGAAGAAGTCATTCATTCTCTGGCTGTGTCTATTAGGCTTGAACCAACAGGGACTGGGGTTTATGAGAGGAAGTCAACAACTACTATTTGATTACTGTCCACTGATTTGACCTGAGCCTGCCCCCCCTCCTTCTCCCTCTCTCCCTCCCTCGCTCTCTCTCCCCCCCGCCCCCTTTCTCTTTCTCTTCTTTCTTTTTCTCTTTCTGTTTCTCTCTCTCTCAGTTTGCAGCCCAAAGCTTCAGGAGACTATATTTTCAAGAATTCATAAGACTTTATCTCATTAAGACCTTTAGACCCAGACAGCCAGAGCTCTTTCCCATGCCCACAGTCTAGAAGCCCCTGTTCCTTTATCCAGCTGTTCCCTCTCCACAGAGCAGCAGAGCAGGGGACCAAGGGATATGCCCACTGGAGCCAAACCGCCCGCATGTGCTGGGCACCCAGGAGCCAGGGATTTTTTACCAAATGGCCCTGAGCACGCTTCTAGCACCTGTGTAGGCCTCCTCCCATGAGAAGATGTTGCTAGGCCTGGGTGGCGGGGTCAAGGGCAGCTGTTTGCTTGGAAGGTCAGTGAGGTAGACGAAAATTCAGATGTGGGGCTCTGTGGTCTGCTCACGTACCTAGTAGAACAGGATGTTAAGTAGGGTGGGGACGAGAAGCACACAGGGCTGTGCCACTGCCTGCTGTTCATCGCTGGGCCTCAGGGGTGGTTGGAGGCTTCCGTGTACAGACAGCCAGGGCTCCACAAGTGCCAGGTGGAAACACCCCTAGCTGTTCTGTTGCCCATGTTGGCAGCTGAAGTGTTGATGGACTGCTTTCCCCCACCACAGAGTCAAGTATGAAAAGAGAGCAATGGTGGGAAAAATGCTGAAATTACTGGAGATTTCTTCCCTTCCACCATGGAATTTATTCTTATCAGAAAAAAAGCAAACATGGTGACAAACCCTGGCTGTGCCGTGACTCAGATGAGCTAATACTTTAGCGCCTCTTGAGAAGTGCGGCCCGAGTGAGGTTTCAGCTCACGCTGCTGGCCTCAGCATTGGCTGAAGTGGGCTTCGTCGTAAAGAGCCCACCTGGCCCTGTCGAGGCGTGTTTCTGTTTAAGCCGTGGAGGGCGGAGGAGGGGAACGTGAGAAGACTGGGCCATGGAAGCGTGAATCATTCCTGAATTTCCACTTTAAACAGTACTGGTATCCTTCTCCCAGTAACTTTCAGCTCAGCTCACTTCCAACTCAGAAGCAGTCAGCCGCCATGTTTAGCGCTTTGAGAAATGTGAAAGAAATGTCTGGTTTGCTTTCTGTACTCAGGAGTCTTAATGATGTGGTTCTGGAAAAGAATGTGTATATAGAACAGCAAGATATGACAGTGTATAATTAGGTGCTTGAATTTGCTCAAGAAATAGTTTGTACTGTAGAAATTTAGAGATGAAGATGAGGCTGGGAGTGGCTTGAAGACTGGTTTCCTGCTCTGACTTCTGCCCTTCCAGTTTGTCCTAACTTCTGATACTTCAGTGACCTTCCTACCACGTAGGTCTACGGTGCCATCTCCTGCTTTATATGCCAGACCCTTGGATGGCTCCCCTTGCATGAAATTCTGCGGCACTCTAAAAAGGCCTCTGATGACCTGCTCCTCATTCTCCAGCCTCGTCTCCTTTCCCTCCCTTCTTCCATCTGACATATTCTGGTGATAGTCCTGCTCCCCCTGGCCCCCACGTGCGCAGTGCAGATCCTTTGCTCTGGCACTGCCTTTGTGGAGAAAGGGTAAACAAGAAGTGCATTTTATCTTCCTATTGGTTTGGGGTTAGGAATGAGGCAGATACGATAGGAAGGGGACTAGCATATTTGCTAATAGCTTATTGGGGCCAGGCTTACAATCTTAGTCATTTTATCCTCCTGGCAAGGCAGCTTTTATCCTGATTTTTTACAGGGGGAAGAACCTGGGGGCTCCAAGGGATTATAACATTTACACCAGTAAGTGATGGAGCCAGATTTTATGGACCTAAGTCTCCTGTTCCTCCTGCCATGTTTCTTATCCATCTTTGAGTAAGATAAATACCTGCCACGTGATGAATGCTCAAGCAGTGTTTGGTGCCTCTGAGGAGAACCACGGTGGTGAAGTGTCTGAGACTCCTGGTGTCTTACCAGTCAAGCCCATAAGGATTAGGTCCTAAACTACTTCTAGGGTCCTGTGTCACTGTTATCCCATCAGCACTCCCTGCCTGGCTTCAGAGCCCTCATTCTGCACCAGCCACACCCCTGTGCACCTGCTCCCTGCTTCTCCACAGGCTGGGTCTATATCAAGAATGCCCTTCCTTCTCCTTTCCATCTTACCCAGCCTCAGGATCTGATTTAAATTCTACCTCCTTCAGGCTACTTTCCTAATGTTTCCTTTTAAAGCATTTTATTAGAGTACAGAAGAACCATGGTTATAGGACGTGGAAAATTCACAGTAATCATATAAGATCATTCTTCACTAATAGCCACAGGAAAGAGTTGACTGCTTTGGCCTTTTGAAAATGTCTTATTCACTAATCATCTCTGTGCCTATAACTTTGTTACAAAGAAAAACATGATTTAAATGCTAAACTATTTTTAAAACAAAAATTCAGACAAAGTTAAAAAGTTATTTGCCTTAACCCTTACTTCTATTCTCCATAGGTATCCACCATTAATAATGTTGAGTATCCTTTCAGAAATGATCTATATAAATATGAGCATATATCTGAATATCCTTGTGTATACACAAATGGGCCATGTACACATAATAACCTGAAACTTGCTCTTTTATTTCTTTGTGGTTACATAGTAGGTGTATATATCTATGAGGTACATGAGATATTTTGATACAAAGTTGCAATGTGAAATAAATACATTGTGGAAAATGGGGTATCCATTCTCTCAAGCATTTATCCTTTGAGTTATAAACAATTCAATATGCTCTTTATTTTAAAATATACAATTATTATTGACTATAGGCACCCTGTTGTGCTATGGAATAGTAGGTCTTATTCTTTCTATTTTTTTGTGCCCATTAGCCATCCCCACCTCCTCCCCAACCCTCAGCCTCCCACTACCCTTTCCAGCCTCTGATAACCATCTTCACCTTACTCTTTTTAGTGAATGTCTTTCAGTGTTTTTGTTTTCACATTGGCACACAGATCCACCTCTCAGCTCTAATCCTGAGCTTTCTAGCCCTCAATTGTTCCCTTCTCTGAACTCCTATGATATTTATATATATGAGACTTGTTTTTACTCTTCATTAATTTTTAATCAATTTATAATCTGATTCATTATTGTTTCTTTTGCTTCTTCAATAAGAGTGCACTGTTCAAGGTGTAGAATTGCATTGTTCAATAGGAATACCTACCCACTAGTCACATGTGGCTACTTAAATTTAAATTAAGATTAATTTAAATTAAATAAAATTGAATATTCAGTTCCTCAGCCACATCAGCCACATTTTAATAGTCACATGGGGCTAATGGCTGCACATTGGACAACACAGATTCTTGAACATTTCCATAATCATAGAATGTCCTTTCTGACAGGGCTGATCGAGAGCATTCTCATACATATTTCACTTCCCATACTGTGAATCACTAACCCACAGTTAGAAGATAGACTGAAAATAGTTGTTCCATTCACAATAAAATGAAGACATTAAAATTTTGAGAATTCACTTAATTCATTCAAAGAAAAACATAATCTCTTGATGAGAGAATCTCTGTCCTTCATCTTCATTGTAGAATGCTAACCTTGATAGCCCATCAAGCTTGTATGTGCTCTCAAATTTTCCATAGGTATCTATTTCATGTGGCTGGAAGCCCAGGTGTCACAGAGTTCCCAAAATACTCAAAGGGAAAGCAGAAGAATGAGAAGTTGCAGGGCAAGTACTACTGAAAGTTTACCATGGTCAGCGGCTCGTGGTCCCTTCAAAATGGTGGACTGAACAGATGTGTTACCTTCCCTTCTTGCCAAATATGACATCGAAATGAACATGAAGAGGTCCAAAGAGAATGCATTCATAGCTGTGCTAAAAACGGGAGAGGGGCATTAGTGGATGACAGATTTTCTTGGGACTGCATTGAAGGACATATGAGTTCTGCCTGCCGAACAGTTAAGGGGTGAGGCTTCACCCATATATTTGAGATTAAAGGATTTGGAGATTAGGAGTGGATGTAGGGCAGAAGTCAGGGTGATTAAAGGAAAGCCTATTTACTAAACAGGTATATGGAGAGAATTGAAGCTCCTGCTGTGGATGTTAATTTATAAGAAACAGGATGGAAATGTATTGGATGTGCCATCTGTTCACTTGCTCCATGACCAAGCCTGTGACCACGACCAAGTCCTCTGTGTGAGGCCTGCACAGAGAGGGCTCAGTCAGGGTCACAGGCTTGTAGACATACCCCATGTGGGGCTTGCAGTCCACCCCCTCGATCAGGGAGCCAGGACTACTCCCAAGGGGTAGAAAACCCACAGAAGCCACCTACATTTGGAAAGTAGTTCTTCAGTCACTGATGGTGAACAGTTAATTCATGGATACCATATGTCTGAAAGTAACATTTATACAATATAATACTGCTATTGAGAAAATTGTTGTTTTTAAAAAATCAATCCATAGACAAAACTCAAAAGTGTTAATTATATTTATAGAATAGAAAGCAAATCCTGCAAGTTTTGGCAAGCCAGAAGTAGAGGGATGGTGAATGGTAAGGTAGAGACAGAAAAACAGAGGAAGAGAAAAATATAATGACACTAATGTCTTCATCTTACACAGTGGGAAGTAAAGCGATGCCATCTAAAATGGACGGGTCAAATAACAGAGGTTTAAGTATGTGACTTAAAACCATAATGACAGAGGTGGGAAAAAAAGGTCAACTCATGGGCCGTATCTGGCACACAGACCTTTTGTGTTTGGCCAGTGGTATTCTCAAAACGTTTGAGCAAAGATTTGCAAATGGAAAATGTACACATATGATTCATGCATAAGTGGCTTTTCTTTAAGAATGAGACCTGGCAATGTGTCCACATGGCCACACTTGCCCAGAGGTGCCACCGCTGTGTCAGGCATTGGTTTCCAGGTCGCTAGAGTCCCCACCATTCCAAGCCATCTTCTAACACTAAGGACACCTGCCTGTTGCCAGTGAGGACTTTGCTTTTCTCCTAGCCAAGTCTACATTCATAATGGGAAAGCAGGAAACGGACAGGAAGGGGCCTCATGACATTCTTGTCCCAGCCCATGTTCCCTGCATGTGTTTCCTGCCCAGACTCTGTAGGCGTTTGAGTTAGTGATTATGCTATAAATATCCAATAAAGGATCTAAAAATCAAGCCAGGGACAGTAAGAGGGAGGCACCGTAAGTCAGAGAAATTTCTCATCACTCTTGTGGGACTCTGCTAAGTGCGTCTAAATTCTAATAAGAAATAGACACAGAGCAAAATAAAATCATTAAAAGAAAAAATAGAAACATTATTTCAAGGGCTATATCTGAGAAGTAATACTATTGCAGGGAGGGGAAAGAGTAAAAAGGAAAGAAATCTTTAGCCATATTATAGCCTCAACTTTCACCTTTTACTTTATACACATTCTTATTGCTTAAAAAAATTTGTAAACAGTAGACAGGAATTACTTCTGTATTTTTCAAAGCACAATAAAAATGCCTGTAAGAAGACTCAGTACATCTATCTGAGTTCAATGTCAAGATTCTATTTGACAAATAGTCAAAGATGAATACACAGTTTACAGTGGAAGAAGTGTAGACAAAGTCCGGGCATGGGGAAATATATAACAGTGCATTAAAAAAAATCCACAACTCTGCTGGTATTTAAACAAATGGAAATCAAAATACCTTATAAGTATTTATGCACCTAAAAAACTAGCAAAATAAGATACCAAGAGCCCACTGCTGGGGCTGTGAGGAAACAGGTGAGATTTTCCTTTGTTGGACGTACTGATTATTGCTTCAGCCTCCTTGGGGCTTAGATTGGCAGAATGTTACAGTGGCAATAAAACTGTCGATGTGCCTTGCCAAGAATTCTGCTTTTGACGCTATAACTTAACTCTTAAAGGAGAAGAAAAAAATAGTTGTTACAAAGATGTCTAAAGTACTATTTTTAATAACAAAAGAGGAACTAGTTTGTACTCAAAAGGAGATAGATTATTACACAAACACATCAATATGGCAGATATTACATAATCACCTTCTGTCATTGTGGTAGCTGTATCCATAAATGGAAATGCATGTGAATAACAAAGTGGAAAGAAAAGTGGAACAAATACTGTGCACAGTCCGATCACAACCACAGAAAAGCATCAGTATGGTCCCCACCTAGAATTAGAAGAGGATTTGGAACGGTATAAATAGAATTATTTTTTGTTGTAAGTTCTTTAAGTGTCTGTGTTTTTAAAATTTCTCAGTGATGGTTTACTTATCAGGGAAGAGATGGCTGGCGCTATCTAGATATGTCTGTCTCTCTATTAATAAGGCCTTTAGGCTCTTATTGTTTCAATGTGTTTCCAATTATCTGGACTGTCTGCCTTGAAGTGGAAACAAAGCTGAGTGGCAAAATGACCAATGCGAGATAAAGAGACCAGATTAGGGTTTTCTTCCTTTAACCATATACTCAAAGTGGCCTAGGGGGATGTACACAGGCACGAGCGATAGCACTGAGGTCTGGTTCATTTGTTCACATAGATCCAATTTCTGCAGAGCCCTGGACGTTCAGATTCCTTCTAATATGTATCTTCCTTCCAACTCTAAGTTAGTAAGACACTACTTTCATAAATAATGACCAGTGTGAGCTGAGCTTCCTCTGTGCTCCAGACTCTGGAGATATAAGGAAAAATAAAACATGATTGCCGTCTTCAGTGATCTTGCAACTAATGAATTACCAATGTCGGACAGAAAATTAAACTTCTCTTCCTCTGTGAAGCCTTTTCTAGCTCTTCTAGCTCATTGCATTTCTTTCCATTTCCACATTCTAAGGGGGTTATATTCTGCACTCTACAATTTAGATTTTAATTAGATAATTAACATAGTCTGTTGTGGAAAGAGCCCTGGACTGGGGATCTAGTTCCCACATAGTTGCCTTAAAACTTTCTACAAACCACTAAACCTCCCGAGTCTCACATTCCTTCTTATAAAATCACGATTCAGATGATCCCTAAGACCCTTCAAGCTCTGAAATTCTATGATTTATATGTTGTAGTGTGTGTTCTCTGTTTACACGCCTAGTTTTTATAAAACACACCTCAGTGCCAGCTCCTGGCAGATGCCCAGTAAAGAGAGATTATTTATTCAGTCTGTAAGTTTTCTAAATATTAGTCTCTTGTCTCATTAATGTTCTGTTTTTCTTTAAGATTGATTTTGAGTGTTTGTATTTGACTCATTCAAGTAATGTTCATCAAGCACTTTGCCATGAGCTGGGTACCGTGTTTGCTGTTTATGGTTTGAGGAGGTGCTTGGGGAGGGCTGACCATCACTTGTGAGGACTGTGGTGTTGAGATCTGCATATCAGGCTGAGAGTTGGACCAAATCATCTTGACCGTTGCTCCCATCTTGAACATTTTACCATTTTATTCAGTGCCTATTTCTATTGGAGTCAGTATTGGAATTCTCTCTGTGGTTTGTTCTGATCAATCTGATTTTTAATAACATACCATACATTTGTGTAGCATTTCATAGAAGCCCTTCTAGCTTTGTTAGAGGGTAGAGAGTGCTAGTTACCCCCTCTCATTTCTCAGCACTTGGGGAAAGATATGCAGAATGAAATGGAGGGGAAGTGTGCACATGGAGGGCCAGTGCCGTCCACGAGAGCTCGACTGAAGGATGGGGCCAGGCCCCTAGTGACCCCCCTCGGGATTCCATCTGTCCAGCCACTGGAGGGCAGAGTTACTGGAGACTTGCTGGCCTAGTGCTCCCAGAGCCCCTCCCTCAGCCCCTTCCAGGCTTCATCTACTGTGAGGGTCTTCCCAGCAACTGGCTTGGAGCACTTCATCTCTGGCCAGAAGCCTCCAGTGCTTCTGAGTTCAGACTCCTTGCCTGGCACTTGGCTTTCGCCACAATGTGGGGCCAGTCCCCCAGACCAGCACTCTTCCCAACTGCCAGGACCCGCGATCCCTGAGCAAAGTCCTGGGCTTTGCCTCTTGGACTTCTGTCATCCTTTCTAACTGGAGGCCGGACCCCTAATCTATCATAGTGCTACCCTGCTTCTTCCAAATGTCACCTCTTCCAGGGAGCCCATCCTGCTTCTCCTTGCCAGTTGTGGTCTCTTTCCTTCTGAATCACTCTGGGGCTTTCTGATACTGTGTATCTTTGGCTTTATGTTCTGGTTATTTAAGTACTTGTCTCTAGAATGTGAGCCTCTTGGAGACGATCTCTTATTCGTCTTTGTGTTCTCTATAGCACCTAGGACAGCGCCCGGCCTGTGTTAGATATTCAGTCAGACTTGGTTAGGTTATAGCTGAGCAGGGGATGAATTTAAATACACTGGGGCACTGCAGTAAGTCCCAGAGATGACAAAGTGCTGTTATTTGCAAATGCCTTTACTGGGCAGCAGCTATCGTAAGGAGCTGGCTTCTCTAAGACCAACAGCATGATCTGGAAGGAGGGCTGTTCTGGTGTCGTGTGCTTGGGTCTTTGTCTCTAATTTGCTCAGTCCTCTGGGCTGTAGTTTTCTCATCGTATAAAATGAGAGAGTTGAACCAGATGACTCTGATGCCCCTTCCTGTTCCAATGTACGATGATTTCTTATATATATATATATATATATATATATATATTTGTTTGAGACGGAGTCTCGCTCTGTCATCAGGCAGGAGTGCAGTGGCACGATCTCGGCTTACTGCAACCTCCACCTCCTGGGTTCAAGCAATTCTCCTGTCTCAGCCTCCCAAGTAGCTGGGACTACAGGTGCTTGCCACCCCACCCAGCTAATTTTTGTATTTTTAATAGAGATGGGGTTTCACCATATTGGTCAGGCTGGTCTCAAACTCCTGACCTCAGGTGATCCACCTGCCTTGGCCTCCCAGAGTGCTGGGATTACAGGCGTAAGCCACGTGCCCAGCCATAAAAATGAACTTTAAACAAGATTTTGGAGTAGGGACCTGGTGGTTTTATGAGCATGCTTACCAGTTGACCCCAGTGCTACGTGACAGGCTGACTTAAGTGGATAGTTTGCAGGTTCGTTCAGTAAGTGCTAATGGTATGCATGATGTTTGTTCTCCTGGAATAAACAGATGACAGAGAACCACGACACTGTCCCTGCATTCAGAGGTTTGACATCCTCAACTTGCTGAAGTTCTAAATCTCCACTTCCCACACCCATTACATGCACACCACTCTGAGTGCTGGTGTGTCATGTGGGGGAGGAGGAAGTGTGTTCTGATGCCACACGTCGGACCTGATGTCACCTTCAAATTAATCCCTGTCCCCTGCCTTTGCTGAAAAGCCCTCTGAAATAAAAGCAGGTGGGAGACAGTGATAGTGAAAAGAGACTTGTGTCCTGATAGTGATGGTGAGGGTGCGCAATAGACCCACTTGTTTTTCTCTCATTTGGTGGCACGCTGAGTCCCTGAGCAACTCCTCTGAGAGATGCAGGTCCCTCTCAGCCAGTCTGAAAACTCCAGCAGGGACTAGGGCAGGACAAGGTAGGGCAGGGCAGGGCCTGTTGAGAGCTGGAGTTTAGATGGTGAGCTCAGAGCCCCAAGCCTGGGAGGGAGGTTGTCTGTGGAGTGTGAAGAACTTGGCTCAACCCGGCCACCAAATGCTGGGAAGCCTGACAGGGGAGTGAAAAATGAGCCTGGAAGAGTTGGAGCCAGGAAGGCAAGGAAAATCAAATCAAATCTGGATCTCGATTTAAAAGGCATTAGGCTGAGGGGAGCCAGGCACCTGAACATACTTTCCACAGCCTGTCATGCTGAGCCTGCCTCATCCGTGCACAGTGAGGGGACGTCGGGCCCAGGCAGACTGGTTCCCAGGCCCCCATCCCCCAGCCAGTCCGCTCAGGCACAGACACAACCCCATCAAATGCCATACTCTGTTGGGCTGGAGGAGGGGAGAGCTGCTGTGGCTCAGTCCAGAAAGGAGAGGGGGAGAGACTTTCTGGAGCAGTTGGCGCCAGTCAGTTCCCCACATGCACAGTGAACACTGGTTCTGAATTAATGAATTATCTGAGACAAAGCTCTTTTGTCATAAAGTCAAATCATACCCTACCCCACCTCCCCCTCTTCATTTTTAGCAGCCAGGACATAGCTATTTGGGGTTTGAAGTGAAATTCTGGACACTTTAGTGCCGGAGTCATTCATGGAGGCACTTTGTAGAGAGCGGTTTCTCAAGGTGGGATTCAGCAGAAGCCACTGGGTGCCTGCAAGGTCCCACCCAGATCCACTGAGGTGAGACCAAGGAATCTGCACCTGATCACACTGTCCCTAAACAGGTTCTTCTATGAGCCACTCAAGGGACAGCTGTTAGTCTCCAGAGATGGAAGTAAAGGTCACACCTGCATGTTTCAGCCACCCCCAGGGGAGCACGTGGGAAGTGGCTGGGCAGTGGAGGAAGGGGTGACTGGGCTTCTCGTCTTGCCTGATTTTACTTCTGAGGGTGGCGCGTCTGACAATCTCAGGCTCTGGGAAGGGGCTCTCTGCTGATGAGCTCTGCTGACGCGTATTGCTGACTTATAGATTAGTGGTTTTCAGCTTTTTTCCCCTATTATCACCTTCCCAAGGAATCTCCTAGTGAAAATTTAATACCACAGTTATACTCTATACTGTATATGTGTACTGTAGTATATCTGTGTGTATATGTAAAAAGACTAAGACTTGTTGCCCCTTACTCCCAAGAACCAGTTCTCCCCCCCTTAGGGATGATACCACCCATTTGAGAATGCTTCATCTTGTTTAAATTTTGCAATGCTTAGAATTTTCTTCTGGAGTAGAGGTGAGGAGTAAGAATAGAGAAGGGAAAATGTGGGTAGGAAATAATAAACCAGGGGGTGAGAACAGCCTGCAGAAATAAGCACTGTACAGTCTTGTATTATTGTTGTTAGAGACGGGCTGCAAATGTGACTCTAAAGCTTTCTGGAGATCATTTTGTCTTAAAAATAAGCCCATTGGCTCAGGAGATGCAGTCATGGAGCCTCACTAGTGGGAACTCCGGAGATTATGTGTGGGTATATACATGTGTACCTGCATGTAAACAAAGGAAGCTATCTGGATGCAAAGGTGGTAAGAGATGTGTTTTGGGCAGAAGACTGGAGACCCCTGGCTCTGTCATTGTTCTCTGTTCTATCCCCCTCCTCCCCTGAACTCAGATCACCACTGTTGTCTGCTCCACACCCCCAGCCCTGTTCCCAAGCTGGCTCATGCCCCTTCCTGCTGCTCCTCGCTTCATCTCCCTTGTGGCCCTCAGGTCTCTGTTCTACACTTGGTCATGCTCCCCGAACCTCTCCAAAGTTTCGGGGGAAAAGGGGGTTGAGGGCAAGACTCGAGCTGTGGCAGGGTGTGGGTGAATACCTCGGGAGGGCCAGTTCACCTTGACCTCTTCTTCAGGGAGCAGTGGCCAGCCCATGCTTGTATACATGTGCTTGTCAGTGCTCAAACCATCAAAAAACATCAGGACAGGAATTCAGGAAGCTCTGTGCTTTGGGGTGATGGAAAGAACAGAAAGCACAGAATTGCAGCTAGGATTTCTGAGTTTGAGTTTCTTTTGCTTACATTGTCTAGGCCCCATAGCTGAGACGGGAATAATAATTCCTACTTCCCAGCATTGGTGGAGGGTTGACATGATGGCACACGTGTGCCAGCACATAGCAGTTGCCTAGTAAAACGGTGGGCATCACAGTGCTATAGTAATCAGGATCACTGATCCGTCCACAGCACCACTCTAAGCGTCTTACTTTGAGAATGTTTTAAAGTAAAATTGCAATATTCTGCTTAAGATAAACTTAGATACTTTATTCTCTTTGTAGCAGTTGTGAATGGGAGTGTACCTATGCAACAATCCTGCAGGATGTGCGCATGGACCCCGGAACTTAAAGTACAAAAAAAAAAAAAAAAAGGCTTAGATAAACAAAAAACAGAAAGAAGGCTAAAACTACCTATGGTTCTGCTTTGCCATCAGTCTGTGTTACTGTTTTGTTTAATCTTTCTGTCCTGTAGTTCTTTTCTAAGCTGGGAGTTTCTTTTGTTTTCAACGTAGAGATAACTATAGGATTTATAGGGGCAGAGCTGGCTTGTGGAAGCATCACAGGCCATGGGCGGGACTTGATTTTTAATTCAGTCCCATCGTTTTCCAGCTGTGATCATGAGTAATTTGCCTACTCTCCAGGTCATGTTCCTATCTTTAAAATGGGGATAATACTACCTATCATGTGGCATTATTTAAGTGAAATATCTTTGCTGCATATGTAACATAAGTGCTTAGTAACTTTTAGTCGTAACTAAAATTATTCATACTGTTTTGTATCCTGCTTTTTCAGCCAACATAACAGTCATTTTTCAAATCACTCTGTCAACATAATTTTAATGGTGAATATCCCATTAAATTTGATATGCTACCATTTACTAAATCATTCCTGTGTTGGCAGTTATCCCGAGGTTTCCAGTACGTCCTTTTATAAATTAAATTTGCATGAACATCTTTATACATGAAGCTTTTAATTCCATATTTAATATGATTTCCGTGGGATTGATTAGTTGGCAGAAGAGAGGTGAATGGACAAGGATTGGGGCATCTTTAAGTGCAAGTACTTTCCAAAAGGCTAGTCTTCTTCAGCTTGCACTGTTATCAGTAAGGGAGAAGACACAGCACCAGTTTTCAGGGGATCTGTGAGATTCAAACGTGCCTTGTCCATTTGGGGCATCTCTCTCCACCAGCTTCTTCCTGCCACAGCTCATAGGTTGGTTCTCTAATCTTTCACTAGACCTCAGTCTGCAGCTGCCCTGCCACTTGGCCTCTTGTCCTAGTGCCACATGGGGACCAGCAGGGCCTGCAGGTACCAGGCAGTCAGGATAGGGAGGCAGGAAGCCAGAGAATCCAGTGAGAGCTGAGACCCGTAATGGCATCTGCTCGGTGGCAGAGGGGGTGAGAACAGCAAGCAGACTCAGAGGTGAGGCCTCTCATCCTAGTTGTCAAAAGCTCAAGACAGCCCAGGGTGCAGGAGACCTCAGTGCCTACCATGAGACCTGACACACAGTAGGTGATTAAGAAGCAAAAACCAAGGATGGCAGTGGGAGAGCTATGAGTGCAAGGACAACCATCTTCTTCCTAGAGGTTCACTGACCCTGACTGACTGATACAGGACCTCATAATTCTAAGCTGAGACTCTTCCAGCCACACGGGGTCAAATGTTGACCTACTTGGTACTTGTCATTCCTCTTTTTCACTTTCTTCCCTACACCTCATGATCCTGGCCTGCATAGTCATTAATTTCAATGATTCCATTGCAATCGTATTCTTACTCAGAGTATATCTGTCAATTTATCTTCACTGGGCCCCAGACTAGGAGCCTTGGGTTGGATACTGTCTCCCCTAATAGAGAGTGAGCCTCCTAAGGCAGGTGCCACATCCACTGTACTGACTCTAAAGTAGGTGCACAACAAATACAGAGCTGGGTTCTAAGAGGCATGAAATGCTAAGCCTCAGTTCTTGCTCACTAAGCATTAATGCAGCCTGATTGAAGTACTAAAATGTATGTGCATGCACACACTTCCCTGAACTTCTGTTTTATAAGATCTGCCATGCTGAGGGCCAGGTGAGGTAGCCCACGTCTATAATCCCAGCACTTTGGGAGGCTATTGGGGGAGGATTGCTTGAAGCCAGGAGTTCGAGACCACCAGCCTAGGCAGCAAAGCAAGACCCAGTCTCTAGAAAAAATAGAAATTAAAGAAAAAATTAGCTGGGCATTGTCGTATGCAACTGTAGTCCCAGCTACTGAGAGGCTAAGGTGGGAGGATCACTTGAGCCCAGGAGTTTAAGGCTGCATGAGCTATGACTGCACTCCAACCTGGATGACAGAGCAAAACCTATCTCTAAAATTAAAAAAAATAAATCGCTATGTTGAATCTGTCTTTTCCACCTCCCCTGTTAGAGTAGGCACTCCTTGTGGGAGGAGACTGGATTCTTAACCTTCTTTGCATCCCCATGTCTAGCACAGCAGCAGTGAGGGGTGCTCAGTGAGCCTTTATCCAGTGAATAAACAAACACTAGTAATGAACAAGACCCTATGCTCTATGGTCAGTATATTAATACCATAAAATGTGCAATAAAAAATACAGAAAAGAAGACCTTATGAACAAGGCCAGTTTCATTCTAGGCCTTTCTAGGAGTCATTAATTTATTCAATTACAAAATAAGGGTGTGGTGTTTAACAGCGCTCTCAAAGAATACTCCTGAGGGGGACACTAGTGAAACGTCTTGCCAAAAGACTAGGAAGCCTTGGCATAACTTTCTGATACTTGGAACTTTCTTGCCCATGATTCTGTTTGACTCCCCCTGAAAGGTAGTGAGCTATAGGGGGAACCAGCCTGAATTTGGGGATCTTGTATAAATTACTTATCTTCTTTGAACTGTTATTTTTTCTTACCTATAAAATTAGCACGGTAACGCTGACCTCGCAGGGGTATTGGGAGGATCCACTGAGATGATGTGCATAATGCAGGCTGTGCTTCCCGAGAACAAACGTCCAACCCTCCATTCTTGTCCCGCAGCGGGAGGAGTAATTGCCTCTCGAGGCCTGTGATGCAGTCTCCACTGACCCTGCAAAAGTATCGTAACCTCTGCCTGACCTGCTCGTAGGTTGCTTAGGAGAAGAGCTGAGAAGTGACAGGAAAAAGGTTTTGTATGCAGTTTATGAGTTAAAAGAATATTACTTAATTGTGGGTTCGATGGAAAACATTATGTGAGGTTGGTTCAGATCTTTCCAGAGGTCTGCCAGCAACCTCAGAAGTGGAGCCTTATTGAAAACAGCTGGGGGAGAAGGTTGGTGCCCAGCCTCTCCTTGCTTTTCTGTGCCCCAGAGCTGTCTTGCTCAGTGGACCAAGCTCAGCCCCAGGACCCTGCCAAGGGCTCTGGCAGCCTCATCTGGGGACAGGCAGTGGCTCTGTCCAGCCTGGGGCTCCATCTCAGAGATCAAAACCAGTTAAGCCAGGAATTTGCCTGGACTACCAGTCAGTATTTCTTTCAGGTCTTGAAGTTAGCCACTGACTTGAGACGTTGCAGGATGAGTTAACCAGTGCAAGGTCTTCCTGGCAAGGGGGCTGGGCTGCCTACTGGATGTGTGATGGATGGGCTGTGTTGTCCTTTGAAGTCCTCCCAGCTGTCCTGCTGGGCACCAGCTAGAGAATGAGCATACTGCTCAAAGCACAGCCCTCCCATACGTCCATTCGGAAGCCTCAGCCTCCTTTGCCACAGAGGCCTTTCTATCGTAAGGCTGCTAGCTTTGCTACAGCTGAAGCCCATTTGGTTTTATCCCAACTACTCACCAACCATGCTGATTTCAGCTGAATTTTCTTAAAGATAAGTATGGCATGCCACTCCCTTATTCTTTCATTCCAAAGGGACATTGAGTCACTGCCAGTCTCTCCTTTTATTTACTTTCTAAAATTGTGCTTCTAGTAAATCTGCATAATATGAATTTCATTAAGTAAAATTTTAAAACTTTTTTTACTCTTCATGAAAGTAAAATATGTTTTTTACTTTAAAAGTTTTGAAATACAGAAAGTATAGAAAACAATCCCACCACCCAGTGATGACAGCTATTTACACATTGGTAGATTTCCTTTTTATTTCATTTTTTTTCTATTGTAGCAGGAAGAAAGTATATGGTTATTAAAAGTTACATTATGGATATTAAGTAACTGCTTTTATATGCTGCCTTTTTACTTAATACTTAATGCTTTATCATACTCTTTAAAATTCTTCAGGATAAATCTTAATAGTTATATAGTATTTTGGTCTTATAATTATTTCAAATAGACTACGTTTTTGATATTTTGATTTCTAATATTTGATCTTTTAAATAAAACTTATATCCATCTTCATGGACATCTTTGATAATTCCTAAGAGATATTGGAGATAGAATTATTGAATATTTTTAAGTCTGTGGATTGCTATTTCCAAATTGTTAAAAATAGCCTTATAAGGTCAACATTACTATGTTAATTTTATAAAAATGAAGTTTAAATTATTACTCTCCCTTCAGCAATATTTAAGAATTGAATTTTCTCACACTCATAAGCACTAGTTATCACTTTAACTGTTAACACATTTTTAAATGAAAAATAGCACATTTTATTTTACATTTACTTGATTAATTTTAAATTAAACATTTTTATATGTTTGGCTACTTCAGAAACTTCTTGTTCATGTCCTGTACTTTTTTTCATCTGTGCTTTATTTAGTCAGATAAACTTTTTATATTTTAAATATTTACCTTTTTTATACATATATTGGAAATATTTTTAATTTATCTTTTAATTTTTATCCTAAGTTTACTTTTGTACAGAAATTTTAAATTTTAATGGTCATATATCTTTATGGTTTCTACTATTAATGTCATGCCTGGAATCTCTAAGATTATATCCAAATTTCTTCTAGCTTTTAACATTTTAATCAAAATGGATGTTTCTGTGTATAATGTGAGGAAGGGATCTTGAATAGGATTTTTTTCAAGTTATTTATATTTACTGAATAATCTATTATTTTCCCATTAGTTTGAGGCCACCATACAGAGTTTGTTTTAGGATTTTCTGGACTATTTCATTAGTCAATATGTGAACCAAAATGGTTTTAATAATTGTAGCTTTTTTACATTCCATATCTAATCATATAATCTTACTGGTTACTTTTAATACAAGGACAAAGTATTTCTCTATATATCCAAGACTTCTCATGTGTTGTTTAGAAAGTTTTGAAACTTTAATTACATAGAATCTTCATATTTCTTAAGTTTGTTCCTAGGTGAAGTGGGTGTGCATACCTTTCCTAATGGTGATAGCTGCTAGATATGAAAATAATCTTAACTTTTAAATAGTTTATAACTGGCTAAAGCCAATATCGGAGGTATAGATGGTTCCCAACTTATGATGGCTCTGCTTATACACTTTCAACTTTATGCAAAAATGATACACATTCATTAGAAACCATACTTCAATACCCCCCACAACCACTGTTTTTCACTTTCAGTGCTCAGTAAGTTACTTGAGATACTCAATGTTGTATTGTATTATAGGCTTTGTGTTAGATGACTTTGCCCAATTGTAAGCTAATGTAATTGTTCTGAACATGTTTAAGGGAGGCTAGGCTAAGCTATGATGTTTGATGGAGTCACTATATTAAATGCATTTTCAACAGAAAATTTTCAACTTAAGATGAGCTTATTGAGATGTAACCCGTCATAAATTAAGGAGCATCTGTATATGCATAGCCTTTGATGTTTTTATCATTGGACACAAATTACTAAAAATTAATGAGCCAAGCCTACAACTCACAAAATCAAAGACTAGAACAAGCCAAATGAAAGCAGAAGCAAAACACTTATGTAAAAGGAGAAATGAGTTTATTACGAAGAGAAAAACGGTATTTAAGAATAAATTTAAGGACTGGTCTTGGAAATAGGAAATACGCAAACCCGGCTAGGCCGTTCAAAGAAAGACAGAAAATATATATAACATTTGGAAATGGGACTCTAACCACTGATCTGTAGTTGGTAAAAATGAGATTTTCAGGGTAAACTTTGATTTCAAGGTCTTGAAAGAAGTCAATGCTTTTCTAAGAAAATTAAAAAGAAGTTAAAACCTGAAAAGTTCACTGGAAGTAACTGGAACAGTTGAAGAAAGACATCCTGAAAAAGTGCTGGATCCACATAGTTTTATAGATGAGTTCATTAAAACCTTCAAGGAGTAGATCATCCAAGCTCTGTATTTGTAGCACAAAGGTTATTTATGGTATGAAATGAAATATTTCTTTCATAGTCTCTCTCACCTTTATATACTCAGTTCTGTGAAATTCTTGGAAAACTAGAATTGGGGTTGTAAGGCATCTTAGAGGGTAGGAAGGCTTCCTTTGACAACATCCCAGCCAGATGGCTCTCCAGCCTTCTTATGAACATTCTGGGGACGGGGATCTACCGTGTCACAGTTGGTCCGTCTGGTTGTTGAGGCATTGTTGGTTTTACTTATGTGAACCTAAATCTGCCTCTGGAGAATTCTGGACCCATTCATCCCTGGTCTGTCCTCTGGCACTACATAGCATGTTGACTTTTATACGAGACCTCATCAAATATTTGAAGACAGATATGTCCTCCTTTTGGTGTGTTTCACTCCCGGCTAAATAGACCAGCTTCCATCAACTAGACTTTGTTCCTTCAATAAACATCTGTTGAGCACCTGCCAGGTGCCAGCCGGGCACTGGACATCATCATCCCCTCACACACCATGAGCCCCTTTCTCAGGGTCCTATTAATTAACATATGACACTTGTACCTGGACGCATTCCATCAGTGATGCTCATGTGGAATGGGACTGCCCACTCCCTGTGTGGACACCGTGCTCTGTTAATACAGCTTAAGGTTAAATAATTAATGTTTAAAAGACTCATGGTTGGCTCCTTTCAATGGGAGCTGCCCTTCTACCCTAATTTTGTCTAGCTGATGATTTAGAACCTTCACACGACTTATTCTCTCCTAATTTATCTTGATTTGGACCTTTGTTATTTTATTTTATTTTGAGAAGCAGTTTTGCTCTTGTTTCCCAGGCTGGAGTGCGATGGCACGATCTAGGCTCACTGCAACCTCTGCCTCCCAGATGCAAGCGATTCTCCTGCCTCAGCCTCTCAAGTAGCTGGGATTACAGTTGCCTGCCACCAAGGCTGGCTAATTTTTTTTTTTTTTTTTTTTTTTTTTGTATTTTTAGTAGAGACAGGGTTTCACCATGTTGGTCAGGTGATCCTGACTGCCTGGGCCTCAGAATCCTCCCGCTGGGATTACAGGTGTGAGCCACCACACTCGGCCTGACTGTTCTTTTAGAACATTGATTCTGTCAGCCAATATGTATACTCCCAGGATCAATGCCAACTTTAGTATTCTTAAGCAGCCTTGCAGTCTTCATTGGAGTAATAAATTCTTAATACATAATAATAAATTCAATGGAATAAAAATGTTGAACAAAAGAGAAATAGGAAGTCCTGGGGACCTACCAGAGAGACCATGGCATTCATTTAAAAATACCTATTGATCACCTGCTTTGTGCCAGTCATTGTGTTGGGAGTTGGTGATTCACTGGTGAGCCAAAGCTTTGTAGCTCTTTCCACAGACAGTTACAGTCTAGTGTGATGAGACAGGCAGGAGTAGCTGTGCACACAGGTGAATTACAAGCTGTGATGAGGCCCACTGAAGGAAAGACACAGGGTGCAATGAGAGCACAACAGCATGACCTAGTTTGGGAAATCAACGGAGGTGCCTCTGAAGTGACACCTGAGCTGGGATATGAAGATTGGAGCGGAGAGACATCAGTCAGCCACTCAGTGCAGCCAAAAGGAAGTGGCCATGCCGAGTGTGAACGTACATTCAGAACAGGTGCAACGCCTGTTTCCCCTCGTGAGTAAGTCACAGTCTTGCAGTAAGTTGTGCCAAATATACCTGGAATGACTAAAAACATAACCTGTGTTACTGGCATAAGCGCTGTCTTCTCAGATTGTCGTGAGCCATTCTGGTTTAAAATATGCTCATTTTTCCAGTAAAGTCATCCAAATATGCTTGGAGTTCCAATATTTTGATGTTGAAACTTTTATAGCACCAACTCCTTCTTGCACCTGGAGGCTGCTTATAAATTTCTCGTCAGATAATGTGTCCTGATTTTTTAATGGAAAATATGGTCCTGTGCTTGGTGTAGGGCAGAAAGAAATGTGGAAGGTGATGTCATGGTGATTCACCGTCCCAGATTTTCTGGGACAGGCCTGATTTTAAGTGGTCTGCACTCTGATCAGATCAACTGCACTCGTTTTTAAAATGTGATCACTGTAGATAATGGTGTAGGTGCTGCAATTTGGGAGCAGGGCGAGATCACAGGCAGCTGGAGTAACTGGGGAGACTGTGGAGGCAGAGCAAGTGGTCCTGGAGGGGGCAGGCAGAGGGCGAAGGGTGCGCTGGTGTGGCCTTTCGGAATTCCTCCTTGCTTGGTTCCACCAGCAGTGCACATTTCCAGGGCCTCTTTCCTGTTCACCAGACAGTGTATGGTGAAGATGTTTCAAAAGGACACAATTAGGAGGAAAAATCTGATGTGTGACACATCCCACAGATGAATAGAAATAGAACTATGGTTACCTCCTTTTGCAGCAAGGAGGTAAGTGAAAATTGATAGTGTCGGCATTTAGCCCTGGCTTTAGAATATTTTTTTCAGCCTTACAAATAAATACTACCTACTTAGAGGTGGAGCTGGGTCCCCAGTACCCAGTCTCTGGGTATATTTAGAGAACTGGGCCCACTGTTGCCAGGGACCAGGAGCAGCAGTGCCCGGAGCCCTGCATGGAGTTAGGGGTCTTTGCCTTAGAGAGGGGGCTGAGTGGGTCTTTCAGGTCAGGGCTCTCCTTATTGAATGGGTCTTCCCTTCAGGTGACATAGCCAAGCAGTCAGTGCTGAGAATTCTGACTCACCCTCACCTGCATGTGGTGGCAGTCCTCCCCAGGGGCAGAAGAAGCAGCTGAGGGCCAGGGAAACAGTGTTTTTCCATTCCCCCTGTCCAGCAAAAGGAAGGCAAAAACACCAAACTTGGAAATGGGACCCTGACCGTGGACCCAGTTGTAAAGCTCTTAAGACAGAAAACGGCTTTGGAATAAGCACTGCTCTCATGCTTGCGTCCTGCAGCTGGGGACGAAGGGCTCTGCAAGGCATGCCTGCTCCTTTTGGGCTGCGGGCTGTCCTGGTTCCCCTCAGCTTCTAGGGCAACAGCCCTGGCCTGCTTGGGCTGTGCTGGGCAGCAGTGTCAGCCAAGTGACCACTGTGAGAAGCTGCTGCTGAGAGGCCAGGAGTTTGGTCAGCATTCCCAGAGCCTAGGGGCTCTTTCAGAAGCTGAGTGGTGATGGTAGGAGTCCAGGCTCCCTTGGGCTGAAGAGGACTCTGTAGAGTGTAGCAAGTTTACAGACCCTTCCGATACCTAACCCGAAGCTGGCCCTTTTAACAGCACAAAATAAACTCATCTTCTCAAGAGCCACCAGACCTCTCAGAGCAGCCCACTCCCCTGAAGGCACCCCGCAGGCATCATTCATCCTTAGAAGTACTTCTCCCTGTCACTTCCTAACACCCGCCATGGGACTGACCCCCACCCATCCTTCCTTCTTCCCCACTCCTCAGACCAGGAGGTCACTATGACTAACATGCTTAGTGCAGCAAAGGCCTTAGGGCAGCCCTGGAATCAGCCACGCATTTGTTTTTGTTTTTGTTTTGAGACAGAGTCTCACCCTGCTGCCCAGGCTGGAGAACACTGGCGCAGTCTCGGCTCACTGCAACCTCCACCTCCCGGGTTCAGGTGATTTTCCTGCCTCAGCCTCCTGAGTATCTGGGATTACAGGCGTGAACCACCATGCCTGGCTAATTTTTGTATTTTTAGTAGAGACGAGGTTTTGTCGTGTTGGCCAGGCTGGTCTTGAACTTCTGACCTCAGGTGACCTGCCCACCTCAGCCTCCCAAAGTGCTGGGATTACAGGTGTGAACCACTTCACCCAGCCCAAGTCTCTTGACTTTCCACTCTCATCTCTACTGTTTAATTTTCAGAGTCCTCAGGTGTTGCTTTCTGTATCTTGTCCAGGGATTTTGGTTGTAATCAGTGAGTGATAAAGGCTACAGTGGGCTTACTGTGTGGCCAGCATTGGGAGTTGGCTCATTTGAAAGTTCAGGAATAAAAACGTGTTTGGTGGCTGGGTACAGTGGCTCACCTCTGTAATCTCAGCACTTTGGGAGGCTGAGGTGGCCTGAGGTCAGGAGTTTGACATCAGCCTGGCCAACATGGAGAAACCCCATCTCTACTAAAAATACAAAATTTGGCCTGGCATGGTAGTGGGAGCCTGTAATTCCAGCTACTCAGGAGGCTAAGGCAGGAGAATTGCTTGAACCTGGGAGGTGGAGGTTGCTGTTAGCCAAGATTGCACCACTGCACTTCAGACTGGGTGACAAGAGCGAGACTCTGTCTCAAAAAAAAAAAAAAAAAAAATAGGTGTTTGGAAGCTCTAATTGTGTGGGTGAAGCCTGTCAACTTTTACTTTACTACAGAGTGATCTGACCAGACTGCTCAGTTGGGAAATCTGCATAATCAGGTTTTTAAGCCTTTCCTTTTGGGCTGGTTAGAGTCCCCATAGAAAGGGCCCCCTGCTTTCTGCCTAGAGGGTGAAACCCTGGCTGTCAACCTCTGGAGGTCCAGTGGATAAGAGAGCTGGGGTTCTGAGTACCCAGCATGCATGCATTCCCATATTGTCCCTGTTTATAGAATGGTTCCACTGCCTTCAACTGTGCCTGGTGTCCCCAGGAACAGGGATGCTCCATTTTTCCCTTTCCAGAAAATAGAACTCCAGGCCGAGCACGGTGGCTCACACCTGCAATCCCAGCACTTTGGGTGGCCAAGGCGGGAGGACTCTTGAGCCTGGGAATTCAAGACCAACCTGGGCAACGTAGGGAGACCCTGTCTCTACAAAAAATTGAAAAAGTAGCTGGGCATAATGGTGTGTGTCTGTAGTCCCAGCTACTTTGGAGGCTGACAGGATCACTTGAGCCCAGGAGGTCAAGGATGCAATAAGCCATGATTGAGCCACTGCAGTCCAGTGTAGGTGACAAAGTGAGACCCTGTCCAAAAAAAAGAAAGAAGAAAGAGGAAGGAAGGGAGGAAGGAAGGCAGGCAGGCAGGCAGGCAGGCAGGAAGGAGGGGGGAGGGAGGGAGGGAAGGGAAGGGAAGGGAAGGTCAGGTCGGTCTAGTCTTTTCTTGGATGAAGAAAGGCAATCACTCAGATACTTGAAGCTGGGGGAGCAGATCTGGAGTCAGCTTATCCCTTGGGAATGCTGACCGGTTGCCTGTATAGAATCTAAAAAGGTAGCAGCACCAGGCCTCCAGGTAAGGATGGCGGGTTGAACAATCATCAGTTTTCACTCCCTTCTGAGACACAACTTATCAAAAAAAAAAAAATTTAGCCAATCCTTTCAATTTTAGCATCCTCATTCTACCTACTTCCAGAGGTGCTTGATGCTCCTAATACCTGAGCCTTTGGGTAATTCTGCTACAAAAATTACGCTGGGACTCTTTGACCTCATGACTGACTGACTCAGGTCTTCAAGGTCATTTATCACTCTTCCATCTGTTTATCTGCATCTAATACTTTATTTTTGTCTTTTCTTCCAATGTCCTCATTCTTATGAAAAAAATCCTTCATTGTAGTTTCAATGAAATTTAGGAGGAAGTGAAAATGGATGCCTGTGTTCAACCTGCCATCTCACCTGGACGCCTGATACTGCTACCTTTCTGTACAGCAACGGGTGCAGGCCATGGGTCAGCACTTCCAGTGACAATCCCCTGCCTTCTTTATACTGCATTGTTGCCTATTTAGTCCATTCTTGGTTATCATACCATACACAAGTGACCTTTTCTTCTATGGATGTGCTGTAGGGGGAGAACGTATTCCTTCCTGCACTGTGGTTTTTTATAGCATTTAATTACCAGAGAGCTCCTTTTAACAGAGTAGTCACATAGGCCCAGAATTCCAGGTTTAGGTGTGATGAAGAAAGTCGATTCACTTCCAGGGCCCTGGCACAGATATCTTTCCTGTGTCTCACATTAACATCTCCATGTATTATTTCAGCCAGATGTGGTGGCTCACGCCTGTAATCCCAGCACTTTGGGAAGCACTTTTGGATTGCTTGAGCTCAGGAGCTTGAGGTTATCCTGGGCAACATGGTGAAACCCCATATCTACAAAAAATGTAAAAACTAGCTGGCTGTGATGGCTCATGCCTGTGGTCCCAGCTACTTGGGAGGCTGAGGTGGGAGGATCACTTGATCCCGGAAGGTTAAGGCTAATGAGCAGTGATCATGCCACTGCACTCAAGCCTGGGCAACAAAGAAAAAAAGAGAAAATTTCCATGTATTATTTCCATTCTGTTAATATACCACATTTTGGAAGGATCTTCTGAAAATCTGAGGACTATTCTTAGGAGAGAGGAAAAGCTTCGGGCTGTTAGATACTTTAAAGCAAAAACATTCATTACTTTTGAACAGATACGAAAATTGATCTTCCCTTTAAGAACATCAGACCATCCGTTTTAGCTAAAACTTGCCTTAACCTATGGCCAGTAATAGCAAACACATGTCTCCCGGAGGAATTAGCTGGGGCATCCAGGTGATGGAACCAATTTCATTTAGAACCAGCTGGGGATTTAATTGGCTCATTATTAGGGGGTCATGTTGAGCTTCACCAATTTCAATATAATACAGCAAACTAGATTTCAATTACTAGAGCTTATTTTGGACACTAATCGACATGACGAGAAACAACATACGCTAGTAAAACAAGCCCAGGCTTGGAGTTGGGTAGCTCAGAATTTGAATCCTGGCTCCACACCCCCTAGTTGTGGGGCCATGAGAAAGTTACTTAACCTCCCTGAGCCTGAGTTTCCTTTACTGAAAATACACTTCCAGCCAGGTGAGATAGGTGGCTCATGCCTGTAATCCCACACTTTAGGAGACTGAGGTGGGAGGATTGCTTGAGCCCAGGAGTTCGAGACCAGCCTGGGCAACATAGTGAGAACCCCATCTCTACAAAACAACAACAAAAATTGTTTTAAAAGTTTTCCAGGTGTGGTGGTGTCCACCTGTAGTCCTAGCTACTTGGAAAGCTGAGGTGGGAGGATCGCTTGAGCTCAGGAGACTGAGGGTGGAGTGAGCTATGATAGTGCCACTGCATTCCAGCTCTAGTAACAGAGACAGACCCTATCTCAAAAAAGAAACAAAGAAAAGACAATATACTCGGCTTGGTGCAGTGGCTCAGGCCTGTAATCCCAGCACTTTGTGGGGCTGAGGTAGGAGGAGGATTGCTCGAGTCCAGGAGTTCAAAACCAGCCCGGGGGAACATAACAATACCCCGTCTCTAACTTTTTTTTTTTTTTAAAGAAAGAAAATCTGCTCAAACAGTATCTCACAGTGTTGTATGGATTAAATTAAATAATGTTTGTGTATTAAGCAGCAGAGCTCAAACAAATAAACAAAAATACCACTTGTATATAGTATCTGCTTAGTATCTAGAATACTGCAGATATGAGATCATCATCATCATCATCACATAACTTTCCTTGGCTTTTTTCTTCTGTTTGGCTACACAGAGAAGACAGGCAAGGAGAGGTAGAGTTTGTTTTTGATGAAAGGTGCTGTAACGAAAGGCAGTGAATGACATTGTGACTCCTGCCTTGAGACACAGCAATAAGGACCATTCTGGCTTCCTCTACAACTTCTGTCACAGCCACTCCACTTAAGAAATGTTGTGCTTCCCTGAGAGATGCCAATCAGAGCTAGAGATGATGCCCACGGCCCATTGTTAGTGGGTGTCTTTTATTTATACATCCAGGGTGGATGATTTTTCTAGTGGGCAACCTGTAAGATCTACCCACGTTCCCTCACCCAGACCACCTGGAGACCAAAGTGTGCTCAGGGATGGACCTCTTTTGTTTCTTTCCCATCAACTATTTTGTGGGCCAGGAAATAGATTTTTAATTTTTCTGTTAAAAGTCATATTTTTATCTGTTTTATTTTTGAGGACACACTAATGTTCTCTAACCAAAATACTGAAAGAGAGAAAGAGATAGGTATGTATGTGTATATGTGTAGCAGGGGGAGGATTGGGGTTAGAAATACTCATAAAATAATTAATGTGCTTGGTACACAGGCAGTATAGAGATTTATACCCAACAATTAGTGATTATACAGTCTTCTCAGGAGCATACGGAAGTTTTTACAAAAATTAACCATGTACATAAAGCAAGGCTGAACAAAAACCGAGCAATCGGTACCATATAGATTGTGACTACAATGCAAATTAAGTTAGATGTCAGTAATAAAAAGATACTTTAAAAACTCATATATTAAACAATTTCATATATATTAAAACATGTTTCCATTATACCCAGGTCAAAGAAAAATTCACAGTTGAAGAAAATTACATATAACTGACTAATAAGGAAAATAGTGCATGTCAAAATTTGGGACCTATAGCTAAATTGTACTTTGAAGAAAATGTTGGGCCTTAAATTATTGTATTAGAAAAGAAGGGGCCAGGCACAGTGGTCATGCCTGTAACCCCAGCATTTTGGGAGGCCGAGGCAGGTGGATCACGAGGTCAGGAGATCAAGACCATCCTGGCCAACATGGTGAAATCCCATCTCTACTAAAATACAAAAAACTAGCCGGGTATGGTGGCACGCACCTGTAGTCCCAACTACCTAGGAGGCTGAGGTAGGGGAATCGCTTGAACCTGGGAGGCGGAGGTTGCAGTGAGCTGAGATTGTGCTCCTGCACTCCAGCCTGGCAACAGAGCAAGATTCTATCTCAAAAAAAAAGAAAAAAGAAAGAAAAGAAAAGAAGAAAGGCTGAGAATTGATGAATGAAGCGTCCAATTTAAGAAGTTAGAGAACAGTAGAAAATACAAATAAATATTTTAGTTGTTTTCTCTCCATGGAGACAACTGCATTTGTGAAAGAAACAAGTGACAACAAGAAGTCATCATCCTGTTGTGACGTTGCTGGGTGTTCATGAATGAAGGAATAGGAAACTGCGTCCTTACCTTCCAATTTCATTCAGCTCAGTGTAAGCCGAGTCAAAATTTTCCTTGCAAGAAATGGTGGCACCATCAGCAGCAGCATCTTTGGAAGAGAGAATCCATTAAAAATATCAAGGATGTCTTATAAGAATAAAGAAGAGATTAAGAGAAAAGCTCCAGAGTAACCCCAAAGCAATTCTCATGACCAAATATGGAGTCTAACTCAGTGGGAAAATGCCATGATTCTCTGGAATGTTATTTTAAAAAATCATTCAAGGGGAAACTGACATGACAGAGTCAGCCTCTCTCTCCTATCTACTTAAAGAGAAAACTCAGGACAATCAGAAATGCGACTTTTGGATATTTTTAAATAGATATTTGGTAGAAAAAGTTAAAGGGGGAAAAAAACATTTTGAAGGCCTAGAAAAGCCGGTGAAAATCAGGGATGTAAAAAGGATGCAGAGAGAGAAGAAGGGACAAGTTATATGGTCAAGAAAGGAGAAAAGGAAAACACATTTTAGAAATTTCTCCTTCTAGCCTGAGCCACATAGCAAGACCCTGTCTCTACAAAAAATCAAAAATTAGCCAGGTGTGGCGGTGTACACCTGTAGTCCCAGCTACTCAGGAGGCTGAGGTGGGAGGATCGCTTGAACCCAGGAGGTCGAGGTTGCAGTGAGCTTTGATTGCACCATTGCACTCCAACCTAGGAGACAGTGTGTGACCCTGTACCCCCAAAAAAGAAAAAAAATTCTTAACCCACTCTTCTCGGGCATTAGTGAGCTTATCTGCTATACTGAAGGATTTAACTAAACCCACAATGTATGCCTGAGTGATTCTTTGGCAGTATTACCTTGTATGATGTGTCAATTCCTTGGCAATGATTCACACACACACACACACACACACACACACACACATCAATACACATTTGTGTCATCTATTGGGGACCAAGTTTCACAAACAGCAAAACACACAGCATCATCTGGGGCTGGAGCAAGTTTGCAGCCTGGGAGGAGAGGGGTCATATGAGCAGCTTGGCTCAGCTGACCCTGGAGCCAGTTCCCTCAAGTTTCCCAGAGCACAGACTGGCTGAGACTGAAGGCGGCTTATCCATCTTGAATTCTGAGGAAACAGAGACCCAGGGCCTAGGTTTCTGCATGAGTCACAGGCTTGTGGGAACAAAGTCAAAGTCACTGGGAGAAAACTGGGCTGATAGTGGGGCTGGAACTGGAGAGCATTTCTGGATTCAGGTGGGGGACAGAGGTGACTTAGAGGGTTTCCCAAACCCTTCTGGGGACTCCAGAATCCCCTTAACCCTAAGACACATGGGTCCATTGTCTCCTGAGTACAGTCAGCCGCCCACTGCTCTCCCCAACACACACAGACCACTACCTTGCACTGCCCGAAATCTCACCATTTGGAGATTTCTTTAGAATAGCCAAGTTTTCCCTTTCAAAATGTCCCGGGATGAAGATGATTTGGGCAAAATAAGAACCGTATTTGTAAAATACTCCTGTTTAGCTAGTTGTATGTGTATCTTAGTTAATTTTTCAACAAATCTACATAAAATTATATCCATGTTGAAAAAAGAAATTCTGGGATGATTGGGGGTGAGGAAACAATGAAATCCTCATGTTGTACTGAAGTCCTTCATCCAGGTTGCTTTTCTCCCCCCATTTGAAGTGGGTGAGTCCCTCATGCAGGGAGGTATGTTTATGGCTGGCAGGGGTGCCCAGGTGCGAAGAGGCTTTGTATTACTGTCTCAGAAGAGGGGTAGAGAACATCCAAGGGACTCGTGACTCCTGCCTGTAACTCTCCATTCCTGGAGACAGGGGAGAACTGCTCTGAAACACAGAAGTCCCAGTCAGCCCTGCCCCTTCCCCAGCGTTATGATATACCCTGGACCTCTTCCTGATCCTCACCAACCACTGTCTCACACTAGGCTTCTTGGACCCACTGGTATTTTATGACGTGGCCAGGTGGTCTCTGCTGGGAATACCAAGGAATGATGGTCTTTTTCTATTTCACTTACATGCAAATTAAGTCAATGAATGAAAGTTTCTTGATTCTAGGTGCTTCTTCCACTAATTTTTTTTAAGCATGTAGGGCTTGCTACCGCTTGTCCATTGTAAGCAACAGTACACAATCCAGTTCATACTCAGTAACAATAAATGTTGACAGGATGACTGGGAGGCAGTGAGCCAAGTTTTGTTAAATGGACTGTTTGTGGAGAAGCGTGCCTGTGGCTTGATTTTCTGTTGCACATTTTGGAATGAGTCGTTTCTTTTTGTAATAACATTGTTCTAGGCAAGGAATTAAACATCTCATTGTTTCACAGCATCCTGAAGGGCACAAAAAATTTCAGGATGTGCAGATCTGAGGACTACATTTTTACCACAGGTCTGGAGCTTTCACCACTTCATCAGAAGTCTGAATCTTCTGACTTAGACATTTACCTGGGGATCTGTAGGGGAAAGATCGTCTACCAGGGTGAATGTAAGGCAGTGACTGTAAAAACTCTTCCTAAGTATGGCGCATGCTTGACCTGAGATATAAAGGTTTATGTTTTTCCCTATTTGTTTAATGTGGGTCCAGAGCGCAATCTTTGCAAACCATTCTGTTGGTCCCAGGTATGCCTACGTGGTGCTGAGCACCGTGGGAAATGTGTGCTGGTGCTGCCACAGGTGTCCGTCAGGCTGCAGCCTGAGTGGCAGAGGCTGTGACTCTCGCAGCACTGAGTCCCCTCTCATGTTTAACTCAGTCTCTCTCCTAACCAAGGCCAAGTGTTTGAGCTAGAACAGGCTCCAGGGCAGCTCTTCTCTTGCAGAGCCCACTCACCAGAGCAGAAGCTGCATCCCACATTCAGCCTCTCAGTGCTGTGCTAAGGGGCTGCTGGTGCTGGTGTTAGGGCAATCAGCTTACCAAGAGGAGACGGTGTATGTGGCCGAGCTGTTGTCAGTGTCAAGGATGTTCTGGTCCGGACCCTTCCAAGTGATGGCGGGCTTCGGCCGCCCACAGACTTTGCACTGCAGTATCACTGTGTCCCCAAGCAAGCAGGTCACATCCACCAAGGGCACAAGGAATTCTGGGGCCACTATAATCAAATCAACATACATTCACATCATTCAGAGAAAACTTAGAACAAAACAGCCATTTTTTAACACAACACTCTCATTTCCCACCCATGTCACATAATGATTCAAATAACCTTCAGCATAACACTGGAGAGTCATCTGGGTCTCTTTAAAAAGTGTTGAAAAGTAATAACTGTTTATTGTAGAAAAATTAGGAAATACAGACAAAAAGAAAAGTTCCATAATGTCATAATCGAGAGATAATTACTGTGAGCATTCTGGTATATATCCTTTTGGGCGTATACAAACAGACTTCTTATAAAAATTGGATCCCGTTATACATATTGGAAGTTTTAGTCTTTTTCAGCTAATGGTCCATCATAAACGTCTTTCCTTGTCCATTAATACAGAACTATATCACCATTGCTTGCAGCCAGTGCTTCAGTGCTAGATTAACTATAATTTATTTAACCAGTCTCCATGTTTCCAATTCTGATGCTTTTTAACTCACCTTCTTGGATGAAATTTGGATTTAAGATCTGAAAAACACAAAGAAACAGAAAATTGCTTGAATCCTAAACTACTAAAACAGAACAAGAGACTTCACCCTATTGAGTAAAAAGAAAGTACAATTTAGGGAGGTGAGACCTGGAGCCCAGCTTCCCACTTCGTTGTGACTGTATTACCGTCACAGTCACAAAACCTCTCTTTAGCAACAAATGGCACTTGGTTTACTCTGTCTAATCTGGTTGTTCACATTCCTGCCTGGCAGCGTGCAGCCCCAGGCAGGTTTACTGTGACTTGGAGCTCTGCTAGCAGAGGTCTTTCTCTTTTTTTTCTTTTTTAAGCTTTTTGCTGCAGCAGAGGCCTTTCTGTCCTTCCTCTTCTCAGTTGCTTTTCTTCCCTTCACAGGCAGAAAACCCACTCTCCTGTTCATTATGCACGCAAGCAATGTGGTGGCATTGTTTTTTCCTAACATCACAAACTCAAAAATAGAGGACCTGAGACCTATCAAACTGGAAGGGTCACTGAAATTCACTAACCTAGTGTTTTCCTTACAAATGTCCTCCCTTTACCCTTTGCCCATCCCCAGGCAGGGGAAATGTCTCCTCAAGCAGCTAAACAAGAGCTTCTCTGGTTGAAGGGGAATAAGAGAAGTCCTGTCTGCCTCTTCTTTCCCAAGCATGATCTCCCATAGCCCAGGCCTGCATGGGGCATCTTGAAGCCACTGACCCAACCATTCTAACCCTTTCCACTTCATAGGTGAGAAAATGAATACTAAGTGACTAAGCCAACTAAGTCCGGTCACAAGGCTGGTTCAAGGAAGACACTGCTAGGGCTCTTTGTATATACCATGCTGCCTGCCTCAGGACACCTAGGAGATTTCCCAGCAGGGAAAACATTCTAGCTAACTAGCTATTCTGGAAAGCTACCTCTTCTTGAGAAGATGGTCACTTTCCCCCCTGTCTTTGTATTACCTCTAATCATGCAAGTCCAGATTGTACAGCCTGGCATTGTGAAAAAGGCACGGACTTTGGAGGCAGGCTGAGGTCATCTGTTTTGTTTAATGTGATTGTATGTTAATTACTTAATAACTGATGTTCCACTATAACATGGGGACAAGTAATACCTAGTATAAAGTGTCAACACAAAGATTAAATGAAATTATGTACGTCAAGTGCTTAGCACAATGCCCAACAAATAAAAGGTACTCAATACCTATTTAAATAAAGATTATCTAATTTTAATCATCTTCCTTCTGCTAAGCAGCCTGTTATTAAAGTGGCTTATCTCTAATCGTTCATTTGGTAAAATTCTTCTTTCCTTTATAATGAGGCCAGAAAACTCACATGCCTTACAAATAGCCCAGCTGGGGCCTTTGCCGTTATTTCCCTGTATTTATGCATATCCTTGTGAACATGCATGGTTTCTGTGTGTTCTTCCCTTATAGAGGAATCCATGTAAGCCCTTTGGAAGAAAGATGTGATTTCCTTCTTAACCCTTTGCAAATCAAGTGCCCACTTATACCACCCCAGGTTTTGCACAAAGCGGGCTGCAGAAAACCCTTGTGATGCCAAGTTCTGGGCTGCGTGTCCCAACTCTGGCCACTGCAATGCTCTCTGCTAGTCTCAAAAGACCACTTACACCTCTGTTTAGCCTGTCTTTAAATCAGTGGTTCTCAACACCTGACCTGGGCAGCCTTAAAACACAAGAGGCCAATACATGGGCCTCATGCCTAGAGTTTCTGTTTTAATTGGTGTGAAGTGGGGCCCGGGCATTGGGATTTTGTTTTAACTCTGTAAAGTGAGTCAACATGCAGCCTTGTTAATAATGAACCTGATGAAAGCCCCTCTATCCCAGGGAACTGATCTTGGATAAACCAACTTCCTGCCTCAGAGGCTTTTCTGGGGTGGGGTTGGGGGAGTGGATGAGAACATTTGGTAGAAGTTACTGCATTTCTTACACCTAAAAGAGTCCTCTGTGTGAAAAGATTTCCAAAGCATGGCATGGGGAAGGATGTGAAGGGTTGCTCACTTGAGCTATTAAATCAACTATGAGCAGCACTGCACCACCTGTAGGGGGCGCTAAAGAGGCCAAATATTTCTCTTTCTGGTTTAGATAAGCCAGGGAGAATGGCATCCCAGTCAGTCATTTGACAGTCAAAGAAAAGAAGGCTAAGAATATTTTCTAAATGTTAACCGTGGTTACCTCAGGGTGGTAGGATTAAGGGTGGCTTTCTCCCCATTCAGAAAACGTTAACTGAACTTGTCTTCTGCTCTAAGATCTGTGTACAGTTTTGTGGATAGAGAAATACTAAGACACAGACTCTACCCCTGGGATTTATAAAACATCTTAATTTGGGGGTGACTGTTTTTTCCTTTCTTTTCTTATGTGGGCTTCCCAAATATTCTGCAGTCAGCATGTTTCACTTTTTCAATAATTATTTTTGAAGGAAAAATGGCACAGTCAGACTTACTAGACTGCAAGCCCTTTAAAGACAGGAACTATTTGTCCGTCATTCACCTCTGTACCTCAGGGCCCTCGCCCAGGGTCTGTCACACAACGGCATTTAATAAACGTTGGTGAATATATATTTGACCTTTGACTTCATTTTAGACCTTCCAAGAATTTAGGCCTGGTTAATAAATAGAACCTCAGAATAGGACCAAGAGGACCAATGTTATTAATCATATACCCAGAATACCCAGTTCTGGGTATATGACTAATAATACTTGACTAGAGCCTGTTGGCAAACACAAATGGATGCAAACTTTTAGAAAATGATTTAAAAACAACATAATCCATAGCTCCTGAGAGGACGTTCTTAGCAGCACGCTGCGCAGAAGAGAGTGTAAGCTCAGGGAGCAGACAGAGCAGAGCATGTAGTACCCAGACTCAAGGACAGACACACTCCCTTGCCTTGGACAACATTGTTTTTTGTTTTTTGTTTTTTTTTTTGAGACAGAGTCTCGCTCCATCACCAGGCGCCAGGCTGGAGTGCAATGGCGCCACCTCGGCTCACTGCAACCTCTGCCTTCCGGGTTCAAGCAATTCTCCTGCCTTAGCCTCCCGAGTAGCTGGGACTACAGGCGCGCGCCACCACGCCCAGCAAATTTTTTTTTTGTATTTTTAGTAGAGACGGGGTTTCGCCATGTTGGCCAGGATGGTCTCGATCTCTTGACCTCGTGATCCGCCCACCTCGGCCTCCCAAAGTGCTGGGATTACAGGTGTGAGCCACTGCACCCGGCCGACAACATTTTAAGCAACTCCTGCCTCAGTTTTATCTGTGAATTGGGGATAAAAATGACCATGTGGAAGGGTTGTTTGCTGTAAGGACTCAATTTATTTGATGAAGATGTACTGAGCTGACCTTGGTGAGGTGGTGGAGTAGGGGGAGGGAGTAAGGCAGACATGCTCACCACCCTCAGTGGCCAACAGTCTCGTGGGAAAGATGGAGTTCAACAACATTTGCATTTGATGCAGCGCCTGACAGATGTTAATGACCAGCTTTCAACAAACGTGGAACATTACACTCCACCTGCTGCCCCCACTCCATCAGAAGGACTCTGGGGTGGAAATGATTTCATAATGCTGCTAACTTGGTTCAGTGGCCTGTATTTCCCATCATGAGGGGAACCCACAAGGAAGTAGGGCATGGAGTTCATGGCAAGAGTCTCACAGGGGAGAAAGCTGACAAAATGGAAGAGACAAGTAGCAGGCTTATATGTGATACAATTTTAAGTAGGACTTCATAAACTTACACTGTGGCACTCATAAAACCTACACTTTTATAGGAAAACACGGCAAAGTGCTGCTTAAATAACTTCTTCTCTTACTCCTCTTTTCATCACATAACCCCAACTGTGCTAAGTATATTATTAAACAGACACACTGTTTAAAAAAGCAAATATTGGTTAGGCGTGGTGGCTCACACCTGTAATCCCAGCACTTTGGGAGGCTGAGGCAGGTGGATCACTTGAGGTCAGGAGTTTGACACCAACCTGGCCAACATGGCGAAATCCCGTTTCTACTAAAAATACAAAAATTAGCCGGGCGTGGTGGCAGGTGCCTGTAATCCCAGCTACTCGGGAGGCTGAGGCACAAGAATCGCTTGAACCCGGGAGGTGGAGCTTGCAGTAAGCCAAGATTGTGCCACTGCACTCCAGCCTAGGTGACAGAGTGACAGCCTTGCTCTGTTGCTCAGACTAGAGTGCAGTGGTGTAATCTCAGCTCACTGCAGCCTTGATCTCAAGTGATCCTTCCACCTCAGCCTCCCAAGTAGCTGGGACTGTAGGCATGCACCACTACACTGGGCTAATTTATCTCTTTGTTTGTTTGTATGTATGTATGTATGTATGTATTTTTCTGAGATGGAGTCTTGCTCTGTCACCCAGGCTGAAGTACAGTGGCATGATCTTGGCTCACTGCAACCTCTGCCTCCTGGGTTCAAGCAATTCTTCTGCCTCAGCCTCCCAAGTAGCTGGGATTACAGGCGTGTGCTACCACGCCCAGCTAATTTTTGTAGTTCTAGTAGAGGCAGGGTTTCACCAAAGTGGCCAAGCTGGTCTTGAACTCCTGACCCTGTGATCCACCTGCCTCAGCCTCACAAAGTCCTGGGATTACAAGTGTGAGCCACCGCGCCCAGCCTTATGTATTTATTTTTTTAAAGATGGGGTTTCACCATGTTGCCCAGGCTTGTATAATCAATCTTAGGTTTGCTAGTAGCCAAATTTTAAAATATCAGGTAAAATTCATTTTAATAAAATTATTTAACCTATTATATCTGAAATATTTACCATTTCAATGTGTAATCAATATAAAAATTATTGAGATATTTTATATTCTTCAACATCTGGGATGTCTTTTACACTTACAGCACACCTCACTGCAGACTAGCTATAATGTCAAGTGCTCAATAGCCACTAGTGGCTAAAGGCTACTGTTTTGAACAGTGCAGCTCTAGAAGCTGCCACCTGAATAGGGATAATCAAGGTTTACACAGAGCAAAAAGAGAAAGCCACATGGATGAACAGGTGTTGACATGGTTTGGATGTTTATTCCCTCCAAGTCTCATGTTGAAATGTGATTCCCAACGTTGGAGGTAGGGCCTGGTAAGAGGTGATTGGATCATGGGGGTGGATCCCTCATGAATGGCTTAATACCATCCCCTTGGTGATGAGTCAGTTCTCACTCAGTTAGTTCACATGAGATCTGATTGTTTAAAAGAGTCTGGGACCTCTTGCTTCTCTCTCTCCCTCCCTCTCTTGTCATCTGACATTTCTGCTCCTGCTTCACCTTCCTCCATGATTGTAAGCTTCCTGAGGCCCTTACCAGAAGCAGATGCTGGTGCCATGCTTCTTGTACAGCCTGCAGAACCATGAGCCAAATAAACCTCTTTTCTATGTAAATTACCCAACCTCAGTTATTTATAACAATACAAGAACAGACTGACACAGGTGGTGAGTAGTCCTGGGTCATCACATCCACACAGTGAGCCTTGGGCATGAGGTGGAGTGAGGGGTGATGCCCAAATGGTGGCTGTGCCCCAGCCCTGGTGGTCACAGTCTGAGAAGGCCCTTGAAGGTCCACTTCAAGGACCAGCGAGTCGCTTCAGGTAATAAAGGGTTAACTTTAAGGACATAAGCTCAGGAGTCCAGGGAAAGCCAAACTGGCAGTGCCAGAGGAGATCCAGACCTCAGATGGATCACCCACTTTACAGGATTGGTTAGTGCAAATGCAGGTGCACAGAAATCACCTGGCGAATCTGGTTGAAATGCAGATGCTGATTCTATAGGTCTGGATAGAGCCTGGGAGTCTGCATGTCCAGCGTCCAGTTGATGCCATGCTGCTGGTTCCACAGACCACTCTTGGAATAGCAAGGAGGGATTTAATTACATATGTGATATATTCCACCTAGTACAGTGATTCTCAAACTTGAGTGTGTATCAGAATCACCTGGAGGGCTGCTGAAAACAAGGGCTGGGCTGGAATCGTCTTCCTGGCTCTCCCCTCCCACATGGTCCTAGCATACCTCCCCCCAGCCCCCAGCCACACACCCCTCAGTGCCGCAGCTCCCCCCTTCTATACCCGCATGAAACCACTGCAGTGAAGACCGAGACTCTGACTATGTAAGAGAGAGAGGACCAGCCAGCGGGTCCTTCTGTGACAGCAGAAGGGAGAATGACCCATGTCACGAGATTTAAGGGGGAAGAGTAAGCCTGACAACCACTAATGTAGCTCTAGTGGTGTCACTGACACCAGGATTCTTGGGCCACCTTGAATTCGCAGGAAATGCCCCTGTGCCATCTCTTGTTGCTACTGCTTTTTCAGGGCAGATTTCTCAGATTCCTTTCATCTTCACCTTGGGTTGGATTGATGACATTATACATTTTAAGGCCATGTCTACTTATGTTGGCCAAGTTTTAAATGACTGTGCTCCTCCTGGGTGTTCGTCGTGGTTCTTCTTTTGTTTTTTTTTTGCTCTCATTTATTTTGGACTGTCTTCCTTTATCTAACTTTCCTACCTATCTGAAGGGCCTATAATTATATTTCCCATTTATGTTCTTTATAAATGCTTTTCAACCTCTAAAACTCCCTAATGACTCTTCATTTTCTAGGGGTATATGCCCTATTTTTCAAAATCTAGGCAGGATCTTAAAATGCTCTGAGTTATTGTCCTTTTCTGTCTTATTAAAGTTAACAATACAAATGTGATAGAGAGGAAAACTATTCTTTTTGTCCAACCAGGCTCTTTGCTGTAGAATAGTTGTGTGTCAAGACTGCCTTGGCAGAAGTGGCCTTACTCATATAGTATACAAAAGAGTTAGCTAGAAAATTACTCGGTCTCATTCTGTTCTTAAAGGATGACTTCTAAATTTCCTTTGCCTGGACTCTCTTCCCTCCTTTATCTTCACTGTCCACTTTGCCTTTGCCTCTTTTAACCTCCAAAGTATACACAGGTTGCCCTTGCAGGCCCAACTTAGATTTTTGCCACTGATGCTGCCTCCTCCTTTTTCCATCTTGTATTTCTCCACCTCCTTCTCCCATCTCCACCCTGGCCCTTTGTGGATTTAGGCTTTTTCCAGTTGCTCATAGTTCTAGCCTCTTCTTCATCCCTCAGATTTTATTGAATGTGCTAACATTGTGCTGGGATATAAAGCTCAAACTCCTAGCCTCAAGCAATCCTCCTGCCTCAGCCTCCTGAGAAGCTGTGGCTACAGGCACATACCACCATGCCTGGCTTCACAGTTCTTTATACTTGAACTTATTTGTGTTTAAATTGTAAATAAAGCCGGGGTGTGGTGGCTTACACCCGTAATCCCAGTACTTTGAGAGGCCAAGGTGGGCAGATCACTTGAGGTTAAGAGTTCAAGAACAGCCTGACCAACATGGTGAAACCCCATCTCTACTAAAAATATAAAAATTAGCCAGGTGTGGTGGCGGGTGCCTGAATCCCAGCTACTCAGGAGGCCGAGGCAGGAGGATCACTTGAGCCCGGGATGGGGAGGTTGCAGTGAGTTGAGATCATACTACTGCACTCCAGCCTGGGTGACAGAGTGAGACTCCATCTCAAAAAAGTATAAAAAATGAAAATAAATAAATTGTAAACAAGTGTTTTAAATGTTTTTCTTCTCCACTAGAACTGTAAGCTCCAGGAAGGCAAGACATGTCTCTTTTTATCACTTAGTGAATCCCCAGTGTAAGGAAGCTAGCACAGGGCCTGAGCCATGATAGGACTGGCCTGTAGAAAAAGCTCAGTAAATATTTGTTGACTGCCTCTGTAGCTGTCTTTGGGACTTCATCCCCTGTACTAAGAAAGGGATTCTGTTCCTAGTATATATAAGCACTAGTCAGAGCTTCAAGTAGACTGACATGTACAATAAAATCCAGAATAATATCTGAGCCTTAAAAGAAAGCAGGGTGCTTCCAAGAAGAGAATTTCTACAAAAATGTGATCCACATTGAGCAATTTCAGTGACCTTTAGTTTTGACATTTTTTTGTTCTTTTTTTCTTCAGTACCAAGTTTAATAGAGGTTTTCTTAAGCCACTGGCTCTAAACAGAGACAGTACCAGCCTCTAGGGGGCACTTAGGAAATTCGTGGGGGCCCTTTTGGTTTCCCAGTGATTGGGAGAGTTGCTGGATTTAGGGGGCAAGCACCAGGGGTACAGGATGGGATTCACAGCAAGAATCTTTTCCCAGTTCCTCACAGTCCTACCAGAACAGACATCACAAATATATAAATCGGTGGTTCCTTAGTCTTCAATAATACAAAGAAAAAAGTCTTCAAGACACTGTAAAACAAGCCCAATAATTGAAGAAATCGTCATCTAGAGGGAAGATTAAAAGGAATGAAGCTACAGCTCCAAAATTATTGAAAAATTTACTCTGCACAAATTTTCTACTAAATGAAATACAGCATTTCTATCTATATAATTACCTTACATAAATATATATATAGATAGTGTAATTACTACACTATTGCCCTGAAAGTGTGGATCAGAAGAGACTTAAAACTCAATATTAGAAGCAAATAGTATTAAGTCAGTGGAGATGCATAAAATGTAGGCATCTTGTTGAATTTTATCGCCTGCTCACATTTTTAAAACTTTGGGGAACAGTAATCTATGTTGCAAAAAGATAATGTATTGATGATTTTTTTGGAGATGACTGCTGTTCTCATCCTAACATGCGGCTTCTCTATAGTCTCTTATTATCACTCTTCCTTCGTCCAAACCATTCACTGAATGTATATTTCAAGGTAAGGTGGGATTTTACCTTGAAATTCCACCTTGCCTTTCTGTGATAACTTTTACTGTATAATTTTTTACTATTTGATCCCATATCGTAAAACAGAGAATTGTTTTAACACCACATCAATATAATAATAGTCTATTTAAAAATCTTCTCTACTTCAGTGGTCTGTGATTTGTCTTGCTATGTGATCTTCTTTGAAAGTGATTTTCTTCTTTTTTATATATACTTTTTTCTTTTTTGAGATAGAGTCTTGCTTTGTCACATAGACTGGAGTGCAGTGGTGCGATCTTGGCTCACTGCAACCTCTGCCCCCCAGGTTCAAGCAATTCTCCTCTCTCAGCCTCCTGAGTAGCTGGGATTACAGGCACACACCACCATGCCCAGCTAATTTTTCTGTATTTTTAGTAGAGACTGGGTTTCACCATGTTAGTCAGGCTGGTCTCAAACTCCTGAACTTGTGATCTGCATGCCTCAGCCTCCCAAAGTGCTGGGATTACAGGCATGAGCCACCGCGCCCCGCCAATAGCTATACATCTTTTTATTTGAGTATTCTAGTGTCCATTTGTATACCTGTGCTCTTGCACTTTGCTGTGCTACTTGTACAGTATGATTTTTGATCACTCACTCTTAAATCTAAACATGCTCTAGGAGGTAATGGAAGCACCTGCCATTTCATTGTCATCTAATTTGCCTGAGCACTTACGTATTGAAATGGTCATGCGCGAACAGCTGCATATTGAAATCCAGATTATTATGATTCACTTTCCCTCTATGTCACCTTAATGCTTTAGTTAAAACTTTACATTTATTTTTTTTGAAATTATCACATATATGTATGTGTGATTAGAAGGGAATTTTGATCAGGATGGCATGGCGGTGTCAGTTAAGGTGTGTTACAAAAAGTGGGTATTTGTTCTGATAGAGTGGAGAACCACTATTTTAAGTAATCCTTAAAAAACGCTTTGAACTTGGCTGTAAGTAGGGTGACTGCTCCCCACTTTTCCTGGAACAGTCCTAGCTTTCTCCCGTTGTCCTGGCATAATTATTAATTGCATCTCTCTCAGTGTTGCGAGTCCCTGTTGGATGATAAATTACATCTCCACACATTTTTAGAAGCATTTCGGCTCCTTTCAATTTTGATCACATTATTCACTTTTTCAGCACTATGTTCTGACTCGATTCAGTCTTTCTGTATTGTCTGACAAACAGAGCTAAGTTACCTTATCCCTTCCACCATTGCACTTTCCAGTTCTAAGACCTGCCAGCATTCTCTCTTACTTGCCTTTGAAAAATCTAAGATCAAATACTGTCAGTGTCTTGGCGTCTGCTTTTCTCATGAGCCTGCTCCTGTCCTCACCAACGCTCTTAACTCACTCTTCTATTTTTGGCATTTCTACTTTAATCCCCTTTCCACTTATTTTTCTACATAACCTTACTGTTCTGCCAGATGTTCATACTTTTACAAAATTAAGTTTGCCTTATCTGACAATTTGCAACTTCAAATTTTTCCTGTAGACCTTGTTAGTAATTTTAGCCCAAATTCTTTGTTTTGATGTGAACTCTGTTAACTCACATTAAAATAAGTATTCATCAATTCTATTTTTAGCTGACTGCTTTATGTGTTACTTTTTCATTATACCCTCTTAGCCTGATGTAGAAGTATCTCTCCCCCAGCATTCTTTTGCTATTCTTTGGGAAAGTGCCATGTTTTTGCTTTTATTTTATTTTTTAAGGAACAAAGGAATTTAAGCCTTTTGGATTAAGATGTTTAGCTCCCAAGACTTTTTAAAATGCTCAGTCTAATTTTTTTATTGTGGTAAAATATACATACGTAACATAAAGTTTACCATTTTAACCATTTTAAAGTGTACAGTTGTCATTAAGTACATTCACAGTATGTGCAGCCATCACTGCTGTCTCATTTCAGGGCTTTGTTACTACCTCACATGGAAACCCCATACCCACTGAGCATTAATTCCCTATCCCCTTTTCCCTGGCTCCTGGCAACTATGAACCACCTTCTTTCTCTACGGATTTCCTCTCCTGGACAGTTCATGTAAATGGAACCCTATAATTCATGGCCTTTTGGGCCTGGGCTCTTCACTGAGCACACGTTTTCAAAGTCTGTCCATGTTGTACCATGTATTAGTACTCCGTTCCTTTTACAGCTGAATAATACTTCATCGTATGGATATACCACATTTTTAAATCATTTATCAGTTGATTAGTCTAATTTTTATGAAACCTTTATTCCCAGATGAAATGAGTGATGCAGTAGCGTGGGCAGTGCCGGGGATGGCACACAGATGCTTTGTGGTGGGATGTCAGAACTGGATGACACTGCTGTGTGGAGCGTGTTTAGGAGGCCCTACCCACCCTCTATCCGGATGCCACATTTTACTTTCTTCCTCCCTGCCCCTTTATTTGCAAGTAGATTATGTTTTTCATGTTTTGTTTCTTCTTTACCGTTGTATTTATAGGTTTTAGAAAATACAGTGAATAAAATACTCAGTGTCCCACCACCCCCAAAATAACCAGTATGAATAGCATGGTACCTTTTCTTTTGGACGTTTTCCCGTCTTTGGGTATTTTATTTTTACCTAATTATGATCACATTGAATAGGGAATTTTATATGCAGCTCTTTCTGCACAATATTTAACAAATACTTAAATACTACAGTATGCTGGGATTTGTTCTGAATACCTCTGGTGAGGGAATGAGAAGTTCCAGTGGGGATACGGGTTGGGGTCTTTAGCATATAGATGATATTTAAAGCTATGGGACTAAGACCTCCTGGGGGAAATTAGATGGAACTGAGGAGGGGCCCAGGACTCAGCCCTAGGGTGCCCCAGCATGCAAATGTTGAGGAGAGAAGATGGGTAACCTGGTAAAAGCAGGAAAGTCTAGAAGAGAAAGCGCTTTGAAGGGGAGTGGGACCTTGTGTCAAATGCTACTGAGCATCTGAGTGAGATGGAGACAGAGCGTCAACCACTGGGTTTGACAAGGTTGTGGCTGGGCTGGAGCCCAGTGGAATGGAGCAGATCATAGCCCATTTGGAGTGTGCTGAGGAATGAATGAGATAATGTTCTAACATGTACCTGCACATTTCAGATAATTTAATGGGAAAACAAGATGTCTAATTGTACATTTTACTTAACTACTTATTGTCTTCCTACTGCATGGCATTTACATTGCTTCTAACTTTCGCTGTTACAAATAAGATCAAATGAATATCTTTGTAAACTTTCTTTTCTAACTTTAGCATTGTTTCCTTTAAATGGAGTCACAGAAAGGGAGATGCTGGTCCGAGAGCAGAGCATCTTTAAAGCCTTTGATTTTCCCTCACTCAAATATTTCCAGAAGGACTGGACAGTTGGCGTGGCCTCCAGCAGCGTCTGAGAGCCCACCATCTTGTCTGTCAGTTGGGTTGTTTCAAAACAAGTCTCTCCTTTTTTTTTTATTTTTTTTTATTTTGAGATGGAGTCTTGCTCTGTCACCAGGCTGGAGTGCAGTGGTGCAATCTCGGCTCACTGCAACCTCTGCCTCCCGGGTTCAAGTAATTCTCCTACCTCAGCCTCCCAAGTAGCTGGGACTACAGGCACACGCCACCATACCCAGCTAATTTTTTGTATTTTTAGTAGAGACAGAGTTTCACCCCATTTGCCAGGATGGTCTCCATCTCCTGATTTTGTGATCTGCCCGCCTCAGCCTCCCAAAGTGCTAGGATTACAGGCATGAGTCACCGTGCCCAGCCACAAGACTCTCCTTTTATCAGTTTAGAAGGTCTTTTACTTTTGTATAGAGAATGGAATGACATATACAATCACTTTATGAAATGAAAACTAGACACAGCTCACTAAGTAATGTTAAACAGAAATGCCTGTACAGTAATCACCAACTATATGGAGCCACAACTTAAATGTGATGCGAGTGTTTATTAATCCCCTTTCACTAAGGTCCAGGAATGGCTGATGAAAATTGCCATGATTTTTCTCCTCCATACCTATTACACAGTCATATAAATGTGATCAGAGTCAGAGTTAAGGAATTTTACCCTTTTCCAGTAAATACCCTACAAATTCCCCACAGCAACTGTTTGCTGATATCAGAGGATGACTGCCCTCCCTCCACATGCCTGGGGTAGGGTTTTATAAACATCCCCAGCTTGCAGCAAAAGGAGAAAAACTTTCAGGGTGATCATCATCTCACAATGTCCTCTTCCTCCCACCCCACCCCTCAAAATAACTCCTGACACTTTAGAGTTATTTTGTGGTCACATTGTGAATTGTCCCTCTGAGCTCCAGGAGCTGAAAGGAGCTGACCCCACCTGCCTTGCTGGCTTTGCTATTTAACGTCTGCCTGCCTAGTACAGCAGCAACTCACCCAGGATCAGCAGCACCCAGTAGGATAGAACCTACTATGGCATCATCAACTTGGCTAGGTCTGGCAGTGCCCAGCATAGCAGTGCCTTCACCAGGAATGGCAGTGTCCAGCACAGCAGCGCCTTCACCAGGACTGGCGGTGCCCCACATAGCAGCGCCTTTGCCAGGACTGGCAGTGCCCAGCATAGCACTGCCTTTGCCAGGACTGCAGATTCTGCAGGAGGTGCTGGCTCTGCTGTAGCTCACCTGCAGTGATCTGTCCTGCCCCATTTCAGCTTGTTGCTATTTGCCAGGCCTTAAGTGGAAGAATGGAGTGTTGATTGTGTCAGTTAAGAATAGGTGTGGTAAGAGATAGGCATGGGCATCTCCCTCCCTTTAAATGAGAAAACGCTCTGGAGAGGTCCTGGATCACCCCAAATAATCCCCAAAATGGAAGGTAGAACATGCCACCTAACAACGCAGCAGGGTAGTTGAGAGTTCTAGAATCTGGCAGACCTGGGTGAATTTCTGCACTGTTACTGACTCTGTGACCTTGTGTGGATGACTTCTCTGAATCTTATTTCTCTTATCTGTTTAAAAAATAAGATAATGTAGTATCAACTTCATAAAATTATTGCAAGAAATTCACACGATAATGTATGTAAACACCTACCATAATACCCATAATGACACAGCCCATGCTCAGTCAAGATTAATGATCACCATTACTGTCCCACCCACCCCCTGCTGTTGAATCGTTTTTACTTTCATTGCTCCAAGTTGGTGGCTCAGACCTGACTCATCAACCCTTTTTCTTGCAGGAAGTTTTGCTAAGCAGCTTGGTCAACCTGTTGTTTCCAAAACCTTGGGGTAAGTCCTGGATGTTCAAGACAGAGTAAGGGTTGGATCGCTTTCCTGCTGACTTGAGCAGGATAGGTCTGGGGAGTGAGTCTTCTTGGCTCTCCTAGGTTACATTACCCAAAGGGCCTAGTGCAATGAGACGTGTCATTCACGTAGCACCTCCTGACCTGGCTGCCTCTGTGACTGGCCCCTTTGATTGGCCCATCTGCTAAATGCTGAGGTGGGAGAGGTGGCCACAGTCTGCAGTGGACTCTAACAGTCAAGGCAGTAGTCAGAAGAGTGAAATAAGCAAACCTAGAAGAGGCGGGTAACAGCAGCTGCTGTAATGGACAAGCCTCAAATCACAATGGCTCGACCCGGTGAAAGTTTGTTTCTTACTCAAGGAAAGTTCAATTCAGACATCCTGGAACAAGTGGAGAGCCTTCCACATTATCTTCCAGGAGCCCAGGCTTCTTCCATTTTATACCTTCATCTCCTAGGCCCTTGAGCCCCTGCTGGGCCTTCTGCATCTCACCACTAGAGTGGACGAGAGACTGTGTGGACCCTCACAGGAAGTTCTTGTGAGTTGGTCCTGGAAGTGGCATACCGCTCTTCTGCTCATGGGCTCCTGGTCAAAACCCCAGCTTTCAGCCAGAGCTTGGTGGAATTCAGGCATACCTAATTCAAGGCACGCTAGTAAATGAAGTTTAGCTGTATGCCCAAGAGGTAGAGGAAATCGGTCTTGGTCCCACACATTTTTCCAGAGAGAGCATGAGAAAGTTTCTGAGGCATAAAATTGGGAACACTACTCTTTGATGGTTTCTGACCCCAACTTAGTGCCTTTGGGTGGGGGTGGAAAGAGGAGGGTCCAATTGCTGCCTTGTCTGGGACTAGATTCTCTGCCAATGTCTTTACAGGGATAGATTTTCAGCTCCAGCAGTGGAGACCCGTCCTAGCATCTGGGGGGAGTGCCCACCAAAGTTTGCTACCAAGCTGGGCCGAGTTGTGGTCAAAGAAGGACAGATGGGACGATTCTCCTGCAAGATCACTGGCTGGCCCCAACCGCAGGTCACCTGGCTCAAGGTGAGGTTTTTGTCTGCCCCTGACCCTGATCCAGCCTGTATCAGTCTGTTCTCATGCTGCTAGCAGACATACCTGAGACTGGGTAACTTGTAAAGGAAAGAGGTTTAATGGACTCACAGTTCCACATGGCTGAGGAGGCCTCACAATCATGGCAAAAGGCAAATGAGGAGCAAAGTCATGCCTTACATGGTGGCAGGCAAGAGAGCATGTGAAAGGGAACTCCTCTTTATGAAACCGTCAGATCACATGAGATTTATTCACTATCATGAGAACAGCATGTGAAAACCTGCCCCATGATTCAATTACCTCCCACTGGGTCCCTCCCATGACATGTGGGAAGTATGGGAACTACATTTCAAGATGAGATTTGGGTGAGGACACAACCAAACCATATCACAGCCTCATGGACCCTGCAAATTCAGGGTTAGACCCTTCAACTAGCAGGAGTCTTTCCATTCTGTTCCTCCTGTTTCAGGCGGTTCTCAGGGGTTCTCTGTACGTTTGCTAGTGATACATGTTCCTGCCCCTATTACAACTCTCCCTCTGTTACTCAGACCACAGTGTTTTGACAGTTCTTACACTCACAAAATAGTGAAAAACTTCTGAGTCAAGACAAGCCTGGAAATCTCAAGAGAGTGGACTGTGAAGTTAGGGTACTAGGTGTCAAGCTACAGCTTCCTGGTTTACAAAGCCTGTGAAGCTGGACAAGTCATTTGATTTCTTGGAACCCTGGTTCCCTTATCTGTGAGACAGAAATAATATCACCTACCTTAAAATATTGTTGGAGGCTCCATGTGGAAGAGATTTATAAACCATTCAGGGCTAGGGGAAGTGAAGCAGAAGTGGGAGAGGTGGGGGTCAGGGAAGCAGTGGTGTGGGGTTGGGGTGGGTGTTAAACAGGGCAGTGAGGATCTGTGGGGGAACAGGTAGAGTCATGTTCAGGGAGAATAGGTTTTTCAGAGATGGAATCCCTGGGTAAAAGTGGGGTGTTGACACCTTTTACCTGCTTCCTAACTGTCTTGAACTCCCCTAGGAAAAGACTAAAAGGAATAGGGAGGTAAGGAAAAACTGAAGTGAGGAATACAGCACTTCCTGCCTCAAACTCAGGCTCCTTTGAAACAGTTTCCAGGCATCTGCTCTAAGCAGGACAGGGCACCACACCACATCCATAGACCTCAAGTCAGGGTCCCTGAACTGTCCAAAGTCAGCTCTCTGAGCACACTGACAGAGCCCAGAGCAGAGGGCACTGCTGCCCAGGCCCTGGAGTCCGTCCCACCAGGATTGGCAGGAGGCAGGAGGATACAGCCAGAAGGTAAGCAGATTTGTGTGACCGGGTTACCTTATTGCCATCCACAGGGGAATGTTCCACTGCAGCCGAGTGCCCGTGTGTCTATGTCTGAGAAGAATGGGATGCAGGTTCTGGAAATCCATGGAGTCAACCAAGATGACATGGGAGTGTACACGTGCCTGGTGGTGAACGGGTCAGGGAAGGCCTCGATGTCAGCTGAGCTTTCCATCCAAGGTATCGGCCAGTGGAGGGCTAGTGCAGAACGAACCCTTCCTGGCGCCGCACCCTTCTAGAGTAGCTGCTTGTTCACTGCACCTGTGTGTGTATACACGTGGTCCCCTCACACACCCAGGCAGTCCCCCAGAGTCTTGCTCTGTGGCCCAGGTTGGAGGGCAGTAGTGTGACCTCAGCTCACTGCAACCTCTGCCTCCTAGGTTCAAGCGATCCTCCTGCCTCAGTCTCCTGAGTAGCCGGGACTATGGGCACGTGCTACCATGCCCAGCTAATTTTTGTATTTTTGGTAGAGATGGGGTTTCACCATGTTGGCCAGGCTGACCTCAAGTTATCTGCCTGCCTTGGCCTCCCAAAGTGCTGGGATTACAGGTGTGAGCCACCCTACCTGGCCACCAGGGGCAGGTCTTTGACAAGAAGAAAGGGTAAGCAGGGGCAGCACAGACCTGGCTGTGGGGGCAGATGCCCTGTGCTTGGCTGCCACCTTCCCTGTGTTCTCATACTTTCCCTCACCATGTCTTCAGTGCTTTCTTCTCATCCGGACTCCCTTTTGTATCTGTGATTGCCAACTGGAAGAATGAACGCTGCTAATATCTTGCCATTACCTCATATTTAACCTGCCGAAAATTTACTCATAGTTTACTGTCCTTCAAGTCAGGTGATCCTGACTCCCTCTATCCAGGGTTCCCAAGTTCCTTCACATCCAGACTGGACTTTCCAGCCTCCTTTTGACCCCTGCCTCTTTCTCCTTGAGTCGTCAGCCCTGTCAGTTCTTCCTTGGAAGTCTGGTTGAGCACATCTCCCCCTTAGAGTTCCTCGGTTCCTCAAGTCCAGCCTGGGGAGGGAGTGCGTGGATGGGGAAGGGGCTGCAGGTCACTTCACTGGAGCAGGAACTCGGGGGCAGGAAGGGAAGTGGCTTTCAGTCCTTCCTCCTCCTCTTTTCTTCTGATTTTTCTCTTCTGCATCTCCTTTTTCTCAGAAATGATCTCTCCTTGCTCTTGTTACTTTTTCTGGCCCAGGTATTTTTCACAATCTACAGAAAGAAATGTGTTTCAGAGTACATTGCAACCCAGAATGCGTATATGCAGGTAAACCCCCAAGTGTCAGGAAACCCTCCTGACTCTTACCATGTGCAGCGCATGTCAGTATTCTCTGTTTCGTCTGGTATCATTAAAACAAGAAATCCTGGTCCTGGCCAGAGAACTTGACTTGGTGACTCAGTGCTGGATAAGGAGCTGCCACCAGGCACCCAGAGCAATGGGTCAGGCAGTCTCCCTGTACCTGCCCTGGCATTGAGTTAAAAACTGTTCCCTCCTGATGGATCTCATGACAAAATATGTTGCCTGGGATTTGTTTCAAAATGCCCGAAAACAAATAAAACAAAAATGAATAGATAAGACTGACAAAATGCTTATATATCCTTAATCATGGTGCTAGCTTTCAGGGTTTGTTAAATCTTTCTAACTATTTCACAATATACAAATAATTATTGTATATTTTGAAATTTACCATGATATAAGTTGAAAAAGAACAGGAAAAAAGAACAGAAAAAAAATATATATTTTATGTTTTTTCTTGGAAGAACTGGATAAAATTAAAAGTATGCTTCTCTGTACAATGATAAATTACAGCATTTGGGTTTGGAATTTTCAGTAGATGTTAGTTTATCCCTGGATTGGTTTTTGTTTCCTTCTGTTTAGTGAACAGAAACAGATTCCATGCCTTCAGGGTCTGGTGGCACCAGCCACTGTTAAAAAGCCCAAAGGATGGCCCCTGAAGCTTTCACAATGTACTCCAGGGCTTGAGGGGAATTTACAGGCAAAATGTTCAGCGCCAGGGAAGGAGCCAGCAGGGAGGGACCACGGTGACGGAGAAGTGCTTGGGGGAGGGACAGCTTGGTGTGTACAGCATTCTACCAACAGTCTTTCCACCCTTCCCCTTTTTCCAGGTTTGGACAGTGCTAATAGGTAGGTCTAGGCTTTGTTACATTTTCCATCATGAAATGTCTTGCAAGGAAAGAAGGGATGCTATCGAGAAAGGACCTGAATTTCTGAATCATCTTATGGGGCAGAAGAACTGGCTGTTTGGAGGGTGTTGTTTAATTCTGGGTGTTTTGTCTTGTTCTCCTATTGTAATATGACACACGGGTTCTATCTCAGGTTGCTGTCAGTATTGAGACTGGAAAACTCAGTGTCACCACCTTTCTCAGTATCTACGCAGTCTCTTCCCTGGTTAGTGTACTGACTGCTCTGAGAAGGCCGCCTTCCTCATTCCAGGGCAGAATCTGTTCACCATCCAGCCCAGACCCAGCAGGAACCTCTTTTCTGTGTGTGAGGCTCAGTGCTAGACGCTGGGTGTGCAGGGAGGGGGCAGACTCCCTAGTGTAGAGGAGGGCTTAGACAGAGCCACAAGAACACACGTTACCAACTGGGATACGTCTGTTCCAGGAGGGCGCTGATGAGAATAGAGGAGCAGGGAAGCCATTTCGGGAACTTGGTATTTGAGCTCAGACCCGTGCAGAGGAATGTTAGCTGGTGAAGAAAAGCTCAGGGAGTGTGCGCCAAACAGCAGGGATGGCATGTACAAGCTGTGAACCAAGAGGCAGGCCCATGGGGACCCAGAAGGACGCCAGTGTGGCCGCAGCCTAGTGGGTGGCAGGACGGTGTCTTGTACGAGTTGGGGAGCAGCCACAGCTGGCATTTCTGCGGCCATCTTGTGGGGCTCAGTTTCGTTCTTAATGTAGTGGGAAACTGTTGGAAAATCCTTGGGCTTGAAATGACATGATTTATGTTTTCAAAAATCAACTATGGTTCCTGTGTAGAAAATAGATTAGAGAGGGCAGAGTGGACATGGGAGGCACCAGTGGAGAAGTGTAGGGAAAGCAGGGTTCTGGGCAGGGCTGCAGGACGGGGATGTGTTGGGAATGGCTGCTTGTGCTCTGGCTTGGGAAACTGGGCAAACTGCAGAGAAAGATGCTCTTACTTGCTCTTAACTTGTGGGCTTTTGTGATCCCTGGAACCTGTGCTTGTGATGAGTCATGTTTGTGAGTAACCAGATGACCATTCTGTTCTCCCCCTCTCCTCACCCTCCCCACCCCCACCCTCCCCACCACACAGATCATTTGGGAGAGAAATGAAAGCCACCAGTTCAGACATCAGGAGGGAGGTGACCAATACAATCTCAAAGGCATCGAAACCGGACAATCTGGAGGCTGCAGCTGAGAGCAAGAACTGCTCCAGCCCCCCAGAGAGGTGGCTCCCCAGCCTGGGCCCCAAACCACCAGCCTCAGCCCCCGAGGGAGTCCAAGCTGGAGCCATACAGGGACTCGCCCAGAATAGCCCTGCAGACCCCGCTCCTTCAGAAGACTTCCAGCTCCATCACCCTACAGGCCGCAAGCGTTCAGCCGGAACCAAGAACACCAGTCCTGGGGGCCCTATCACCTTCTGGAGAAGAAAGGAAGAGGCCAGCTGCTCCCTGTCCAACCACCTTCTCCACCAGGCAGCCTGGCCTGGGAAGCCGAGACGTTGTGAGCAAGGTTGCTACCAGGAGAATCCCCCCTGGAGGGCCAGAGGGATGCAGCATTCCCCAAATTCGAGATCAAGCCCCAAAGCCGGGAGGTCAGGGAAAATCAAACTGTCAAGTTCAGGTATGAAGGTGAGTAGAGCTAATTAGGGTCACCAGTTGCCAGAATGTAGCCCCTTGGTGGCCACTCCCTTCCTTCGGCACCCAGCTGGTCTGCACCTCCTATATCCACTCATCTTCTTGGGCTAGCTCACCTAGAAAACCACCTTACAGGGACCTTTCCCTCAGGAGGGACTCACTGTAGAAACGCCCCTTTATTCTGGAGAGACCCCTGACAGCAGCCCATTGTTTGCTACTGGATAAGAGTAGTGGCCCTGGGCCCTAGTTCTTACCACCCTAGAAGAAACACCCTCATCATCGCCAGCATCAAAAAACAAACCTCACAGTCTCTCCCACTCTTTCTTGCCCTTGCCTGGCCGACCTGGAGACCTGGCCCATCACCCTGTATTCCTCCTCCCCCAAGGCCCTGACTCTGTCTCAGGAGGTTTCGTCTTGTAGAGTGTGGTTGAGGGTGAGGACGTCCTTTCAGTTGATGTTGAAACTACTTCTTTCTGTTTGTTAGCTTTCCATCTAACCGTCAGGCCCCTCTGCTGCAGGTCTGCTGGTGTTTGCTGGAGGTCCACTCCAGACCCTGCTTGCCTGGGAATCACCAGCGGGGACTGCAGAACAGCAAAGATTGCTGTCTGTTTCTTCCTCTGGTAGCTTCGTCCCAGAAGTGTGCTCACCAGATGCCAGCCAGAGCTCACCTGTATGAGGCATATGTTGGCCCCTACTGGGAGGTGTCTCCCAGTCAGGATACATGGGGGTCAGAGAGCCCCTTGAGGAGGCAGTCTGTCCCTTATCAGAGCTCAAATGCTGGGCTGGGAGATCTGCTGCTCTCTTCAGAGCTGCCAGGCAGGGACGGTTAAGTCTGCTGAAGCTGTACCCACGAATGCCCCTTTTACCAGGTGCTGTGTCTCAGGAAGGTAGGGGCTTTATTTATAAGTCCCTGACAGGCTGCTGCCTTTTTCAAAGGTGCCCTGCCCAGTGAGGAGGGAATCTAGTTACACAGTCTGCCTGCAGAGGCCTTGCTGAGCTGCAGTGGGCTCTGCCCAGTTAGAACTTCCTGGCGGCTTTGTTTACACTGTGATGTTAAAATCACCTACTCGAGCCTCGGTGATGGCAGACGGCCCTCCCCCCATCAAGCTCAAACGTCCCAGGTTGAGCTCTGACTGCTGTGCCAGCTGTGAGAATTTCAAGCCAGTGGAACTTAGTTTGCCAGTCTTTGTTGGGGTGGGACCCACCAAGCCAGATCACTTGGCTCCCTGGCTTCAGTCTCCTTTCCAGGGGAGTGAACAATTCTCTCTCACTAGCATTGCAGGTACCACTGGGGTATGAAAAACAGACTGCTGCAACTAGCTTGGTGTCTTCCCAAACAGTCGCCCAGTCTTGTGCTGGAAACCCAGTGCCCTGCTGTTGTAGGCACCAGAGGGAATCTCCTGGTCTGCGGGTTGTGAAGACCATGGGGAAAAGCACAGTATCTGGGCCAGAGTTCAGGGTACAGTCCTTAGTGGCTTACCTTAGCTAGAGTTGAGGCTTCCCGGGTAAGGCGACTCCCCATCCTGCTTTGGCTCACCCTTCTTGAGCTGCACCCACTGTCCAACCAGTCCCAGTGAGATGAACCAGGTACCTTAGTTGGAAATGCAGAGATATCCCACCTTCTACATCAATCTTGCTGGGCGCTGTGCAATGGAGCTGTTCCTATTCATCCATCTTGCCAGCAATTCTATTATAATTTTCATTGGCAAACACTGATTGAGCAGACACTATGTAAGGAGAGTGGAAATGTTGCATTAGATAGCCCTGACCTACAGGAGTTTGCAACATGGTTAGAAACCATGAAAATACTAGATGTAAGTGAACCACAGCAGTATCAAGGCGTACATGCTGAATGACAGAAGAGTGGTCCCAACTGTAAGTTTTGTATGACAGCCAAGAGAAAAGGGAATCTTCATCATTGAGGATCCAGCAGGAAGCAGATGGCATACTCAAGAGAGTTTACGGAAATATTTACCAGAGAATGGGCAGAGTTGAGTGAACCAATCACAGTGGTGAACTTAGGGACTAGCAACTGTGGAAGCCATTACCACCCCTAGACCTGAAAGGGCAAGGGAGGGAATAATGTTATTAGAGCCACACGAGAACTGGTTCCATGGAAGACAGAGTGCTAGACAGTAGCTGAGGCTACAGAGAAAAAGCAAGAGGCTCAGTTTGGGAGCTGGGAAATACATACCCAATGTATGATCACCTGCTGATACCGCCAACAGGCCAAATCCAACCAGCTACTAGAGAGCAAAGAAGCCCAGGGGATACAATTCTGGTGCAGACACCAGGCTAGAAAAGGGAGACTAGAGAGTAAACCTAGCGAGACAAATGGAGGCTAGCCCAGCACACAGGCCGGAGAGCTTGCTATGGGCCTTAAGAGAAAGGGAGGATACACTGGCATAGAACAGGAAAGGGGGAGATCATCTTAAGCAGAAGTAGACATGTGGATATAGGAAATGTGATTTTTTTTTTTTTCCCCCAGTGAGGAGGCAATATATGCACAGTGCATTTTCTTAAGAACAGCAAGGCTGTAACATTCAGGAAGCTTGGAGGAATTGGCATAGGTCAGAATTTTTTTGTCACAGCACAACTGACATTTGGGGTAGGATAATTACTTGTTTGGGGGACTGTCCTCTCCTTTGTAGGATGCTTAGCAACAGCCCTGGCCCCTACCCTCTATATGCTAACAGCAGCCCACTCCCAGTTGTGATGATAAAAAACGTCATCACACATTGCCAAATGTACCATAGGGATGCAAAACTACCCCCAAGTTGAGAACTACTGGGAGAGGAAACAGAGGAGACCATGATCAGAAAATCGCTGAAACACAAGGTGAATGTAAGATGCTAAGGGCTTAGATCAGTGTGGAGCAGTGAGTCTGGCAAGAAACAGACAAAGGCACGGGGACTGTAGGTGAGAAGTAGATGGGCTGTGTGAGAAGAGGCAGAGGGGGGGTGGCTAAGGGTGATTCTTAGGTTTGTAGTGAAATAACAGGGAGGAGGATGTCTCCACTGACATCACTATGGGGCTGACCTTGGGGAAGATGATGTGCCCTTTGTGAGCTTGTTTGAATGAGGTCCAGGACAGTTGGACAAGAGACTGAGTTGAGCAGGGAGGTTGAGACTTTAGGTATAGATTTGAGTCATCCATGCAGAGAGCCAGCTGGAAAACTTCTATCCATAGGAGGATAGAATGAATCTCCTGGGCTTCCCCTGCTCTCTTAAGAGTGAAGGGAAGACAGAGAGAAAACCAAGGACTGAGGTTTTTCTTTTTTTATTTTTCCTGGGTGATGGTGGGGAGCAAGGGAGTGTTGTGCATATTTAGAAGATGAATAATGTGGGGATAGAAATAGTAAGCTCTGGAGGGGAAGAAAACCAGGCAGTTTTCTGAGGGTGAGAGTGGGCTGAAGTTCAGCTCCTACCCTACTTGTGAGGCCACATGCCCAAGGGGCTACATCTGCCCTTGAGCAACCACTCTTTTCTAATGTATGCGAAGGCACCATATAGGCCAGGGCAGTCCTAAGGAGAATCAGAGCAGCCACAGAAGACACAGGTGTCAAGAAGGGAGGAATCTTGTCCACACAACTCACCCCACCTCCCAGTGGTAAATATTCTCTTTTTCCTCCAATCACTCAAGTCCTTAAAGAAATAGAATTTGATTGGGTAGACGTTTTTATTTGTGTGGAATTTTGTGGTTTGTTCTTCTTAATTGAGTGGTTATAGGAGGTGCTCTCCTAGGTTCTGGAAAAAGACTACACACAGAGGTCGCAGGAAGAGGAGGGGAATCCACAACCACAAAGAGTGGCTGTGCGTGTCATCTCACTGGTTCCAACTCTGAAGAGAGATGATGGACCTTCTCATCATTTGCTATTACAAAGAGGCATATTGTGGTAGGCAAGATTCTAAGAACAGCCTCCAACATTTCCACCGCCTGGTGTACACGCCCTATGTATAAGCTCATCATCCCTGTTAAGTGTTAGTGAGACGTGTGAATATGAGGAGCTGTCATTCCTGTGATTAAGATTAAGATTATGTGGCAGGCTGGGTGTGGTGGCTCATGCCTGTATCCTAGCACTTTAGGAGGCCGAGGCAAGTGGATTACTTGCAGTCAGGAGGTACACAGGATAGGGAGAACTGACTTTCTGAGCTCATAGCTAGTATGAGACAGTTGATATTTACTATAATGTTGAGATGGTAGAGAAGGCAGTCAGGACTCTCACTCTCTGGTGCCAGACCTGTCATTATTAGGGCAAATAGAACTTCAGTCCCTAAGATACTGAACATGCAAAGCTGAAAGGACACTGACGTATCATTTTTCAGAAGGGCCTCTTAGAAGAAGGAAGGAAGGGGAAGCAAGGTGGAAAGAGAGAAAACAAAAGAGAATTTAATTCAGGAAACAAATATTTATGGTGCCCATTATGTGCATAGTTCTGTCTCTAGCTCCAGAAATACAGCAGCGACTAAAACAACCAAAACCCCATGCTCCAGTGAAAAAATAGAGAAATTAATAAAACAAAAATTTAAAAATACATAGTATGTAACGACTGTAAAGCAAGGGGAGGCGTTGGAAGGGATATTGGTCTTCCACTTTAAAGAGTCAGATAAGACTGACTCAGAAGGTCACATTTGGATACAAACCAAAGGTGCTAAGGAGTGAACCATGTGGATATCTGAGGAAATCCTGTTCCAGGCAGAGGAAATGCAAGTGCAAGTCTTGAGACGGGAGAGGGTCTGGCCTTTCTGAGGGACAGTAAGATGGCCAGCATGGCTGGAGGGTGGTGAAGAAGGAGAAAAGAGAAAATTATGTGTTCAGAGAGTTTAAGGGCTTGTGGGTTACTTTCACTTTTATCTGCATAAGGTGGGAGCCACTGACAGTTCTAAATAGAGGAATGACATGATTAGTCTTAGGTTTTCAAAAATTGATCTGACAGCTGTGATGAGAACAAGCCACAGGAAGGAAAGCGTGGAAACAGGAGATGGGTTAGGAAGCCATTGTAGTGGTCCAGGTGAGAGATGAGGTTTGCTTGGACCAAGGTGAAGGACATGGAGAGAAGTACTCTAATTCTGAATGACTTTGGGAGATACAGCCAATAGCATTTGCTCTGAGTGGATTTACGGTGTGAGAGAAAAGCAGTCAAGGATAATGCCAAGGTTTTTTAGCATGAGCCACTGGAATTTACAGTTGGCATTTGCTGCTATGGGGAAGCCTAGAGGAGCTGGTTTGGAGAGGAATCTTGGAGTGCAGTTGTGGGGTATTCAGCCTGAGAAGCCTATTGACATACAGTGGTGCAAAGTAGACAGTGGATGTTATATTGTGATGTTTAGGGAAGGATTAGGGCTGAAGACGTAAATTTGATATCCAAAACATGAGACTGGCTGAGATCAAAAAGAAAGTGCATATAGATAGAGAAGTCCAAGTGTAAATCCTGGGGCACTCCAAGATTAAAGTGTTAGGGAGAGGAGGAAGAACAAGCAAAAGAGACTGAGAAACAACAGCCAATGAGGAAGGAGAAAAACCAAGTGTTCACACTTGTCCTGGAATCCAGGGAAAGGAACTGTTTCAAGCATGTGAAGCTGATCAACGGGGTCGAATGCTGCGGATAGGTTGAGCTGAGGCTAAGAGATGATGTTGGATTTAACAGCACGTCATTGGGGGACCTTGACACAAGTCATTTCAGTGGAGTGATGGGGACGAAGCCTGGTTTAAATAGATTCTAAAGAGATTTGGAAGAGAGAAATTAGAGGTGGAAGGTATGGGCAATTCTTTTAAAGAACTTGGCAATAAAAGGAAGCAGAGAAATGGGTCAAAGCTGAAGAGGAAAATGATGGGAGAAATTAGAACATGTTTGTATGTTGATGAGAATTACCTAGTAGAAAAAGGGAAATGATGAGAAAAGATACAGTAAATTCAGCAGAAAACATTGTAAGCTACTTGATAAAAGATTTTATGCAATAAAAGATTTTCTTGTAATACTGAAGACAGATTTTTTTTACTGAAACATAATAAACACCCATGAACCCACCATCCACCCCAAGAGCTAGACCACTATCAGTAATGTCTATGTGTTCCTCCCTCTCCTACTCTTACCTCTGTTTTAGAAGAAAGCAACTTTCCTGAATTGTGTTGTTATCATTTCCCTGTATTCTCTTCATTGTATCCTGTTATATTTATTGACTGATAGATCCAGGATAATCTAACCTATGCCTCTCAACCTGGCCTCCTACAGACAGACATCAAACCACCTCAGTCAGACAGCATCAGGAAATTCCTCCCTTGCATTTAACCTGCTACACTAACATTCTATTTATTTCATCTTCTATCTCCAGCTGCTACTGCTTTGCCTGAAAACCCCTTCTGCACAAAGATCATATTATTCATTCCTGTCGATATTATTTACTCTGCATGAAATAGACTGGCACACCTTCATCCCATGTGCATACATAGAACAGACCCCAGTGGCCAGAGCATTCTTGTTACCTGGAAGATGCACCTGCAGCCCTCAAGCCTCCAGCCTCCCCCCTCCCATCCTAAGGCACTTTCTGTTGGTCAGGTGCCTACACCAACACCTGGCAGCTCCAACAGAGGCCTCAGAAAGGCAGGTGATAGCCAGTAAGTAGATTTCCTTCATCCCCAGATCATCCAGAATTCTCCAGATATGCAAGGACTGCAGGATTTTGACAAATGCCAGCAGAGTGGCCTCTTTACAAATGAATAGCAGCAGGCTGTGAAAAGCTTTCTGCATGCATAAACCAAAAATCTACTTCCCCCACTTGTTCACTGATGCTTAAAATTGCCTTAAGGAGAGACAAAGGCTTTCATCTCAAAACCAGAGAAAGCTTTGAAGGCCCTGGGTGAACTAATTGATTTAGACTAATACACACTGTTGTATAAATGGACTGAAGGATTAGATGATGCAATGGGCACCTTTAACATGGGTGTGAAGTGACAAGGGGTGTAGCAGAGAAAGATGGGACTTTTCTTCCCTCCTTGGTGCTTAAAAAACACAGTATTGAGGCTGGTTGTGGTGGCTCACACCTGTAATCCTAATACTTGCGAGACCAACGTGGGTGGATCACTTGAGCCCAGCGGTTCAAGACCAGCCTGGGCAACATGGCAAAACCCCGTTTATAAAAATTAGCCTGGCATGGTGGCACACACCTGTAGGCTCAGCTACTTGGAAGGCTGCAGTGGGAGGACTGCTTAGACCTGGGAGGTTGAGGCTGCAGTGAGCCATGATCACCCCGTTGCACTCCACCCTGAGTGACAGACTGAGACCCTGTCTCAGGGAAAAAAAAAAAGTTTAGAAATCAGAAGCCCTGGAGTCAAGTTGGGCCCTGGGCCCTACTGCCAGCTGTTTGATCACAGGCAAAGTTATGCAAAGCCTTGTGCCTGTTTATTTCCAAAATGAAGGTAATACCTTCAGAGTTACTGTGAGACATTCTCATCATCTTTGTAAGTGCCCTAGCACAGTGACCACATTCTATTCAGTAAATAATTTCTGTCTTTCCCTGTTGTCCCCACGAGGCAGCTCAGGCTCTGTTCCTACGCATTCCATCCCCCTTCTTAGCATTATAAGGTCAAGAGTGAGGAATCTGGGACCATGCAACCCACGTTCAAATCCTGACTCTTAACACTTGCTGACTGCCATCTTGGACAAGTTTAACCTCTCTGTGCTCAGTTCCCTCATCTGTAAAAATGGGGATAATAACAGTACATGCCTCATGGGGTGACAGTAAGGATGAAATGAGTTCATGTATGTAATGCACTTAGAACAATTCCTGACACCAAAACATGTGCTGTAAGAAGTGTTTCTTACTATGATTCTCAAGGACTTCTCACCTGACCACTTTCTACAAACCAAAAGATCAAGTTAAGCTCCACTTTCACTCTTTCACCTCCAAAAGCGCAGGGTCAATGGCTACACATTCCGCCCCACCCCCAACACCCCCAGCCCGAGTTTCCTAACGCCCCCAGCCCTATCCTTCACCCTCCAGGCCATCTGGTCCTTTCACCACCAGCAAAGCCCAAAGCAGCTTTCAGCTTCCCCAGCAGCCCCCTAGCATGACCCTGGGAATGCGCCTCTGCTGAGGGGGCGGGGCGGCTCTGTGACGTCACACCCGGCGCGCCCCCGGAGACCTGGCAGCGGAGCCAGCGCAGGGGTTGCCAGAAGGTGGAGCGCTAACGGTCCTAACGCTAATGGCGGTCGTACCCTGCCGCTGCTGTCCCCTCGGCCGCTGTTGCCCTCCCCCGTCTAGCTTCTACTGGTCTTCTTCTGCCAAGGGTGGGAGGCACTGGATCTCTCCCCATATCTCTCGCCTGAGGCCAGGCGCCAGGTGTCACCTGAAGCCAGAGAGCCGGTTTGGGAGCCAGCCTGAGGTAGCCACCCCGGAGGGGAAGTGGAGGGAGGGCAGGGCTCTGAGCGGGTTTGAGGGAGGGGGTCCTGCCCGACGCCCCCTGGATTCTGAGCCTCTCCTTGTTCACAGAGCAGGGGGAAGGAAGGCAAGGAAATCTTTAAGAGAATGTGACTGTGGGGGTTTTGGCTTTCTGGCCAAATTGTGTGCGTATTTTGTACCTAGAATACTATTCTACGGTTATTTAACCGGAGGACAGTGATTGGGAAACTCAAGAGTCTGGAAACAGAGCCCTTCACGGAGGAGCCACACCTCTGCTTTTTCATCAGAAACAGACATATCAAAATACCTTTGGGGGAATTGTCATGAGGACCAATGAGCATACCTAGCACTTCACAGACTACTATCACTGATACATTTTATAGCTAGCACTTCATAGACTGCTATCAGGCGTTCATTTTTACTAGTATCTATTGAACACTGAGTTCCAGGCACTGGGCTAGACATTGGGATGGTGTAGTGAGCAAAAACTGACCCTTCCTGCCGTGGAGTTTACTAGGGGAGGCACATGTTACTCGAAGAATCACACCAACGATAGGTAAGTGATGCTCTGATAGGGTATGTACAGTGGAACTGACAGGGTGGTCAGGGAAGGCGGAGCAGACCTCCAAAGGAAGAATTAACCTGTTAAGAGGGGGAGAATTCGTTCCAAACAAGAGCAACCGCATCCCAGACCCAAACAGGGATGTGCAGCTGCCTGGTGCCTGGCTCCAAGTGCTGCTCATAGAAACTGCCTCTGAGATTCTGGCCTGGAGCCTTTCATTTCTGAAACCGAAGCCCTGTTTAGCCCATACCAATAAAACCAAGTGAGAGATTCCAGAAACAAGACTATATACTCTAAGACCTGCATTCTTCAGCACTTGGCAGGTATATGTTGGCCTGTCATTTCACATTGGGAGGCATGTAAGTTTCACTTAAGAGGAAATTTATTGAATTGGAAGAGTTGGGGGTATGGATGAGCTCTGTATAATTGAAGAAGGCCTACCATCCAAGAGATTTAAACATGGAAAAGAACTTTACAAAATGTTAGAATTGAGGAATGTTTAGAATGGACCTTTCTCCCACTTCTTTGAGGTGAACAAGTGGCCCATATTGCCCAAAGGCAGAAAAGCTGGGCTTTGGTGCCTCTTTAACTTAGAGAATTTCAACTCTTGGTGATTGAAAAGTGCATGGAACTCCTGAAAGTAAATGGGAACATGGGAGGATAATTTGACCTGGCCCTCCTTCAGTGTTTTCCATTTCTACAAGGGTGGCACTACTCTGTACCTAGTCATCCAAGCTTCAAAACTGATAGTCACTCTAGACTCTTCTGTCCTACACCTCCTCCTCCTTCTCCTCCCCCTTCTCCCTTTTCTCCTCCTCCACCTCCTCTTCCTCCTTCTCCCTCGGTGGATACCAAATCCTGTAGGTTCTATCTCCTAAATACCTGTCTCTTTTATCTCTCTCTATGACAACTACTTTTCAAGGCAGTGAAGCTCCTGAGAGCTGTAAAAAGTGCTGCCATATTCTCCTAACCTGGCTCCCTGCCTGAAGCTTCACCACCCTCTCATCAGCCCATCCACACAGCTGTCAGTCAACGTGTGTCTCAGAGTACAACAGAGAAATAAATCATACAGTAATTTTTAAGCATATAGTAATTTTAACAAGCTCAATATAAAGAATTGCTAATGATACGAATGGAGTAATGAAGGATTGGCTGCTATGTTGGGAGAGATCTAAAATATACAGGAATCACAGATATAAGGAACAATCCCTCCCCCTTAGATAGATCACCCAAGGAGGAAACCTTTCCCAGAGCTTGGTGCAGAGGGTATGGCCACACCTGACTGGGGAGCAGAGAAATTGCTGAGGTGCCAGGCAGGCAAAATCTACTCTCTGAAACACCAGAGAAGCCATTCACAAAAAGGTGACTCACTGGCAGCACTCTGCTACAGAGCTTCCCAAGAGGTGCTCTGCTAGCCAAGGGGCACTGCTAGCCACGGGGCACTGTTGGCCACTGTGTACTGCAGCAGTTGGGTACTCAGGAGATCACACACTGCATGAACCAGATGCTGGAAAAGCTGTGTGCTACAGGATCCCAGCACGGGAGAAACTACAAGTTCCTGGAGCCTAGCAAGAAGAGCACACCTAAATTCCCAAGAGAAACCTCTTCCTCCTCCAGTCCTTCCAGTGCCCTGTACTAACGAAGCTTACCATTATGGTGGCTGGCAAGGGGAAAATGTTAAAGGACATAGTTCAATTTTTGCAGAGGAGGCAATACAAGGTGAATTTGGAGCTGAGAGACAAAAATTGATAACTGGCACCTCAAGCTGACACTGATTGTGTGACTCTTGTGCGTATATTTTCTAGTGGCTCCCCATTGCCTTCAAGAAGAAGTTGCAAAGCCCAAGCCTTGAGCTGTATTTCCAGCCTTAGGCCCAACCACTCCTGCTTTGTCCACTTTAGAACTCCATAATTACAGTTCCCTGAACTTGTCACGTTTCTGACGACCACACATCGTTGCCTAAGTCCTTCTAGTTACATGGAATTCGCTCCTTACTCTCATAAGCAAGCATATGCTTAATGAATACCTACCCTGTACCCAGCACTCTTTCTGGGTGCTTGAATACAGCAATGAACAAACCAGGTTTTTCCAGGTCTCAGTTTAGATATCGCCACTCTTTGAAAAGTATTTTCTGACGTCCTTCTCCTACCTCCAGATGTTAGATGCCCCATCCAAGAGTTTTTCTTCTGTTCTTCTAGATCTAGTGTAGGCTTCTTGACACTTACACCTCATTTGAGTCACTGATTTTCCTGTCACTCTCTTCCACTAGACTGTGAGCTCCATGAAGCAGAGTGTGTGACTTATTTATTTAGGTATCCCAGTATTCAGCACAATTCCAATAAAACACATAGGTTTTATTGGATTAATGATTTCCTAAGGATCCTATGATTAGTCAAAAATAGACCCAAGGCCAAAATCCTGGACTCCAGCCTCACAGTCAAGAGTGCTTCTTCACTATAGCTTCATCTGCCCTCTGGATGTTATGCCATAACTAGCTATGAAGGATAGCAGCCTGTGTTTTGTTTTGGAAAAGGCCAGTGCAATGTCGAATATCGTCAGGAATGGTAATGGAAACTCAAGAGAAACACAGCCCTAATCTTATATTGGGAACTACGGCGGATTCACCCCTTAGAGCCCTTGTTTGCGTATTTTGAATCTCTGAATCACAGGAATGCTATAATGAAATCAGAAGTAGGAAGGACAACCAGCCTGACCAACATGGTGAAAACTCATCTCTACTAAAAATACAAAAACTAGCCAGGTGTGGCAGCATGCACCTGTAGTCCCAGCTACTCAGGAGGCTGAGGCAGGAGAATTGCTTGAACCCAGGAGGTGGAGGTTGCAGTGAGCCAAGATAATACCACTGCATTCCAGCCTGGGTGACAGAGTGAAACTCCATTAAAAAAAAAAAAAAAAGTAGGAAGGACAAGTAAAGGATGAAAATGGTGTAGGGTATTATGATACTTACTCTTAAATAAAGACTTTCACACACTTACATAAGACAGGGCTAAGGTGACCCCCAAGTGTGTACACCAGATCTCCAAATCAGGGAATCATGTTGTGTAACTTTATGGGACACAGTTTACATGCCGGTCTGTAAATGAGCCATGTGTCCCTAGAATTGTGGACAATGAGGTGAACATGGGGGAAATCTTTGAAAAATGAGCATGGCTAATTGAAAAGAGATACCTATTCATTTGTTAAATAATAAACATGCAGAACTCATGCTTTCAAGAGGTAATACTAGCGTGATACATAAGCAAGGTTATATGACCAAGGGTTAACATTGTTATTGTTGCCATGGAAGGTTCTTTAATTAGGATTGGGGCATCTTTTCATTTACATAAGATTATCTGAGACTCCAGGAGAGAAATTAAACAATTGCACAACAACTAAAAGAACCTGTCAAAATACATGGACACAGAAAATAGTGCAGCCACTGTGGAAAACAGTATGGCAGTTCCTCAAAAACTTAAAATACAATTACCATATGATCCATCCATTCCACTTCTGGGTGTATATATACCCAACACGATTTAAAGCAAGGACTTGAACACATTCGTACACCTATGTTCATAGCAGCATTATTCATAATAGCTAAAAGGTGGAAACGATCCAAATGTCCATTGACCTATGAATGGATAAAATGTGGTACATCTAACAAAATATTATTCAGCCTCAAGAACAAAGAAATTCTCAGCTCGGGACCAGGAGTGCAATAGATAACACATCTGATGACGGATCAGAAGGAAAAGGAAATTCTGACACATGCTACCACATGAATGAACCTTGAAGACATTGTGCTAAGTGAAATAAACCACACACAAAGGACAAATACTGTATGCCATATGATTCTATATGATAGAGTAGTCAAATTCACGGAGCTAGAAGAATGATGGTTGCCAGGAGCTGTGGGGGGAAGGAGAATAGGGAGTTAGTATTTAATAGGCACAGAGTTTCAGCTGGTGAAGATGAAGAAGGTCTGGAGATGGATGGTGGTCATGGTTGCACAACAGTGTGAATGTACTTAATGCCACTGAACTATACACTTAAAACGGTTAAAATGGTAAATGTTATGTATTTCTAACACAAAGAATATATATTTATATATGTGCAGACAATATGAGCAAATAAACCACTGCCCTTTGACAGATAGAATAGGTTGAAAAGTCATCATAAACAACTTGAAAGAGTAACTTTTTAAATTATGAAATATTTCATACCTACAAAATTAAATACACAATGTAAGTATAAAAATAATAAACATCTAGGCAGCAACCAACCAGCTTAAAACATAGAACATTACTACTAGTCCCAAGACCCTTGTGTCTCCCTAATGACATCACTCTCCCTCCTCCACCAGGGTAACCACCATTCTGAATTTGTATTTATCATTCCTTACTCTTTTTGTAATATTATACATATGTCACCATAAACAATATATTGCTTTTCCACCTACCATGGTGACACTCCTCCACAGGGATGTCTGTGGCATTACTCATTGAGAACTGTTGCTGTTGTCTTAACAATTAAAGCTTTCATCATGATGTAGTGACTTTCTTTATTCCTAATTGTCCATTTTGCCTTAAAGTATCTTTTGCCTGGTATTAGTTTAAGGCATTTTGCCTTAAAGTATCTTTTGCCTGGTATTATTGGTTATTATTTACTTATTTATACCCTTTTTACCTTGAGTCTTTCTGTGTCTTTGTTTTTTCAGGCGTACCTATACCTATATTTAAACTGGCACATTTAAGCCCGTTTATTTTTATTGTGATTACTGATATGTATGCACTATTTTCTACCGTGTTATTTGTCCACTTTTCCTATGTCTTCTCTGCTCCTTTCTTGCCTTCTTTTTGATTGATGAAGTTTTTTTTTTAATTCATTTTTTCCTCTCTATAGATTTAGTGGTTATATTACTGTTATAAGTTTTCTAATACTTTGCAAAGTCTAAAATTAATCATTATGTTATCCTCCTTTTCCTCCAAATAAAAGAAAATGGCTCAGAGAGATGAGCAAAGATGCATCCCGCCGGAGCTGCCGGAAATCCTGAAGAAGTTTGCCAGAGCCGCCATCCTGGCGCAGCCACAGGACCTCCTCCAGTTTGGGGTCGAGTAGGTGCTCCTTTCTCAACTTCACCCCCCGCTTAGAGGACTGGCCAGGAGAAAGGGTCCTGGACAACTGCGGAGGTTGTCATGGCTGCAGCATGGGGTCGGGACTAATTGGCATCATCTTTGTGGGTTTTAGCCCTTGCATTGCTTTGATGCTTTAAAATCCACACACACATAGATACTACATCTAACTGGGTGAGGAAGGGATGCCTCCCCTGAGCGAGCCAGATTGACAAGTAGGATGCCAGGTCAATAGGCCGTGTCCTGGAGAAAACAGCAAGAGTTAGATGATCGTGTCACACCAGCCTATGTACACCCACCTCCTCCCTGCACTCCTTTTCCCAGTCCCGGTGGAAAGCAGGGCTGGAATCTCCAAAGCTTAATCTGCTTTTTCTTCGTTCTCTCATCACTGGATGGCAGCAGTGCAGCCTGGGAAGGGAAGCTACAGCCCTGGGTGGATTGGGTGGGGACCAGTCCAGCTAGTTCACCCCTTTAAAGAGACACTTCCTGCCCTGCTGTTAAAACTCATACTTGGATCCAACCAAAGACACTTTGTATCTTGTCTTTGAGGAAATTATTGATATTTAGTGTTTCTCTGAACTGATTTGTTCTGCCAACATCAAGATGTCCACACAGTACACGCTGCATTCTGGAGAAAGGCCAAGCAGAGTATTGAGGTCCTCAGGCATGGCTGAAAACAGTGTGCCTCAAACACGGGGTTCCTTCTTTCAGGAGGGACCTCCAGAGGCTGCTAAGTAGACGGAGCTTACACAGCAATTGCTGCGGGCCAGGCCTGAAGCAGCTTTCCACAGAAAGCCTCTCAGCTGTGAAACTGCTTCTTAGACAAACTTGCCTGCTTAAAACTGGGGAACCAGGACTTGAGACGGTAGTCGGAAGATCACTAGACCTCATGGACCATTTTCAGGCTGTTTTTACTGTTTGATGATTCCCTGCTTAGTAGGGTTTCAGTGGGAAAGGGAGAGTAAGGGAGGCTGTTGAGAGGAAGCCAGTGAGTTGGGGAAGCGAAGATGCCCTCAGCCTGAGGTTGTGAGTGGGTGCACTGTGCAGGTGGTAGTGAGAAAGTGTGGACACCTTTGAGAAGACACAAAATGTCACCTTAGAGGGGCCTTTCAGAGTCTCTGAGCCAGTGCTGTCGTGTTCCTGGGCTGGATTAGGATGCAGCTTTGCAATTGGAAGGAAAATAAGCCAGTGGTGCTCATAAAAAGAAACATAACTGGGGGGTTGCTTTGCCTAGTAATGAGCCCTGTTTAGTTTTCCATTCTAAATTTTATATATTGCCTCTAAGATTGAACTTTAGCATCAGAAGACTAATTTATTTTGGCCTAATCAGATAGATAGACTTATACGTTAGTTTCAGATCCATTTCATTGTTCTCGTGCTGCTGTTTTATAGTAAACAAAACGACATTGCTTAGTATTGTCCCTGACATTGATGTAAGAAAGCATTCCACTATTGTAGCCTGCTTGCCCGCATATTGTATCATGTGCTATACATTTTTTAGACATCCATGAAAACTTCGTTTGTAGTTTAACCACAGTGAAAAAGGAGAGCATGACCTAAGAGCCCCTCCAATCTATCCAGACATGAAAAGCACCTCTCAGATGGTTTTATGTGACTGACTTAAAACCTGTAGCATTTTAGAGAATAAAACATCTACAAAGTATTTCCAAGATAAAATATGTATTTAATTCATTGCAAATAAGAATTTCCCTACATATGTGTTGTCAACGAAGAAACCTCCGATGAGCCATCGGCAGGACATATACTTACTTGTCCTCTGGTGGGCATGTGTTACAACACAAAACATTTGTGGTTCACGGATTGTCAATAACCAGGCTTTTGATGGAGACAGACCCTGCCACACAGCACTGGTGACCCATGTCAACGGCTCATGTCCGTTCCCTGCTGCAGGCAGCCTCTTTTCATCTTATATCAATGCTGAAACAGAACTCCGTACTTGTTCCACATTGCCCCAAAACAAAGTCCACTCCACAAAATACTGAGGAGTGGGAAGATTTGACTGAAATTTTTGAGGGAAGATAAACAGTTTTCTTTCACAGGCCCCACATAACTTAAGATCGTCTCAAACCTTCTTTGGCTTGTCTTCTCTCCTGAGCCTTGCACAGTGCCCTGCCAACCCTCTCTCCCTTCCCTCTTGAAGCCCCAAGTCTCACCATCTCCAGCCAGAAACCCTTCCTGATTCACCCCTAGGACACTTCCATCTCCCCCCTTCCCTCCTTTTTTGTTTCTTCAGAGATGGGGGTCTCACTGTGTCACCCAGGCTGGAGTGTAGTGGCACAATTACAGTTCCCTGCAGCCTCAAACTCCTGGGCTCAAGTGGTCCTCCAGCCTCAGCCTCCAAAGTCACCGGATTACAGGCCCTAACCACCATTCCTGTGCTGCCTTCCCCCTTTCTTACGTACATTACTTTAGTTCTCTTCCAACTTCTCTTCCCAAGATTACATATACATATGTAATATATTATCTGTGTGTACTAAACACTCAGATATAACTGAAAAAAAAAAATCTGACCCCAAGATGCTCCAGGAATTGCATACCCAAACTTTTGGTTCTTCTTCATCCTTAGAGAAGAACAAAGCTTTGTATTCTCAAAGCATTCTCTATGCCCTAAGAGGAAAGTAACACATTCAGGCTTTTCCCATATGTAAGTGAACTAAACACACTGACACACAGAAGCCACTTAACAAGGGTTCCCTTCTCTACCTCCTTCCCTCAGAAAAAGGTGGAAGGATTGCTAAAACAGCCAGAGGCCACTGACATATAGGATGCTCCTCCTACTCTCCGACTTTTTTTCTTGTAGTTATTTTGAGGCCCTGTGCCGTGGAGAGAGTTCTCCAGTGAGAAAGCAGTCTGAGCAAGTCGGTTTGTGTAACTGGGCAGAATTAACACCTGAGCTGTTAAAGACCCTGCATTCTCGGGTAAGGGCCCTGCTGCAGCATTGAGGGGAATGTAGGGACAGTGTTGAGGCTGGGTGGGTACAGACGAAAGCCCACTGTTCTGCCAGTCAGCTGACCACTTAGAACCACCCTAAAATACACTAAACCATGGACTGAAAGTAAATATTCCCTTAGGGAAATGGGAATAATTTTGAAATAGGTTGTAGGCTGAGTTGTTGGTAGGGTCATCCCAGATTTCCTTGAAGCTGGCAGAACGTACAGGGACTCAATGCAATGCTAATCCTGTCTCTCCAGAAAAGTGCAGGTCCTCAGTCACTCGACAGTGTCTCCCTTCCTGATCAAGACCGTAATAGGATGCCAGTCACAGTTTGGGGAAGGGTATATTTTAGCTCCCTAGCTATCCCAGGTCCAGACATAGCTTTTAGCTTTCAGGGAGAGGCTGTGAGCCTCTTCACAGCCACATCATCCTGGGAGCTGCCTGGTGAATGGATGCATGAGGAGGGTCCGGCTTGAGAAAGTTTGTGGTTTGGCCAATCCCCAGGAAATATGGTTGAGCATCACCATACCCTGCTTTATGATCCAGGACAGAGAGGTTTGGGGTGATTGAGGACTGGCTTGGTTAACTGCCTTGGTCCCAGAGGTTTAGCATTTCACTAGAATCAGAGGGTCAGGAAAGCTGTTGGAGCACTTCATCGGGGCATCTGTGCCCTTGTTGCATTGGTGGCCAACAACCACTCACCCTCCTGCCCTTTATCTACCACGTACCTTGTTCAGTGAACATGACAGAGCTCTAAAGTACCTGAGATCAAGCAACATTAGGCATCCAGACCAGATCCCCGCGGGTCAGCTACATACCCCATTTCATTCCTGGGAAAGCACGAGGGATGCACTTGAGGTCTAGAGCTAAGAAAGCGCAATCAGGAAGAAAGAGACCTATGTCTTATTCTGATTTTACCATTAATTAGCGGTCTCAGGTGAGCACTCTACCTCTTGGTTTTGTTTTCAGACTGTTCTATCTGTCATATAAGGAATAAAATAATTTAGGAATATGATAGCAGATAAAAGCATCACAAGAAATTAAAATATAAATGTATATCTTTTGCACAATTCTGACACCTAAAGTTTAAAAATTAATATATTTCAGCACTGGGATTTGCAAAGATAACTGCCACACAGAGCCACCTTGTAGCTTCCTAACAGCCCCTCCCTGCCCCTTTCCCCCGTGTTGGGAGATGTGGACCTGGCCTGAGGTGGGGTGTTCCCCAGGGTCTTGCCTCAACTTCTCCCACATCCTCTGTGTTGTGTCTGTCCCCTGCCCTGCAGGTTGCTGGCAGACTCATCATCCATGCAGATGAGCTGGCCCAGATGTGGAAGGTGCTGAACCTCCCAACAGATCTGTTTAATAGTGTGATGAACGTGGGTCGCTTCACAGAGGAGATCGAGTGGCTGAAGTTTTTAGCCCTCACTTCCAGCGCTCTGGGAGTTGTAAGTTAGCTTGACTGTTTTTTGTTCCTGAAGCCGAAATCTCCCTCTGGGCCTGGAAGGGCAGTGCATCTGTACACACAGTCTGCTCTCCAGAGCTGATGATAAACATGCCTCTTCTCATCTTGTCTTTCTCCTCTCTAAATCAAGGTCATTTCAGTGCTTGCCAGGCAGAAGCAGGGGTTAGGAGGAGGAGAGAGAGAGGGAAACACTATCATCAGGCTCTGGGGAGAGCTGACTGTAGTGTAGTTTTGGATTATTTATGAATATTGCCCTCAGATTTATTTTAACTCCACTCCCTCCATTCATATTCCCAGAGACAACCAAGAGCCAGCTGTAGAAAAAGACTTCCAGACACCCAGAATATATATCAATAGACACTTTTAAAAAGGGGTACAATCTTACAGAAAGCTACTGTGTAATAGACAGAATTGGATGCAAAACTTAGACATAAGGAAGCAAAAACAGGAGAGATGAGGCTATTTCTGAATTTAGTCATGACGTCTCCATGGATGCAGGATGTTCATACAGATTCACGCCTTTTCCAAACTTGACTTGTTTGATATTGGAAAAGCCACTTTACTGTTCTGAAGCAAAAGATGCTGAAATCAGTTTATATGTATAGATATTTAAAGCTTCAGTATCTTATATGTGGACTTACATTGTTAGACATTATTAAAATAAAATGAATCAAAAACAGGGTTTTTTAGTAGAATCCCTGCGATACATACAAGTTTGAAATTTTTTGAGAGTAACTGCTTCTGCCAAAACCAAATGGTATGAAAAGGTAGTTTGAATTATTCAGCATTTCTAAACATCATCTTGTTCTTCTCAGATGTGCTTGGAATGCATATGTGACAGTTTTGTTTCTGAGAAAATTTAGCAGAAATCTTGTAGCCCAACTTTTCCTATAGATTCCCCTACAGCCTTCATCACAATCATTTCTTTAGAGAAGAATAAACAAGAGGACATTTGTGGCTCTTTTTTTCTTCGTTGTCCTTTATAGCATTTATATACTGAATAAATCACTATCCTCTCCAAGGAGGAAACGAAAGTAAGCAGCAGAGGCCTATGAGTTTTCAATCAGGACTGGAGAAAATCACAAACAGGAAGATAAGAAAGTGGATTTATTTTATTAAATTCTCATAGGGTTACAGAATTTTTCACACCACATTTGGAGACGTTTTGGGGAAAATACCTTGAAAGTTTTATCTGTAGTTAATTCTGATCTTCTTGGTCTACCCCACTCACAAAGGGTCAAATAAGAAAATAAATAAATTCAGTCCAATCCTGAAATTTTAGTCTGATGCAGTAACTGAAACAGCCTAAAGGTAAATTTCCCAGTATCTCAGGTTTTTCCTCACCACACTCTCTTCTCCAAGATGGCAGTTGAATGTAGACAGAGAGAGGTGACTCTAGGACCACAGAGCAGTCAAGTGAAGGGTTTCCCACATCCTCAGTCTTCTCTGGCATCTCTGGTCTCCATGGCAATGTCCATCTGTCTGGTCACTAGCTGCTTGCAGCTTAAGTGTTTGGTCTCATCTCTCCCAGATTGGTGAAAACCCGATGATGCCTCCGCCACCGGCTCATTTCAGTTCTCAGTGGTGTCCAGCGCCTCCTTGAGTCTCTGCCAGGCTGACCTACCTGGTCCCTGGCTCCAGTGGTTTACTTCACAGCCCTCACCAGTTTGTGATGTGTCTGAGTCCTTCCCTTATCCCCATACCTCACAGCAACAAAGAGTGACTTTGGAAAGTCAATTTCTAACCCTCCCTCTGCTTAGCCCACTGTGTAGATGCTAGGTTTCCTCTGATGTAGCTGTCTCCCAAACTGGAGAGGGGGAAACCATGAGGTGAATTGTATCTTTTTACTTTTCTTCTAAAACAAGGAGGTGGGATTAAATGTTCCATGAGGTTCTTCTACCTCTGACATTCTGTGATTCTATCCCTGCTTCTCTGCTTCCTCCAAGATACCCTCAGGCCTACCTCTGAATAACAGTGAGCTCCTCCAATTCCAAGAGGCCTTGAGATATCTGACTTTGCTCCTCATCATCCCCATGTCAGAGAACCCCTAGAAGTGGCCGGGCACGGTGGCTCATGCCTGTAATCCCAGCACTTTGGGAGGTCGAGGGGGGTTGATCACCTGAGGTCAGGAAGTCGAGACCAGCCTGACCAACATGGAGAAACCCCATCTCTACTAAAAATACAAAAAATTAGCCAGGTGTGGTAGTGCATGCCTGTAATCCCAGCTACTCGGGAGGTTGAGGCAGGAGAATCACTTGAACCCAGGAGGTAGAGGCTGCAGTGAGCCGAGATCATGCCATTGTACTCCAGCCTGGGCAACAAGAGCAAAACTCCATCTCAAAAAAAAAAAAGAACCCCTAGAAGTAAAGTCAGCCTGGAAGTTAAGTCTGTAAATAAACGGTGCCCTAGGAAACCAGTAATCATTATATTCATTTGCATCACATTGGACTGTTTCTGGGATCTTAAATGTGGGGCTGGTTAGTGGTATGGTCTGAATGTTTGTGTCCCCCCAAAACTCATACGTTGAAATCTCAACTTACAAGGTGATGACCTTAAAAGTAGGGCCTCTGGGAGTTGATTAGGTCATGAGGGTGGAGCCGAATGAATGGGATTAGTGCCTTTATAAAAGTTGCCCCCTCCACCAAGTAAGGACACATAGAAGGCATCATTCAGGAGGAAAAGGCCCTCACCAGACAGCAAATCTGCTGGCACCTTGGTCTTGGACTTCCCAGACTCCAAAACTGTGAGCAATAAATTTCTGTTGTTTATAAATTACCCAGTCTAAGGTATTTTGTTATAGCTGAGACTAAATCAGGGGTCACCATCTGGTGGAGACCTTGCATCCTAGTTAAATCATATTTCCTTAGACGCAAGCCCAGAATTTCTCTTTTCCTTTGCCAGTTCAACAGCAAGACAAGATCTCTGTGCCATCTAGAAAAGCCAGTTTGTTCCTTGTAGAAGAGTCTAGTGGGAGGAATTTTTACTCTGATAGGTAATAGGCACATTTACTCCATCTTGAGCTCTCTGGATCTAATAGACACTATTCAGAATGTGATAGCATGCAGACCTGTATTCCTCTTCCCTTCAGCACTCCTTCCTCTGGACTGGCCTATGCCACCTCCTGTTCCATTGAACTGATTAAAAAGGAGATCACATATATAGCAAATACTCATGTTCACTGGAAGGAATGACATATTTTGTTAGCAAACGATTTACATTTCAAGGCTTTCACCTCTGACTGAAAATGAAGCTCGCAAGATGCTTAAAGACTACCTCTGTGAAGTGGATCCCAAAAAAATATTGTGCAAGAGAATGAAGGTGTGTTTACTTTAGATTTATGTCAGTTTACCAAATAGCTCCAGTCCAAAGAGTTATTTATCTACTCATCCATTTATTAACTCTTAAAAATATTTAAAAAATCTTATGAAAGCAATAGAATTTGAAGGTTTGTTGTCTGAATAATCAATAACAGATGATGTTTAGGGTTGAGAAAGCACCTATGTTAGTCTGTTAGGGCTGCCATGACTTAGTGGCTTAAACAACAGAAATTTGCTGTCTCACGGTGCTGGAGGGCAGAAGTTCTGAGAACAAGCTGTCAGTAGGATCACTTTCTTTGGAGGCATTTCTCCTTGGCTTAAAACTGGCCAGCTTCTCGAACTATGTCCCTCTGTGCCTACATGTCTGGTGGCTCTCTCTTCATGTCCTAACTCCTCTTCTTATAAAGACACTCTACTGACTTCGTTTTAACCTATCTTTTTAAAGGTCATATGTTCAAATACAATCACATTCTCAGATTCTGGGGTTAAGGTTTCAACATATGAATTTTACGGTGAACACTTCAGCCCATACCAGCACCCCAAGGGACAGGGCAACAGAACAAAGCATTAAGTGTGCAGAATTTTTTTTTTTAACAGAAACAGAGAGGATGAGCTGGGTGGAAATAATGAAGTTTGGAGTGTGCTTCCAAATCTACTCCAAACCATTCTCCTGCTGACCTCATCTCACATGCATGACTTATCATCCTCCCAGACAGCCTCAGGTATACTAGTTAGCCCCATGCCTCCCCTCCCACCCACTCTGAATTAAGTGCAAGTGCTTAGAAGATGCAGCATTTCACAACGCTTTCCATGAGAGGACCCCCAGGGGCAGGGGGAGAGGAAAGGAAGGTGGCCTGCTGCAAACTCCCAATTTTTTTGGCATCATGTGGTTTATCGAATAATCTATTTATAAAATTGCCATGCTTATTAAACGCAAATCAACAAAATTTAAATATTAACTCATTTAAAATTAATAATTATTATACACCACAGTTAGAGAAGCACCATCTAGGCAATTATCCTATTTTGGAAGAGGATGAGAGGAGAACAGCAAACATCAACTGCTAAGGCAGGACAAGTCTCCTCTAGCAATCATGTGGGAAGATACAGCAGCTGCTTTTTCATTCACCCAGTCACACCTGAGTCACCACTCAGGCCTGATCTTCACTGATCCCTGGGAGAGTGTGTCAGGACGATCTGTACATCTTCAGTTTCAGTAAACCACCAAGATCTATATGCTGACCTTCATTTCACAACTCTTTCACTTGTAAAATTTATTCCAAGCGTGGGTTTATTTAAAGACATGAGATTAGTTCTGAGCATGATCCTTTAATGTTCAAGTTTCATTGTAAGGAGGGTTTGCTTCTGTAGTAACTCTTCTATTAAAGTTCCTGGCACTCATTGTCTACCAATATTTCCCCGGCAATAAAAGGGTTAGTATTGTGTAATATGAAATAAAGCACCAGGTGATTCTATTTAGATAGAGCCGTATGTTTTAGAAGAATGTTTATCTCGATGTTCAAGGCCATTTTTCCAGTGTCTTCCCGGGACTCCATCTTCCTGTGGAAATTACCCTCCTCTTTCTTACCTTCTCCTCTGCTGCGGCGTTGCCACAGGTGTCTTGCTGGAGTATAGGCTAGACTATTTATCTCAGCCCGTTAGAGATAAGATTGGACGGTAATAAGAAATAATTCTAATTATATAGAATGCAAATCAACTTCCCTCCTTTAGTGAGGTTATTCACACTAAAGTAACAAACATCTTAAAGTACTTAGGAATTTATAAATTTAATTCCTTGAGTAGTCTTCCAACAAAGAAAGGAGAGAAAAAAATAAAGATATCCGATACTTAATATTTTTTAGAATGAATTAGTGACATTCCAATGTAAAAATGTCAAGCTTTCTAGAATCTTAAATTGTTCCCACCTCATTTTATAAGAACAATATTTTTGTTTTCTTTCTTGTATCTAAACGGATCTCAGGACTATTGTCTGGAAGAGTAACTTTCTCCTCATTTTATCTAACTTTTATAGACCATCGCCAAAACTCTCAAGATAGTGTGTGAGGTCTTATGTGACCATGATGGTGGGCCGCCCCCGGATACCTTTCAGCACGTTCCAATTTCTCTACACGTATATTGCCAAAGTGGATGGGGGAGATTCTCGGCATCACACGTCAGCAGGATGCTAAGCTACATTGAACAGGAAGTGTAAGTTAACTTTTACCAAGGAGAGGTGAAAGAATACCAGGATAACAAATCTAGCTGCCCAAGATAGAGTGAGATTATTATATTATACTGCTCTGGGAACAGAAAAGTATTGTGAGGAACATGAAATATGGATCTGAAAGAAAAGGGGAAAGGGAAGGAGAAGAGGAAGGAAAAGAATTATATAGGACAATAATTCTTTGAGTGCTACTGAGACTAGCAGTAGTGACAGCAGCAGCACCTGAGAACATATTAGAAATGCAGAATTGCAGGCTACATCCTGGACCTATGGAATCATAAACTCTAGGCGTGGGGCCTAGGAATCTGTGTCTTTATAAGCCCCCCTAGTAACTCTGACTCATGCTTTGCTATGACCAGTGGAACAGAAGTGGAGGAGGAGGAGGAAGAGGGAGCAGGCACTCAAGGGTTAAGAGAAAAAGAGGCTGGGCATGGTGGCTCACACCTGTAATCCTAGGATGGGTGGATGGCTTGAGCTCAGGAGTTCAAGACTAGCCTGGGCAATATGGTGAAACCTGGTCTTTACTAAAAATAGCTGGGTGTGGTGGTGTGTGCCTGTACCATTTAATTGGGAGGATGGCTTGAGCCCAGGAGGTGGAGGTTGCAGTGAGCCAAGATTGCACCACTTACTCCAGCCTGGATGACAGAGCCAGAGCCTGACTCAGAAAAAAACAAAGTTAAGAGAAAAAGCATCAACAGCAGAATTTGAAATGAGAGAGTTGTTCGTATATTGCCTTTCTTAAGATTAACTATCAATGAACTAACTGAAGATAAACCGTTTTCCAAACAGAATTGGTCGTGATGGTATCATCACAGTGAATGACTTTACCCAAAACCCCAGGGTTCGGCTGGAGTAAAAGCACAATTTTGACAATTTTAAAGGAAGATACAGAGATGATTGTACTTCAGAATGACTGAAACCCATATACCCTCCAAAATCAATTTTCTTGTACAACTGGTACACACAAATAAACAATTAAACAAACATATGAAATCAGAAATGTGTGGAATTAAGATGTGAAATTGTTGGAACAAAACACCTTCATTACCAGGAGATTAGTATTCCTCCCACGTGGACACTGAGTAAAAGGGGCTGACAAAGCATGGATAGAAAATGCATCTCCAATCAAAGCCAGACAGTCAGATTTTAAAAGGTAAAATGTTAACCAGACACAGTGTGTTGTTCTGTGATTGTTAGGCATCATTTAGATGAGTGTCTTTTATGTGGCCAGTTGAAGTTTTTACCAGTTTATTTCTCCATTTGTTGGTACTGTGCTAGTCATTCATTCATCCTCTCACTCATCAGTATTTATTGAGGTTAGCTATGTGCCAGGAATAGGCTTGCCAGAAAAAATACAGGACACCCAGTTAAACTTGAATTTCAGACAAACAACAAATATGTTTTGGTTTTTGCTAAACCTGGCAACATTCCAGGAACTCTGCAGGCTTCTGAGCACATACAAATAAATAATATCTGAATTCTGCCTTCAGGGAGCTCACAGTCTAATGCTAAGATTAAGATATGAACATAAATCACTTTCATGCAAATGGCTTTGAGAAGAACTAACAGTATTCCAGAAAGTGTCAGTGTCAACAGACTTTTCTGAAACCATGGAACCCACTAGAGAAAATCCCCTACATGAGCCTAAGACCTTCTGACAATGTCTTAAAGATTTTCCTTTATCAAAGGAAACAGATGAGATTAACAGGCTGTGATTATGGTTCTTAATGTCAGGTGTGCCAAGAACGGTCAGGGATCCGTTCCTTCTATTTGTAATACTGTCCCCCCTTAAAAGTTGCTTTTGCTCAAAAAATCATGTTATGTTATATGCATATATGTCTCTATATCAATTGAGGAGAAATTTGTCTATTAGTGTCTAAAGTTAAGAGGAGATTATGATTGGATGTTAGCCTGGTCCTTGATTTCTGACTAGAGTGAAACAATAAAAGGGAGTGAAACAAACTCTTCCCCCGCAGCACTGGGCTGCACCTGCAGGGGAGGGCAACAACTAATCCTACTGGCTGTCTACCTTCCTAGCCAAAGCGTCCCATCATTTCTATCTGCTCTGGAACCTGAGGCTGTTTGAGAAGGCTGGAGCACTACAGGTGAAACCTGGCACTGTAATTAATCAGGATTAAAGAGTGAGTGAAATCCTTTAACCTGCCTCAGATTCTTGGTGTCTCTCGGTTTCTCTTTCACTGTGGCCAAAGAACTGACGTATGGTCTTGTCTGCAAATAGGGAATGAAGGGGGACAGAAGAGACAGTCCAATTTGAAAGACCTTAAAATAACAAATTAGGTTCATAAATGTAACAAAAGCAAAAGAGTCCTTTGTACATTTGGGAAAACAGGTTGAAATCAAAAGCTGAGTCCTGGTAGCCTTGAACACACTCAAGAGTGAGGCTAATACAATTCCAACAAAGTGTATCCTGGACACAGACATGAAGTTATCGGTGCTGTAGCTATCTGTGCTTACCAAGACTAAGCACAAGTGGCAATACCATTGTTGCACTGCGAATTGCTCTTCTTTTAAGCCACCACTTTGGTGTGCACCATCTTCCTCCTCTCCTGCCCTGGCAATGCTTGCTCCAAGCTACTGATACTGCGATGCCACAGCTGCTCACCAGGGACACAGTATTCACAGCACACCTGCCGAATCAACCTGCAGTCACCCCAACGATGGAAAACAGCTTTGTGCTTTGCCCTCTGTGTTATGCTGTATTAACCATATTACAAACACTGTATTAATGATAATGGCCAACATTTATTAAGCACTTACCATGTGTAAGGCACTGTGTACAGTGCTTTATATACATTCTCAAATTGTTCCTTACAATATGACCTTATGAAGTCATTGTCTCCATTATGAAGTCAGTGTCATCTCTAAGAAACAATCTTAGATAAATTAAGTTGTTCAGTGTCACTGGTGAGAAAGAATCTGAATGCAGATCTGTCTGACTCCAAACCTATGATGCCTTGTGTACATCCTCAGTGCCTGTCTAGATATGGATTCCTCCAACCCCCTCACCTCCCCCCCCCACCTGAAATAATCCCTGGGACAGAGATTTACATGCAAATTATTTAGGAGGCGATCTAAGGAACAGTGGAACAGGGATAGGAAGAGTAAGATATAGTGATGGGAAGAAAGCCAATAAATGGTGTGTTATCCAGCCAGTTACCCCTGTACCCCAATACTGCTGAGGAACTCTGGGAGACAGCATAGAACACATCTCAGAGTTATTCCAATCAAAGGGGTAAGGAAGCTCTTCATCCATCACTGGATAATCCCCACCTGTCATTGACTGAGGGCGTCTTCCAGGGGCATTAATGTTCTGCCCTTCCAGCTTGCCTCAGTTTGCTCCTTTTGCTCCAGAAAAAAAGGCTCTCAGGCAGAAAGTCATAGATGGTCACAATAAGAAGCCACCCTCATCTGCTACACTGCCTTACAGATATTTTAATAAAACAAAATTTTAACATTTTAATCACTGTTGATTTCTCTTTGGGTCAGACACAAATCTTCAGGGTCTGCAGGGCAGTAAGTGACTGTCATTGTGCTGTACTAAAATCCACACCTGACCCACAAACATGGCACACTGTCCCCAAACATTTCTTCCTTGTGACAAGATCATTCCAAAGGGGGTCTCTTGATCCTTGCTGCCAACAGATCCTTGTCAGACCCATCCCGCTGGCTTTCCTATCATAATCAGCAATGTCTATAGAGTCCTAGAGTGACCCCAGTTAAACTGTCAAATGAAGGCCCTTGTAACATATGGTTTGTATTTCTCCTTTAAAAAATTTTTCAGGAAGCAATAAAATCAGGATTTTATAAAGCAAAAACAGTGGGCTCTTTCTTTCCTAAACTATTTTGATTAAAGTGAAGACTGCAGATACATAAGCTTCAGTGGGAAATGCAAAGATTATGTCTCAATTCCATTTTGTCTATGCTCCATGCCCTTCCTCTCCTTGATGCTCTTTCACCAGGGACCTACCATTCCTAGTTAACCGTATTAGCGTCCCCATATTATGATCTATCTCCTCAACCAGGTCCTGTTCATTGGTGTATCCCTAGCGCCTGGCACAGAGAACTCACTCAATAAATATGTACTGAACAAATGAATAGGAAATAGATGAAGGGCAGCTTTCATCACTCAACAAGCATTTACTAAGTGCCTACAAGATGTCACACCCTGGACTATGCCTGGAAATACATGATGGAACAGAACACCACGGCTGCTCTCCAAGAGCTCAGAGTTTCTGCCTTCTAGCAGTAACTCCAGAAAAAAGTGGAGGTGGGTGTAGCACTGCCCAAGACAGGAGGTCAACCAAGTACCAGAAGGAAGGGGTGCTCTCAGAGGGGAATACAGGTTTACCTAGGATAGGTCTGTTTAACTGGAAGCAAGCAGCAGAAGCTTTGATTCTGTTTATCATATCTGCATGTGAAGAATTAATGTCACTCTGCACGGATGAAAAACAAAAAGTGGACTCATCTTTATGAGGGTGATTTTTTACCCAAGCATCACTCTCTTTTCAAGAGAAACACTGGTTAGTTCATTGCATTCATGTTGTCTGCAGACTGTTTTTACCGCACTGTAAACTCCTCTGAACAGAAATCATTGTTTATCACGATCATATAGTTATATCCCACCCCACTGCTGCCTTCCATCAGCAACAAGCACCTAATGTAATGCCCAGAGTAAAGGGACACTGCAGATTGCAAAAGGGGCACAATTCACTCATTTGGTATCACTTCTACCCTTCTGCATTCCTCACTATGTTTTTTAGGATTTTTAGAGGAGTATTTGTTGTTTCTTCTACTTTTCTGAAGTAGAACTGGCATCACCACCACCCCACCCCCCAAATAAAGCCAACTGTGGGATTCTGGGTAAGAATTACTTGGTGGTAACTTTGCCAGAGGCTTTGATAGCTCAGGCCCATTGAAGGAAAAACGGGAAACGGAATTTCTACTTATAGTAAGAAAAAGTTGGAGCAACTTTTCCCTTGGAGATTACATCAAAGATATTTGAGGTTATGTTTTCCATACTGGTTGCCCTAAAAATGAGGGAACACAAGAACTTTTCCTCAATGAAGGCAAGCCTGGCTACCTACAGAAGGGCAATGGTGCTGCCAAACCCCAGCCCGGGAAGCCACGCAGCCTGATGCAACTGCAGCTGGGCATCCAGGGACAGCCACACTGCCTCCATCCTCCACCATCCACCCAGAACCTCGAGACCACAGGCTCAACTTCACTACCATTTTGAGGGTCATCTGTGGCATGTCTTATAACAAGCTAAATAAACGTGAGTTAGAAATTACCTGCCTAACATTTCTATTCTTTTTATGATAGTGCAAAGTAAGCCAGTAAGGCTGTGATGCAGGGAAAGTCCCTTTACCATGTTTACAGAGGCAACTCTGTGAGGATGACTGTGGTGTCAATGCACTAGGCCTGTGGATGTCTGTGTGAGTATACCTCTCTTTTTCTGTTTTGTTTGGTTTTTGTCTGGGGGGGGGTTGTTTTTGTTTGCTTGCTTGTTTTTTTCTGAGACAGGGTCTCTGTCACTCAGGCTGGAGTGCAGTGGATTGTTGATCTTGGCAGCTCAAGGGATCCTCCCACCTCTGCCTCCTGAGTAGCTGGACTACAGGTGTATGCTATCACATCCAGCTAATTTTTATATTTTTAGTAGAGACAAAGTCTCTCTATGTTGCCCAGCCTGGTCTTGAACTCCTGGGTTCAAGCGATCTGCCTGCTTTGGCCTCCCAAAGTGCTGAAATTACAGACATGAGCCACTGTGCCCAGCCCCTTTACCTCTGTTATGTTGGGGTGGGACAAATCAGCCTAAATAATATTGGAAATATAACCCGTGGGCTTCTCACTAAAGCAGCTATGTCTCAGCCATAAGATAGTTTCCCTGGGAGACCAACTGGACTGAGAACATAGAGGTAAGACAGGCAACTAGGAGTGGACAGCTTATTTTTTCTTGATATCTTTGAGACTGAATACACTCTTGCATGGAGGTACATAAACACATTGCTCATTAAAGTGTTACCAGGATCTATTTTAAATAACATGTGCCCGGGAGCAGTGTGTGCTGTTCTCATTTCTCTCCATGACAGTCCCGCTAGAGTAGACAGGAGAACGTCATAGAAGGTGGGTCTGAATTTCTGCTAAGCCTTTTACAAATGTCCTCCATGATATGCTTGCATATAAGATGGTAAAAAATGAATGGGATGAGCATATAGTTAGGTAGAATTGCTCTAGGTAAACTGCACGGACCGAAGTGTTTGTTAGGACAATACAGTGAACTTTAGGTGGAATACAGGTCTCTGGTAATGGCCACAGAGCTCCTCCCTTGATTGTTGCGTTAACTTTTCAAACAATCATTTCCGTAGATCATGAGACCAAAGATATGCTTTTAATATGGGCAGATGGATGCAAAACTGGTATAGTGGGCTTCATATCATAATAGATGACCAAAATCAAGACGTAAAATTATCTGGGCACATTCGAACACTAGGTCAAAATTAACAAGGGCAAATTTCATGTCTGAGATCTACATTTAAAATATATATATATATATATATGTATCACCCAGTCTTTTGTATCTACCCTAGAGAAACGCTTGTACATGTGTACAAGGAGACACTGTTTATGATGATTTTGAAAACCAGAAATAATCAAAGAATTGCTAAGAAAACTATGAAATATCCACACCGTGAAATATACTATTCAGAAGATTTCCAGGACATGTTGCATGCAGAAAACTTGCAAAATGATATGTTAACCTCAAACACACATACACGAATTCACACACTTATGCTGATATATATCTATATATGTAAAGTAACAGAAAGGTCTGGAAGGACCCCTCATTACTAATACCAGGATCTACCTTCAAAGAGACACTGAGTTGACATGGAGTTAAAAAAAGCTTTGGCTTTACGGGTAGCCTCTGAAATTCAGAATGTATTTGTGTTAAACTAGTGTAATTAAGCTTTCTTTTTAAAGTACAGCCTTGCTTTTAGTTTTTAAAAAAAAAAAAAAAAGTTTTACAGTGGGGGAAAGGATACAAATTCTTGGGCTTTCAGTTACCACAAACCTAAGTGGAGTCAGCATTGTGGAAAGACTGCAGAAAGCTAACTCATACTCTACAGAACATGTTAGACGTTGGGTGTTCAGATAGCCTGCAAGGACTAGAGTTCATTAAGCTGATCATGTCTGGAACACTGGGTTGGATCCAATTCTGGCAGCAGGAACATTGGCAACACAGAATGCAACTAGAGGAAAGAAATGCTATGGGGATTATGAAAAGCATGACATCAGAATAATAAATACGGAACTACAACTGTTTAACCCGAAGACGAAAAGATTATGGAAAAACAAACAGGTTCCTTCAAATATTTGAAGGCTTGTTATGTAGATGAATCACTAAACTTAGGAGTTTTTCCAGAGGCAAACATGAAGACAAATAAATACAAGTGATTTTTTTCTACTAAAAAATAAATAAAAAGAAAAACATTCTAACAGGAATGAATGACAAAATAGCCTATCAGGCCAGGTCATGAGCTCCCTGTCATCGTAAGTATTCAACTAAAAAGATGTTGGGTTTTATTAGAAAAAAACTATGTAATATTTAATATCTCCAACAACTCTAATGTTCTATGGTTCCATATTTTGACTGCAGAATCAATTTTCAGCAATGTATAATCTCAATTCCAAATCCCACAGGTGGTGTACTCTACCACCAGGTGGCAGTAGATGCCTTGGGCTCTGGGTCCTAAATGTTAGGTGTGGTTAAAAAGAAGTTAGCATAATACTTTTAAAACTAAAATAATAAAAGAACAAAGTCCAATCATTAAGCCAAAAAAGTAATCCCTTTTAAAGAAACATGTAAGTATAATTCATAATCTTCCTGATTATTCCATCACAATGGTTCTTAATCCATTGGCTTTCCTCTTGTACATTTCTTTTGTACAGGGTCTACAGAGACCCCTTACCTTGTGTGGCCTCCTCTCTCTGGTGTCAAGCTTGCTGACTTGTATACAGTTCCTGATCCCTGTGTCTGTTCTTGATGCAAAACTCCCCCTCTGCTTCCTCTGCAGCTGCAGATCATGTCTGCCACTACAATCTTTCTCCCGACCCAAGAACTACTGGAGGGTCAGAAAACACTCAGCCCCTTCCTGCTTCTAGACTTCCTGCTCTGTAACCACACAGCTGAAGCCACAAAACAAGCAATCAACAAACAAAAACAGAATGGCCCCACACTGACAGCATGAAAGTATATGATTATTTTTTCCCTATACAAGAGAATGATCTTTCACCCAGCTCTTAAAGAGAAAACTTTCCTTCTCCAGCCACAGCTGTTTGGGTTGGTATTGCTTCTTGGGGAGAGGTAGCATGGGGAGAAATGCCAGATATAGGTGATGGGGGAGGAAGGCAGCAAATCACACTGCCATGTGTGTACCTATGCAACAATCTTGCATGTTCTTCACATGTACCCCAAAGCCAAAAATGCAATAAAAAAAGAAGAAAAAGAAAAGAAAATTCAAGGAAAAAAAAAATTGAGGGGGGGTGATCCAAGATGGCTGATTAGGAGCAGCTCAGGATTGCAGCTCCCAGTGAAAGCGCAGAGGGTGAGTGGACGCCGCATTTCCAGACAGATTTTTATTGCCCACAGACCAGGAAATTCCCAGGCCACCCTCCCAGGGAAAAGATCCCCAGGGATCCTGGATCCCCATCAAGCCCAGCTGTACTCCTGTTCCCACCAAACTCACCCCAACTGGAAGGTGAGCTGAGTTGGAGGTCTCTGACTGGCTTCTGGAAATGTTATGTTCTCTCTCTGCCCCAGTCTAAGCTTGAAATCTCAATTTGTTGAGATGGTTTCCTTTCACAATAATAAAACAGTTGGTGAGAATTTATGGACTAGATACTGATCTAAGCATTCCACGTGTTATACAATTCCATTTTCACACAACCCTATGCAGTAGGAACCTTTATTATCTCATCTTATTTTAAAGAGGAGAAAATGGCACACAGGTTAAAACCACATACCAGGATTTGGACCCATGCAGTCTGGCTTCAGAGCCTGTACTCTTTTTTTTTTTTTTAACTATGGAATGTTTTAGTCATGTGGAAAAGTAGAAAGAATAGCATAACTAGTCATCATAACCTAGACTGAACAATTATTAGCTTATTGCCATATTTGCTTCATTTTTTTGCTAAATCATTTTGAAATGAGTTACAGACATCCTAACATTTCACCCATAAATACTACAATATGAATTTCTTAAATATGAGGGCACTCAGCTATAATACCATTACCACACCTAACAAAATTAATAATTCATAGTATCATCTAATAACCATCCTAAATTCAAATTTCCTGAACATCACCCCGAAATATGTAACCCTTCTGAATTCACACCTCCTCCTTGCACAGGACCAGGCTCATCTTGCTGAAATTGTTGCGGTGTTAGCTCGTATGCTGCTGCTGAAGCCACATCAGCACCCAGCCCTATCATCACGATGCTCTATGTTCCTTGCTCTGCTTTTCCTTCTTAGTCTTTGAAAATAAGAAACCTTCTCTCTTACTCCAGAACTCCTTCCACTCAGTTCTGGTATAAACCTAACACAAAGCAGTCTTTCCTGAGTGGAAAAGACCCACCTTCCCAATGTAGCTCCTGCCCCACTGTAGCCAAGACCACGTGAGAGACACAACACACACAGGACACAGCACTGCCCATGTCCATTGTCAGCTACTCAGGGAAGGGGGAACGGTGGGCAAGCTCCCAAAGACAAGGATGAGGGGGGGTCTTTCTGGGGGAGAGAGTCTTGAGGGGTCAACAGTCTGTCCTTGTCTTTGTCTGAATACTCTTGTTCCAGAAACAATGCATGTGTAGCTCAAGGAGTATCAGGTCAGAAAGAAAAGCAAGGCTGGGCCATTCCAGATGCAGAGAGCCACCTTTGAGATTCTCAACCCCAAACCAAAAGGCTGCCCTGGCTGAGCACAATGGCTCACGCCTGTAATCCCAGCACTTTGGGAGGCCGAGGCAGGCAGATCATGAGGTCAAGAGATGGAGACCATCCTGGCCAATGTGGTGAAACCCCATCTCTACTAAAAATACAAAAATTAGCCAGGTGTGGTGGCGCGTGCCTGCAGTCCCAGCTACTCAGGAGGCTTAGGCAGGAGAATTGCTTGGCAACCGAGTGAGACTCTGTCTCAGAAAAAAAAAAAAAACCTGTCCTAACAGACATACCACATTATCTTCCTCAGTGCCCAGATAATCTGCTCATACAATGGCCGGATGGTGTCTTTGGGCACCTTTGGATTTCCTCCTCAATCCTGGGTGGGCAGTGTGTGCGGCGGGAGGTCAGCAAGGGGAACCGGCCTTAGTTACTGTTGCTTTTCTTACTGTTTCTTCTTTGAGTAAAGAAAAACAAGGAAGAGAGATGCGAAAGAACAGTATAGAGAAGATGTCATCTACTGCTGCCCTGCCTGCTCTTCAGGAGCTCAAAGCCCTGAAAGTTCCCTAGCAGACCTCCACAAACCACAACCACATGTCCTGCCTCTAAATGGCTGCCAGAGAGGAATCACATCTCATCGTTTTGTTTGTTTAAGTCTCTCAGCAGTTGAAACTCCTTCTTGTTCTTTAAGGCTTAATCAGAATCACCTCCTGAGCTCAGTCCCTCTGGTTTATGCTTCCTTAGCATCCAGAGGTGACTCTATTGTAGGATGTGTAGGATAAACTATAATTATATCTTCTTGGTTGTCTCCCCTGCTAGCCTCTGAACTCCTTGAGGCCAAAGCCACCTTATTTATCTCTGTAGCCTCAATTCTTAACATGGGGCCTATCAAACCTCAATCATTTGACAAATGTTGGTCAAAATTAACTGAATTCTAACAGTTCCCTAAAATCACCTTCTCTGTCTTGCTAGTGGCATAAAGTGTGTATTTGTCTTCACTTATCACAAAATTCCCTGATTGCTTCTCAGTAGCTCACTTGATAATCGTACTAACTGGAAAGCAACGCACATTCAGAAGCACGTCTCCTGTAGGGCTGGCCCAGCCTTTTTGATCCCTGCTAACCAAAGTCAGTGCTTTATATGTGGAACACCCTCGAGACATGCTTGTTGAATTGACCTGATGGTGCCCGTGATCTAAACTCCCCAGAGAAGTTGACCATCTGCCAAATATAGTACAGTGTGTTTGAATTATGTTAAGTAGCTGACAAAGTTCAAGTGAGGAAGAAAATTACCAATGCCTCCTGGAAGTGAGCTGAAAGAAGGACTTTCTTGCTTCCCAAAATGTCCTAATATCTTGCTAAACACTGACATCCGTTTGCCTCCAGCTTGCTGCTCCCAATGTTTGCCAACTGGCCAAGATGTTTGTGTCTTTACCAACCATCTTCCCCATCGCACCCACATCACTTCCTTCCTGAGCTGGCAACCTCACAGGCACTACCTTGTAAGCACTGTACAGGCACCAAGGGTGAATACTCATCCCTCCACCGAGGAGACCACACCCCTCAAAATGATCCAGTGTTTCCCCTATTCTGCACAAGTGTGAGTAGTATGTCACCACAATCACAGGCCCTCCCCTCCTCTGCTCCTCTTCCTGTTGCCCTCTTAAATCACATATAATCTGGCTGCCATGACATGATTAAAGACACTGAACCCTCATTCCAAGTGCAGAAGTCCTTCTGGACACAGACTGGCCTCTAGTGTTTGACTGACTGACCACCTCCATGCTCTTCTCTCCTGCTGTTCTCACCTCTGGCGGTCCTAGCTCTCCTCTGTCTCTCCAAGCTCTCCTGGGAGGGCTCACTAACTCCTCTCTTCCTCTCACCATCTAACTCTGAGCAGTCCTCAAAGCTGAACCCTTAGGTCCTCTGTGCAGCTGGCTCTCCCCCTCCCATTGCCTTTTTCAGACATGTCTTCTTACACTTAAATGTATTTCATTCTTTGTCCTTTACATCCCTCAGTGCTCCGAGGTGACCAGCTTCCCAGTCCTACATCAGGGCACCCCCAAACCCAGAGCTCGCCGGTTCTCTATGGTATACTTCAGTACCACAGCCTGGTATGTCTTCTAGACAATTTCATTCAAATCACCGGCTGTCACCACAAATTCAATGTCTCCCCTCTGCAAACTAGCTTCCTTTCCCAGCATTCTCCTTCTTCCATTGGGCCTCCATTTTTCTAAGGCACCAAGGAACCACATGACTTTAAAAAACAAGAGAAAGTGATGAGAGAAGAAAGCCCCTAGCGACCTTTGTATTTAGAAAGTAGCAAGAAAATGTTAATACAAGCACTCTAATGCAGAGGTTAAAGATGTGGAATTCTAGGACCTGTCCCCAGAGACTCTGATTCAGGAAGGCTAAGCTGTGGCCCAGGAATCTGCATTTTCACAATGGCCCTGAGTGAGTCTGATGCAAGCAGCTGTAGGTCACATTTTCGGATACTGGGTTTTAGCAGTTGGATATAGGATAAAGCAGACAAGGCTAAAAATGTGTAAATGCCCAAAGGTGGCTTTAAATAGAAGCAATAAACTGTTACAAAGCTCTGTTGCTTGGGGACTTTTACTAAAACCATAGAACCAAGACAGACCACAGAGTTTATCTGATCCAATGTCTTCATTTAACAGAAAAAAAACTGAAGCTCAAATGAGTTTAGGTGCCTACAGAAGGCCATACAAGTCCACAGCAGAATGTTTAACCTCAGTGACAAAGGATGTCCTTCCATTGAAGTAGTAAAGGAAATAATCACACAAATACACACTCAAAGGCTTAAAACAGCTTTTTAAAAATGTGCAAATGAACTGCCTGAGGCTTTTTTTAATATGCAGATTCCGATTCAGCAAGGAGGGGCCTGAGATCCTGCATTTCTAACAGGCTCCCAGGTGATGCACTTGCTGCCAGGTCACCATCCACCCTTTGAGCAGCAAGTCTTAGAAAGTAAAATAACTGCTCTTCCGTTGTTCTAAATAAATAGTCTACTTCTTTACAACAAGCACTTGTGCCGTAGAATGTGGTCTGCTCCTGGTGTCCTCAGCTGCACCATGTGGAGTGAGTTGGACTCACTACAGTGCTGCCCCTCAGCCCCCCAATCACCTGTTGACAGCCAGCAGAGATGGCGTCTAAAACAAAGGTACTCACACCAAACCTCAGCCCCTGACTGTTACTGTAACAATCATGCTGAAAAGTGTCATGGCCTGATGAAAATTGGGGATTTAAAAAGATGTAGCAACATACTGTTCTTGAAAACATATTTAGAAAATTAGATTATTTCATTTTGAAGGAAGCTTTCAAATTAAAAATAAATGTCCTTGTCTGGAAATACATGTGGAACCAAACAAGAGGGTTTTATTTGGAATTAGGAAATAAAGAGGCACTTAGTGCCACTGTTATGAACAAAAGCTGGATGACACCCAGAAAAAGAATGGTGTCCTGGCATGGAGGCAGGCTGTGGCACCATATTGCCTGGCTCCAAAACTTGGCTCTGTCACTTACATACTGTAGGATTTGGAGCGAGTCATTTAACCTGTTTTCTTATCTGTAAAATGGAGTTATTATGAAAATTAAATGAGTTACTACAGAAAAAAGCACTCAGCATGAAGCCTGACACATGGTGGTCATTCAGTACAAACTGGCTCTAAATACTACCAGAGATCTGAGTGCAGCAATGAACCACAGTTTAGTTAATTCAACGACAGGGAGCTCAGTCCGATCAGTCACAAGCTAGAATTCTCTCCTGTATGTGTCTCCCCAGGGCCAGTGTCATAAGTGTGTAGTTGCACAGGGTCTTCAGAAGGCCCTGTGTTTGGGATTTAAGGCCCTATGGTCACTGTCTCAAATTTCTTAATAATTTAATTTTTGAATCTGTGTTTTTCCAGTGAAGTCTGATAGAATGAAGGAGCATGTGCTGGGGGTTGGGACCCAGGCTTATTGAGAGTCCACCTCCAGCCACCTGCTAAGGACAGGCTCTTGGCTAACCATTTCCCCAACCACTGGGGCCCCGGGCCTTGCCTGGCTTCCCCCACCCCTTCCACCTAGCAGAGGGAAGGTAGAGGTCAGGTGCACACACCCCACAATGTCTCCAGGCAAGTCATGGTGTCAACCATCCCTCCCTTGAACTGGCAGCACCATCACAGCATGCTCTGCAACTCAGCAGCAAGCCTCCTGACCACCCACAATCCAGGTGGCTAGCACTTCCCTGTGTTTGCAGTATCCTTGGAAGTTGCCCACTCTGGGTTGAGGCAGCAGGCCCAGGGAAAGAGAGACAGCTGGAACAATTTCTCTGCTCCTGGCCAGGGCTCAGTCCTGTCACTGGGGTAAGCGGGAACCCAGCAGCCAGTAGGTCATGTGCACCAAATCACAAGGTAAGAAGACAGCCAAACACCTGTGAGGTTTGCACTGGCTCCTAAGTAGCTTGTGCGCTAAGGGAGCACAACATCAAACAGCGAATACAGCACACAGTGACAGGTCAAGAGAGAGACAGTGAAAGAAAGGAAAGCATTTTATATATTAACACCTACAACAGTACTTTTTTTTTTTTTTTTTGCCATTTTTGAACAAGAAGCTTCACATTTCCATTTGACCTGGGCCCAGCAAATTATAGAGCTGATGCTGACTGTGAGCATCTGGCCCACACCCCAAATGCTCTACCTGGTGCTGTTTTCACCTCCCCCTCATCTTATGTTTGGTGGACTAAGACCTAACCCTTTCTCAGAAAGGACTCCCTGATATGGACTCTAATAAATACCAGTCTGCCTCAGAAATGGTCACCAAAGCCAATAGAGAATGTAGAGAAAGAGTCCCTTGAGAATCAAGGCCACTTGGAAGCTAAGAGATTCTCAGGAGAAGTCTGGCAACCTAGATAATGGCAACCAGGCTGAGGGAGGATAAAAAGCACCAAAATTGCTCCCAGAAAAGATTTATTCCACTATCCCCATGGTTCCCAAACTATGCACCAAGACACCCTGGGCCATCATAGAAAATTCATAGGGGCTCTGTGAATTTTTAAATTTTTGAGGGAAACACATCAATGCTTGGCATCTGTCAGATATTGCATAAGCTACTAGCACAAAGTAGTTCTCAATTTCAACCTTAAATCACACTCCATTCCTTTCAATGACGTCTTATCTTTGCAAAACTGGATTTGGGGCAATTTCTATGACAAAAAGCAAGCACAGCAGAAAAATCAATGGAGAACAGGAAATAAAGGAAGCAATATCCAATCTTAGTCCAGCCTCTGAGAAGCTGTGCAGTGCCCAACAGGCACACACATCTCATTGATAAGTAACTATGGTTTGTTAAAAATGAAATAAAAGTACTTTTCTTAGGGAAACTGAGGAGGAAATGCTGGTCAAAGAACACAAAATTTAAGTTAGCCAGGGGGAATACATTCAAGAAATCTATTGTATTACATGGTCACTATAATCAATAACAGTGTACTGTATACTTGAAAATTGCTAAGAGAGATTTTAAGTGTTCTCACCACAAAAAAAAGATAAGTATTTGAGGTAGTGTATATGTTAATCAGCATAATTTAGCCATTCCACAATTTCAATACATTACGTTATACACTATATATACAATTTTTATTTGTCAAAAAATAAATAAGAAGAAAAGAAGAAAAAATACTTTTAATTTATATGCATCATTTTTTCAAATGGCTACTAGATTGTTAGAACATTAGTACTTGTTTGGATCTAGCTACTTAATCAACAGACCTACTAAGTATTCTGTTTTACCTAAGGCTGCCACAGAAAACTTACTGAGATGTCAAGGTACTGTGAACTGAGAAAGTTTAAGGACCTCCACACTACACAATTCCTTTTTTTTCTTCTATAATGAGTCTCAGGAAGGAAAGGACAAGGAAGAGGATTACAAGGAACACATAACCAATGGAATTAGAGCTAGTCCCAGCCAAGTATAAATCAACAATCAACACAGAGTGACATTTCTCACAATTATGTTTAAAGAAGCTACTTTTAAGATTCAAACTTTAACCTGAATGTTTACAGTATAGAAATAATATAGTTTTAAAAAATATATGTAAATATATAAAATAAATCTAGACTCTTTCATCTTCAGCCTGGAGGATGACTGATCCAATTTGGAAAAGGTTAAGAGAGATGTTAAATCTATAAATGAAGGGTGAAAAGACAGATACTAGAGGGAAGCTTACTGATTTAATTGGGCGGGATCAATTCTAGTAAGAAATTCCCAGAAAAATCCAATTGCAGGTCAACGCTGAAGTCTGCCATGCTGAGCCAAGCCACAGATAAGGCTGGTGCTCTCAGGCACCATAGAAGATATGTAGATCCAAAACTTTCAAGCTTGAGAAGGAAGAAAAAGGTAATTGGAGGAGAATTGGATCAAAAAGCAGGAAGGGCCCCTCTTGGTTACTGAATAAAAGCAGAAAGATAAATGGACATCTTTAGTTTACAAACTGTTTTACTTGTGACCAGAAGGACTCTTTGGCCCGCCCAACAAAATGAGTTAACTCATCCCAAGGACTCAAGAACACAAAGATAGGGCATCACCAAAGACACAGAGAAAGACATATGGGCAGCTCTGTTATTATGAACTGAAGAGGGGGAAATTACTCATCTAAAGACCACCAGGCTAAACGATAATATTCTGTGGGGAATTTGGATGCTAACACAGTTTGGCTGTGTCCCTACCCAAATCTCATCTTAAATTGTAACTCCCACCTATTGTGGGAGGAACTGAGTGGGATGTAACTGAATTATGGGGGCAGGTCTTTCCCGGGCTGTTCTCGTGATGGTGAATGAGTCTTACAAGCTCTGATGATTTTAAAAATGGGAGTTTGTCTGCACAAGCTCTCTCTGCCTGTTGCCATCCATGTAAGACATGACTTGCTTCTCCTTGCCTTCCACCATAATTGTGAGGCTTCCCAGTCATGTGGAACTGTAAATTCATTATAAACCTCTTTTGTAAATTGCCCAGTCTTGGGTATGTCTTTATCAGCAGTGTGAAAAGGAATTAACACAGATGCCCAGTCTCACTTTCTTAATGTATTCAGATAGGTTGATCCCTGAAGTTGAAACCCCAGGCTTAAGGAATAAACCTGGACACATGCAGGCTCACTGAATGGAAAGGACAGAGGGTCCCTGAGCAGCAGAAATGATGGAGTTTCACAGGATGGCTTGTTCCAGAGAGAAGTTAGGAGGCAGCAGCTGATGACATCAAGAACTGTGCCTTGGCCAGGTCCTCTCACTGGACTCCACCACCCAGGCCCAGGCTCCTTCTGCTTGAGAGTTGGCACCCATACAAGTGCTGGCAGGACCAAAGCAAGGAGATTCCTCAATCAATAAGGACTGCTGCAGCTAAACTCATATCTCTTTCCCCTCTCTCCTCCTGCTCCTTCTGCTTCTGCAAATGCCCTGGATGCTGAGTGCATCATATACTGCCTTCCATGATTGACCTTTCACCATTTCATCTTCTTGGCCTTTATCTATTTTCCTGATCCCTGGCTGATTGCTGGCCTGACTCTGGCCAGGTTTCCCCCCTCTGGTTCTGACTCTTGATCATTCTATAAACTATGAGAATTTCTTTACCTTTAAAACTTGCTTTTGTTCCCCTCGATCCCAGTTCCTCACTCTCTGCCCAGCTTCCAGAAAAATGTACTCATACCTGAAGACAGAGTGGCAA
>JAZHEH010002456.1:0-34011 GCA_036589455.1 Ateles fusciceps
TGGTGTGAGGTGGGTGTGATATATGCATGTGCTGTGTATAGGATGTGTGTGTGGTGTGTGTTGTAATATGGTTAAGCGTGTGGTGTGTGGGGAGGTGGGCATGGTATATATGTGATGTGTGAGGTGGGTATGTGTGTTGTGTGTGGAATGTACGGGGTATGTGAGGGGGGTACGGTATGTGTATAGGGTATGTGAGCTGGGTACAATGTGTATGGGGTGTATGTGTGAGGTGGGAATGATGCGTGTGGTGTGTGGGGTGGATATGGTATGTTCCTGGTTTGTCAGGTCGGTATTGGTATGTGTGAGGTGGTTATAGTATGTGTGTGGTATATGTGGTGTATCTGTACAAATTCGAGGTGTGGGGTGTGAGGTGGGCATGGCATATAACGTAGTGTATGGTGTGTGAGGTGGGTATATGTGTGTTGTGTATGGTGTCTATAGGGTATGGGTGTGGTGTGAGTTGGGCATGGTATGTGTGTGGGGTGTGAGAGATGGGTGTGGTATATATGTAGTGTGTGGTGTGTGAGGTGGGTAGATGTTCGTGTGTGGTGTGTATGGTGAGGTAGGCATGGTATGTGTGGTATATATATGTATGCGCACACATGCATACCTGTACAATGCAGAGGACAGGCAGGCCGGCAGCCCGGGACACGCAGCAGTGATCAGCTCAGCCAAGGCAGGGCTCGGGGCGGGAGTGGGCAGGCCCCTGGCAGCTCAGGATCTTGGATGCACTAGGCCTAGGAGAAGAGAACAAGCTGTGTCACACCATCTCCACCCAAGTTCATCACTAACATCAACTTATAAGCTGCACTGAAACTGTTCTACTTCTGATTAGAACCAGAAACACTCCAGGTGTGTGGCATGTGTATAAGGTGTGTGTGGTGTGTAGGGGGCATGTGTGTGTCGTGTAGTATGTGTGGAGTGCATGGTGTATATGAAGTATGTGTGGTGTACATGGGTTAAGTTGCCTAGGACTCCTCTGGGGTCCTAGCCTTGGGCTTGAAGCCTCTCTGGGGGTTTTCACTGTTTGGCCTCGGGAGAGAAGTTCAGTGACTTGGGTTTTGCTTCATGCCTGCTGAGGCTGCAGCTGGGCTTCCTGGGCAGGCAGGCCTCTGCAGAGTCCCCAGATCCCGGCTCAGGCATATGCTGGCCTCACTGGCACTGGTGATGCTGGTCATGCTCAGGTTCCTCTTCATCTTGGCCATGATCAGGTGGATGTCCTCCCTCCTTTCCTCCACATCCCTGTCCCCATGCTTCAGGTGGTAGTGGTGGGCACCGGTGTTCCTGTTGGCCTCTGTGGGGTAGCAGTCCTGGTAGCCCTCTTTGCTGGGACACTAGAGTGGCCCTCTTCTTCCTGTTTGTGGGCTTCCAGGATAGAGGACTTATCCTCCAGGATGGGCAGGTGGCCATCCGTGTAGTCCTGGCTGCCCTCAGCACAGTGGCCATGGGGGTACAAACCCACCGAGTCTAGCCACTCCTCTCCTGTCTCAGAGAGGGGGAGGGGGAGCAGAGGGGCCTCAGAGGAAGGGACCTCCTGGTACACCCCTGTAGATGCTGAAGCAAGGCGGTGGAAGGGGCTGGGTGCCTTGCAGTTCTATTGGGGGCCAAGCTCTTCACTGGTCCAGTTACGAGGCATGTTGTGTGGATGGTCCTGGCACGTGTCGGTGTCCACGGGGTGCATGCCACAGACCAGATACTCATCCCCGTTGCAGTCCATGCCCTCCAGGTAGCTGTTGTCCTCGGGGCAGTAGCAGATGTAGTAGGCGATGCTCTCCTCCCCCACCGGGGGAGGCCTTTATTGTAGTCTTCCTCCTCGGAGGTATTGTTTAGAGTTGGAGTCCCCATCAGGGCTGTGGTTTTGCCACTCCTCTCCTACTGCTCGTTCATGGGGCTCTCTGGCCGCAGGGTGGCCAGTTCCAGGCCCCTGGGCAGAGTCCTCCAACGGCAGATCCACATCTTCGCTCCTGGCCGTGGGGGGACAGGGACAGGGCCCAGCCTCGCCCTGTGGTCCAACATGCTGTTCCTCACACTCTCACTTCCAGTGGGCCACGGCAAGCACTCTTGTAGCCATTATCTCCTGGAGGCAGCCACAGTGGGAGGAACACCGATTTGGAAGGACAAGGTCAGAACCTCACCAAGCCTGGCCATGCACGAGGCCACTCCACCCCACGGCACCTCCGACCACGTTCTCCCACAGCAATGGGAGATAACAGCTGAAGATTTTCACTACAGCAACCTTAAACTGGAAATGACCTACATACCCATAAATAAAAGAATGGTTAAACAAATGACGGCAGAGTTTGTGTGCTGCAAGAGTGGACGGCATTTTTCAAAAGGCAGGGCAACAGGCACTTCAGTGTGTGATCATAAGGGCCTGTTTTGGAGGAAAAATGTCAAGTAAGCTAAGTCAGTGCACGTGTGTAGATCCCAGTTCCAGCTCCATCAAAATGGCTAGAGAATACACACATACTCCCCAGCCCATACATGGATGAAAGGCACACAGAAACCTGGAGCCCCCAAAGCCTTGTCAGCCATGTCCTCTGGGGAGGGGAGGAAAGAGGTGGGAGCAGAGGGGGCTTGCACATTTTGTTTTATTAAAGATGTTTGTACTGGTCGAGTCTTTTACCAAATCATATTTTATTATTCACCAGCATTATAATCAAACTCACCTGTGTGCCTTTGAGGGTCTCCTCTTCTAGCTGGGAAGATACCAGCACTGGGACAAAACCACCTGTGGGGGAAAGGCAGACACCAAGGGGAGGAAGCGGGACTTCCCACACCAGCCACCACTCTGGGCATCATGAGAGGTAGCAAACAGGCCAGTCTCCACCAGGAAGGCGGCCACCAGGGGAGAGGGACCAGCGTCTGGGGCAATTGGGACATGAGTACACCCCAAGGTACAGCCAGAGACACCAGAAACACAGGAGGTGGCACTGACCCAAGGGGATGGCGGGACCAGGGGATGTGCCAGCCAGCACAGATGGGTTGTAGACTTGCAGTCTTAATTTGGGAAAAACTAAGCCGTTCGGTTTCATTTTGGTTTGAACGCAAAAGGAGTAGTTTGCATGCAAATGTGTGTGGCGGGGGTATGTGGTGTTTTCATGAGATACAGTGTGTGTGGTGTGGTGATTAGGGAGTGGGTGCTGTGTGTGTGTATGGTGGCGTGGCATCTTTGAAAGCATGATGAAGTGTGTGGAGTGTACTGTGTATAGTGTGTGGTATGTAGTTTGTAGAGTATGACGTAGTGTAGAAGAGTTCAGTGTGTATGTATGTTTTGTACGCATGGTGTAGTGTTTGCGGTGTGTGGTATGTATGCAGTGTGTTTAACTGGTTGTGTGAAGTGTGTATAGTATATGTGGTGCATATAGGATGTGTGTGGTGTACACTACGTGTGTATGATATGTATGATTGTGTGGTGTGTGTATCTGTAGTATGAGTAATTTGTGTGGAACGTGGTGTTTGTACAGGTGATGTAATTTTTATGTGGAGTGTGGTGTGCTGGGTATGTGGTATTTATGAATTGTCTATTTGGCGTGTATGGGGCATGCAGTGTGTATGAAATATAGTGTATATATGGTATGTGGTGACTGGTATGTGTCATGTGTGTATATAAGGTGTGTGTGGTGTGTACGGAGTATGTGTGTGGTGTGTGGCATGTGTAAAGAGCACATGATGTGTATCAAGTATGTGTGTAATGTTTGTGAGGTAGACAGGGTACGTGTGTGGTGTATAAGGGTGTGCGTGCTGTCTGATGTACATTTAATGTATGTGGCATCTGGTGTATATGGGTTACGTGCATGGTGTGAGGTGGGCATGGTATATACGTGGTGTGAGGATTATATGCATGTGGTGAGTATGGGGTATATGTGTGGTGAGGGTGGTGTACATGGGTTCAACGTGTGTGGTGTCTGAGGTGGGCATGGTGTATATGTGGTGTGAAGTGTGTTGTGTGAGGTGGGCATAATGCATGTGGTGCCTGATATATATAGGTTAAGTTCATGGTGTGTATGAGGTGGGCATGGTATATATGTGGTGTGTGCATGGTGGCTCTAATATGCATGTGGTATGTATGGGGCATGTGTGGTGGGTACAATACGTGTGTGGCACGTGAGGTGGGTATGGTATGTGTGGGGTGTATACAGGTTGTGTGATGTGTGAGGTGGGCAGGGCACATATATGATGTGTAGTATGTATGGTGTCCGGGTTGTGTATATAAGGTGTGTGGGGTGCGTGAGGTGTGTGTGGTGTTTATGTAGCATATATGCATCAAGTCTGGGGTATGAGTGGTGGGTACGATTTGTGTGTAGCCTGAGATGGATATGACATAGGTGTGGTGTGTAGCATACATGGGTTAAGTGTGGTGTGTGTGAGGTGGATATGGTGCATGCAGTGTGTGAGTATGTGTGTGGTAGGTGGACATGGTATTTATGTGGTGTGTGAGGTGGGTATGTGTGTTGTGTGTGGCGTGTATGGAATATGTGTGTGAGATGGGAATGTTGTGTGTGGTGTATATCTTAAATGTGTGGAGTGTGTGGGGTTGGCATGGTGTATGTGTGGTATGTGTGTGAGGTTGGCATGATATGCATATGCTGTGTATGGCATGTGCGTATGAGGTGGGTGTAATTGGGTGCTGTGGATATGACGTGTGTGGGATTTTAGTATGTTTTGTGTGGTGTGTGTGAGGTGGGCATGGTGTAGATGTGTTATGAGGGGTATGTGTGGTGTATACAAGTTAAGTGTGTGGGGTGTGAGGTGGTTATGATATGTGTATGGTGTGTGACATGGGCATGGTATACATGCTCCATGTGGTGTATATGGGTTAAGTGTGTGGTATGTATGAGGTAGGCATAGTATAAATGTGGTGAGGTGTATGTGTGCTGTGTGCACCATGTATGGGATATGTGTGAAGTGGGTATGAGACGTGTGTGATGTATGAGGTGGATATGATGTGTGCTGTGTGTGGTGTCTACAGGTTAAGTGTGTGAGGTGGCCATGGTATCTATGTGTGTGAGGTGGGTATGTGTTGTGTGTGGCATGTATGGGGTATGTGAGGTGGGCATGATATGTATATGGGTTATGTGTGAGGCAGGAATGACGTGTGGTGTATATGGGTTAAATGTGTGGGGTGAGGTAGACATGGTTTGTAAGTGTGAGGTGTGTGTATGATGTGTTGTATGAGGTGTGTATGATGTGTTGTGGTGTTTATGGGGTGTGTGTGGTGAGGTGGATACGGTATGTTCCTGGTGTGTCAGGTGGGTATGTTATATGCATGCTGTGAGAGAGATGGTTATAGTGTGTGTGGTATACGTGGTGTATCCATACAAATTCAACATGTGGGGTGCGTGAGGTGGGCATGGTGTATGTAGTTTATGGTGTGTGAGGTGGGTGTATGTGTTGTGTATGGGGTATGGGTGTGGTGTGTGAGGTGGGCATGGTATGTGTGTGCTGCATACGGCTCAAGTGTATGGGGTGTGTGAGGTGGGTAGATACGTTTGTTTGTGTGGTGTGTATGGGTTGTGTGTGTGGTGTGAGGTGGGTGTGGTATGCGTGGTGTGTGCGCTGCATATGGGTTAAGTGTGTGGGTGTGTGAGGTGGGCGTGGGTGTATATGCAGTGTGTGGTGTGTGAGGTGGGTAGGTATGTTTGTGTGTGGTGTGTATGGTGTGTGTTAGGTGGGCATGGTATGTGTGTGATACACGTATGTATGCACACACATGCATACCTGTGCACTGCAGAGGACAGGCAGACCGGCAGCCCAGGACATGCAGCGTTGACCAGCTCAGCCAAGGCAGGGCTCGAGGCAGGAGTGGTGAGCTCAGGATCTTGGATGCACTAAGAACCTAGGAGGTGAGAACAAGCTGTGTCACCATCTCCACACAAGTTCATTACCAACATGAATCTAAGTCGCACTGAAACTGTTCCACTTCTGATTAGAACCAGAAGCACTCCAGATGGGCTCGGCACAGCCAAGGGGGGTGACTGTCCTACAAGGCCATGGTGTAGGGGTGGGCGAAAACATCATGGAGGCAGCTACCTTTTGTTTTTTCAAACGTGAAACATTTCTGAATGGCTTAAGCAACACGTATTTAATTTAAAAGCTCAATTTAGATAAAGAAAATTAACGTATGCTCAGCTCCAGAGACATGCCAATGAGATTTGGGGACAGAGGGAGGTCAATTCATTACTTCCATGATCCCTGAACAGCAGCAGTGGGTCTGAGCATCTTATCTCCACCAAGCAGTCCAGCAGGCAAGCCAGCTGCCACCTCGTCCTGTGCAAACCACAGGCACCATCCCCAAAAGCAGGCAAACGACTATCTCATTTGTTCAGGGATGGCAAAATGGTCCAGGGTTGGTAGCCGCGTTTTCTTCCCAGCAAGACCTAACTGCCCGTCTTCTTTCTCTGGGACCCAGCCTCCCTGAAGAGTAGAAAGGCAGCCAGCAGAACCCAAACTGTTCTGCCCACAGGCTCCTTCCCTACAGACCACACCTCAGTGCAATACAGTTTCCAAATCCAAGATGCAGAACCCATGAACAGAAAACCTTCTGCTCTGCAAGGCACTTACAGGAAGTCACCATTAAAATCACTTTTCTAACATAATCAGTATTTCTTACTGTAAATACTAAAAGATGTTTACCATTTATAACCACCAATACTGCTTCGCATACAATAACCATAAAACGTAAATTATTCAGTGACCCATCTTTCTGGAAAAGGGTAACACTATGAAATTGAGGTATCGCCCCTAAAACCCAAGCTGATGGGACCTGAAACTATTTGAATGTTTAACTTTGCATCAAGCGCTTTTAATAAAAACGATGTCAAGCAGACACTATCAGAACTGATTTGAAAATAAAATTTCAAACTGACAGATGTATCAAAAAAAAAAAAAGAAAAACTTCATTGCTTTTTAGAATTTTCAAAGATGTTAAACCCAGCCACGGTTCTGATGTCTAGGAAAGCAATTGCTATGGTACAAAAGGACAAGGGTTAAAAGATTGGCAGGAGCTCCCTTTCCCAACTAACCCAAGCAGCGTGAGTGCAGGTTTTCAGCACAGCCAGAGTTCCCGGTATTGAAAAGTCCATCCACTCCTCCATGGGTGGGAAAGGCTGGAATCTTCATTCCTGACACAAGACCTCGAAGGTTGCAGAAAAATGCTAGTCCCACCTGACTGGGGCAGCATCTTCATTTATTGCACACCATTAAGGTTGGTTTTTCGTTTTGGTTCGTTTTGTTTATGAGACAGAATCTCGCTGTCCCCCAGGCTGGAGAGCAGTGGGGCAATCTCAGATCACTGCAAACTGCCTCCTAGGTTCAGTCAATTCTCCTGACTCAGCCTCCTGAGTAGCTGGGATTACAGGTCTGTGCCACCATGCCCGGCTTTTTTCTTTAAGATGGGGTTTCACCATGTTGGCCAGGCTGGTCTTGAACTCCTGATCTCAAGTGATCCACCTGCCTTGGCCTCCCAAAGTGCTGGGATTACAGGCATGGCCCACCACACCCAGCCACCATTAGATTTTGGCAAGAATCCTTGTGCTAGATGCTATTAACCCACCAATCACTGAACACTTGTCATTTCCTGCCCCTGGTGCTGCTGGATACTTTAGAGCAAGCTGCCATCCCTGCCACCCACCCACTCGAGGACAGAAACATCCAACTCTGCCTTGCCAGGAAAACTGACCAGTGTGTCCGACAGATGGCGAGTCCTTTGATGTACATGGCCCTCAAAAAAATGAGAATTCTTTCACTTACACCAAAGTAAGCAAATGCTGAAAGAGCTTACAGTAAAACATCACATTCCCCAATCTGGACTTATCAAGTCCGCTGGCCAAGCTTGTCATTATTTCTGATTTTAATTCTACTGTTGGCTATTTTCCACCTCTCTATTTTTTAAACTCTCTTTCTGGGTATTGACTTTGGTTAATATTTATTGGCATCTCAGTATGAGAGGTGAGCTTGGCAGGCCGCGAACTCCCAGGCTCTGGAGCAAGTGACCAGATGACCGCACCAGCTACTGCAGTCACAGTCATGCAGAGGGGCTTTCCATTCTTAGGGAACCTGGGGTAAAGAGATCCTTCCAAGAGCTCTCACCTAACTCTGGGAACACAGAAGCATCCATTAGAAGGCCTTTGGTCACAAAGCCTTCCAGATGGATGCAGGCTCTTTACTTTATAAAGCCCCAGAAAGGCTGGCACTAATATGGCATGTCACTGCCACACTTTGAGGGCAGGAACTGGCTCCTGCTCCAGTTTGCATCCTCTGCACCCAGCACCTGGACGATCTGCTCCATGCAGGATGAGCAGGTAGCTTCAGGCTGTCCACCCAACCCTCACAAATGGTGGAGGTACAGAGAACATGAGCAGCCAAGATGAAGTCCTCACAGGCTTCTTTGATTCTACTATGAGATATTCTCCATGTCTGAGGGATGAACAGTAAACAAAACATCCTCTATCCATACAATGGGGACAGTTATAGCCCTAAGGAAGGAAGGAAATTCTGATGCTTGCTACAACACAGATGAGGCTTGACAACATCATGCAAAGTGAAAGAAAGCCAGTTGCAAAAAGACAAATGACTTTGATTCCACTCAGATGCGACACCTAGAGTTGTCAAACTGAGAAGAGGCCGGGCATGGTGGCTCATGCCTGTAATCCCAGCACTTTGGGAGGCCGAGGCAGGAAGATCACCCGAGGTCAGGAGTTCGAGACTAGCCTGACCAACACAGTGAAACCCCATCTCTACTAAAAATACAAAAAATTAGCCTGATGTGGTGGCAGGCACCTGTAATCCCACCTACTTGGGAGGCTGACGCAGGAGAATCACTTGAACCCGGGAACCAGAGGTTGCGGTGAGCTGAGATCACGCCATTGCACTCCAGCCTGGGCAACAATAGTGAGATTCCATCTCAAAAAACCATCAAGAGACACAGTAGCATGGTGGCTGCCAGGGGCTGGGGGGGAGATGAAGAGCTTCACCTCCCTTCCAGCATCCCGTCCACCCCCACCTACACTGCTCACACACACTCCCACCCCATGGGACTCAGCCTGTAGCTTCTCCCAGCCCAGGAGCCGGACAGTGGGGGAGGGGCACAGACCTCAATTCCTAACAAATGAGAGGGAAGACTCGGTGCCCCATCACTAATGCCATCACCCAGTCCTAGCCCAGCCATGGAGCCCACTCCAAGGGCCCCCCCTCCCAGTGCTGCTAGCACCCACCAAGAGAGGGCTGCCAGCACACAGCTGCAAGCTCCAGCTTTATCCACTCATGCCCTGGACACTGCCCAGAGCCCCAGCAGATTCCATCTCCATGTCACCCCAACCCTCCTTTCCCAAGAGATCCTAAGTTCAGGAGACCCTCCTCCATCCCAGGCTGCAGGGGAAGGCAGCCCCCAAGGTCACCTAGGAGCTAGTGCAGAGGGAAGGGCATCCTGGATGCTTCGGACTGGGAAACACAGATTCTGTCTCCTATGTAGTAGCCACACCTCCTGGGAGAGGAGAAACCCCTGCCTCATCTCAATGGAGACACCCTGACCCAGAGGCCTGAGAAAAAGTCACCTGCAGGCTCCAGGCACCTACCAAGCTGCACATTAGGAAAACCTGTCCTGCTTCAACCAGCCTGCAGAGCTCTCAGGTCCTAATTTCTAAAACCTCTGTCCTTTCTCAAAGAGGTCAGAAAATGAGGGGGGGGGGGGGAAAAAATGGAAAAAAAAAAAAAAACTAAGAGGCACAGAAGGTTGAAGAGGCCAAAGGCAGTTTAGCCACCACCCCCTCCCCCCCCACAAAAAAGTGCCAGACGCCTGATGCGGAGTTTGGGGTGCTTGACCCTCTGCATGCCCATTTAGGAGCTGACTGCACTCAGAAGATTTATGTCTGGTCCCTGCCAGGTCTCATCTAAACAGAGCTGAAAAAATAAGCCTTCCTCCTTCCAGTAAATACTAAGTTAACACTGGCAGGCCCCTCTAAGGCTCTGCTCTTCACTGGGGTCCCACAGGTGTCCTCACCCTCATCAGGCCAGGAAGAGAGTTCACCCAAGCCTGGGCACACCCCTGCTTGGGGACCGGGGGCCTCAATGTTCTCCATCTATGGCCAGACCATGCCTGCCGTAGGGAAGGGTTACAGCGTTATGGCAGGTCCACACCACGCCCCAAACCCAGAGCCTGCAGTCCAAAAACAACTGGGTGTTTGAGAAACTTTTCCCTCTGGGCCTCATGGGGCGGGGGACGGGAACGACGGGGGGGGGGGGACGGGAACGACGGGGGGGGGGGGACGGGAACGACGGGGGAGGCGGGGGACGGGAACGACGGGAGGCGGGGGACGGGAACGACGGGGGGGGGGGGACGGGAACGACGGGAGGGGGGGGACGGGAACGACGGGAGGCGGGGACGGGAACGACGGGAGGCGGGGACGGGAACGACGGGAGGCGGGGGACGGGAACGACGGGAGGCGGGGGACGGGGAACGACGGGGGGGGGGGGGACGGGAACGACGGGAGGCGGGGGGGGGACGGGAACGACGGGAAAGGGAGACGAAGATCCGGGCTGGAGTTCCCCTGGGGGCAGCGAACCCATAGGTGACCCCAACCCAGTTGCCGCCCCGGCACCAGGACTTCATACCGGTGCCAAGCGTGGCCACGGAATGCACCAGCGGCCCGACTAGTCTGGCAGGACCTGAGAGGGCACCCAGGCACCCCCAGACATTGCCTTCTGCCATCGCCCACTGGCCCTTTGCTGCAGTGCACCCTGCCCGGGATGCGAGAGCTGCCTCCAGGTCCCCGCTGCACCCGCCGGCCGGTCGTGGGGAGCGGGAAGGGGCCGCCCGAGACGAATGGGGCCGCTAGGCTGTACCCCCAGATCCCAGCAACGGCAGCCCCGCGGCCCCACCAAGTCCAGAGGGCAAGGCTCAGAGCGCTCTGGCCGCAGGTTCCGCGCCACCCCCCGTCTCCTCTGGGTACGCACGCGTCTGCCCCGTGGGTATAGCCAGCGAGTCAGGCAGCCCAGGGCCCCCGGCTTACCTGGACAGGGCACGGGGCTGGTTCCAGTGCTCTGCTTAAGATGCCCGCTCTCCGCTCCTTCAGTCCGGGAAGCCCAGCTCCTGAAGAACCTGCGCACAGCCACACACCACACCTAATAACAGCCCAGCAACTGCTAACGAGCCCCCAAGCTAAAGGGCGACGCGCCCGTCCTGGAAACGGCATGCGACAAGCCTGCAGGGCCACCTCTACCGGGCGCACGCGCACTCACCTGATGCCCAGTCCCCACTGCTTCCCCCTCAGCAGATGCCCTCAGTGAGCCCTGGCAAGAGAGGGAAGATAAAGCTGCGACAGCACGGGGTGTGCTAGAGGCCCTGTGCCCCTTGGCCCCGGCCCTTGGACAGTCAGCAGAGCGGGCAGGTGCACCAGGGACCGGTCCATGAGCTGGTCTCTGGAACCAAAGCTGGAGCCCCGACGAAGGCACAGCACCCCAAATGCCCCGCCTGTAATCCAGCACTTCTGGAGGCCAATCCCAGCACTGTGGGGAACCCATTAAATGGGTTTAAAAAAATTAAAAAAGGTCGGGCACCATGGCTCACGCCTGTAATCCCAGCACTTTGGGAGGCCGAGGCGGGCAGACCACAAGGTCAAGAGATCGAGATCATCCTGGCCAACACAGTGAAACCCTGTCTCTATTAAAATACAAAAATTAGCTGGGCATGGGTGGCACATGCCTGTAGTCCCAGCTACTCAGGAGGCTGAGGCAGAACTTCTCGAAGCTGGGAGGCAGAGGTTGGCAGTGAGCAGAGACTGCGCCACTGCACTCCAGCCTGGCACCTAGCAACAGACCCAGACTGTTTCTAAAAAAAAAAAAAAAAAAAAAAAAAAATTGAAGTAGGGCTGGGCACAGTGGCTCATGCTGGGCATGGTTGCAGGTGCCTGTAGTCCCAGCTACTGGGGAGGCTGAGGCAGAATTGCTTGAACTGGGTCGCTGAGGTTGCAGTGAGCCAAGATCTCACAATTGCACTCAGGCCCAGGCAACAGTGAGACTGTCAAAAAAAAAAAAAAAAAAAAAAAAAAAAAAAACCAGACAAGAGACACTAACTGCAGACCTTATCAATATTGAAAAGATGAATTAGGCCAGGCACAGTGGCTCATGCCTGTAATCCCAGCACTTTGGGAGGCCTACGCTGGTGGATCACGAGATCTGGAGGATCGAGACCATCCTGGCCAACACGGTGAAGCCCCGTCTCTACTAAACACACAAAAAATTAGCTGGGTGTGGTGGCCCGTGCCTGTAGTCCCAGCTACAGGGCAGGGGGCTGAGGCAGGAGAATCACTGGAACCTGCGAGGCGGAGGTTGTAGTGAGCCAAGATTTTACCACTGCACTCCAGCTTGGTGACAGAATGAGACTCCATCTCAAAAATTAAATAAGTAAATTTTAGAACAACTTTGAATTTAGAGAGAAAACATTTTCATTCGACAAACACGGCTTAGCAAAATGAAGTCATATATATAATTGAACCTTTAATTAAAAACCTTAAGGAAACTACAGTCTCACATGGCTTAATAGGTGAATTCTTTCCAAATGCTTAAGGAAGAAATAGCACACATCTTACGTAAACTGTCAGAAATAGAAGAAATGGTTTTCCAAATTGACCAGCATGGCCTTAATATTGCATATTGAAAAATAACAGAACACCTGAAAGGAAACTTATACTCCACCTCCTCTTGCGAACGACTAAGTGCAAAATTACCAAATGAACTATGAGCAAACCCATTTCAACCACATACAAAATAGGGTTGATCATACATCACAACCAAGTTGAATTCCAGAAATGCAATGTTCATATTCAAAAGCCAATCACTGTAAGCTACCTTAAGAAAAAAAATGCTCAACCAACAAAAAAGCAACTGATAAACTTCAGTACCCATTCATAAATTTGAAAACCGAGCTAGCAGAGAGGAAGCAACATTCCCAGTTAGACACTCCTGCAGTTGAGAATAGTGACAACTTATTTGCAGTCGAAAGATAAAACTTGAAGTATAATCCTAAAACTTTTGAGAAATCTTTTCCAGCTGAAGAGAGAGACTTGCCTTTGAACTTTCCCTCTTTCCCTCCCAGGAAGGCAATCCAAGGCCTGGAAAAACAGCAGCCACATTGTAACCGAAAGAACAAAAGCTACATGGCTAAGGAAGTACCAGAAAACTGACAAGAGCCTTGCACCGCCTTCCTCTAAACATTTTTGTTTTTGAGACAGTCTTGCTCTGTTGCCCAGGCTGAAGTGCAGTAGTGCAATCTTGGCTCACTGCAACCTCTGCCTCCCTGGTTCAAACATTCTCCTGCCTCAGCCTCCACAATAGCTGGGATTACAGGCACGTGCCACCACACCTTGCTAGTTTTTTGTATTTTTAGATTTTAGTAGAGATGGGATTTCACCATGTCAGTCAGGACGGTCTCAAACTCCTGACTGATCCACCTGCCTCCGCCTCCCAAAGTGCTGGGATTACAGGTGTGAGCCACCGTGCCCAGCCTCCTCTGCACAAAATCGACCTATTCATTTTTCTCCACTGCCAATCATCTCCCTCCACATCTTAGAGCATCACAATTTCCCTAACCTAGCAACAACGCCCAGGCCTTATCGCCGGGGAGGTGGATTTGAGAGCTGTTCTCCCGCCTCCTCCTTTGGCTGCTTTGTGAATCCGTCTTTCTTCGTGAAACCCATTTCACAATGATGGACTTGCTCTGCACAGGGAGAATGGACCTAGACCTGGCCAGTGACACTGCGGACGGCCACGGCTGCCTCCAGAAAACGGCTGCCTTTCCTTCTGCTTTCCAAGTCACACATAATGGCCCCTCTTTGGCCAACTCTTCCTCTGGGAAGCCCCTCAAGGGGCACCAGAACTGATGGGGAAGCCAGAGGAAGCTCAGGATGGGGGTGAAAAGCCAGGAATGTGGAGGCCCACTTCTGCTCAGCTTTGCTCCCTGGCTTAGGAGACTGGAGCCCAGGGCATCAGTCACAGGCCTCGGGACAAATCCCGGGCCGAGCAAAACAAAGCTGGGTGAATCCTCGGAGACCATGAGATCCACCTTCTCACTCTGCAGACTGGGAAATCAGGCCGAGTCCTGCTGTGGATTGCGGCTGGTCGCAGGCCACTAACTGTCCTCTGCGGCCAGCACACTGCTGCAGCCTGAGCCACAGCTGGTGGAGCAAACCGGGCTCACCCATTACCAAACAACTGCAAGAAGGGCATGCGACAGTCATGGGCAGAGCACCAGGCCAGGACATCAGCCTGTCTGGCCTGTGGAGAATTTGCTCAGCCTGCAGCTGAGGACTGGCTAGGCCAGACATGTGCCGGGTGCACAGCAGGGAGGGCATCTGCCCATCTCCACAGCCATCCACCTCCTGGGCCCACTCACCAAAAGGCACTCCTTAAAACAAAATAAATTATCAAGTATTCCAGGGCAGGTGTAGTGGCTCACACCTATAACCCCATCACTTTGGGAGGCTGAGATAGGTGGATCACTTGAGGTCAGGAGTTCAAGACCAGTCTGGTCAACATGGTGAAACCCCATCTCTACTAAAAACACAAAAATTACCCCAGTGTGGTTGCACGTGCCTGTAAACCCGGCTACTCTGGAGGCTAAGGTGGGAGAATCGCTTGAACTCGGAAAGCAGAGGTTGCAGTGAGTCAAGGGTGACAGAGCAAGACTCAGTCTCAAGAATAAATATTTCAAACATACATAAATCTGTAGGAGCCCATGTGCCAAACACCTGGGTATCACTCTCTGGGGTTATCAGAACATACACACATGTAGTGATACTTGCTTCAGACTTTGTTTCATGAACCAAAGCAAACTTATTTATGAAATAAAGCCCCCAGAACCTCCCCCTCACAGGCTTTTTCCACTACCAGTCCCTAGAGGTACCCACTCCTCTGAATTTCGAGTTCACCACTCCTGTGCAGTATTTTATAGTTCTGCTACTTATGCGGGGTGTCTTTAAACGTATTTTTAAATGTTAGCTAATACGTGTATGTCCTATTTGTTATATGTGATATGTGACTTGTACATATTATTCAAAACTTATTTGCCTTTTTTTTTTTTTTTTTTTGGACAGAGTCTTGCTGTCTCAGGCTGGAGTGCAATAGAACCACCTCGCTCGCTGCAACCTCTGACTCCCTGGTTCAAGCAGTTCTCCTGCTTCAGCCTCCTGAGTAGCTGGAATTACAGGCATGCACCACCACGCCCAGCTAGTTTTTGTATTTTTACTAGAGATGGGGTTTCACCATGTTGGCCAGGACGGTCTCCATCTAAACCTCGTGATCCACCTGCCTTAACCTTCCGAAGTGCTGGGATTACAGGCATGAGCCACCGCGCCCAGCCTCTCCTTGTCATTTCTATGTCCAATTCCCCCATTCCTATTGATGCTAAAACCTCTTGCTATGTTTGCAGATCAGATCATTCAAGTTTTTCTTCCCACTATGGAATCTTGCTCTGCTTCCCAGGCTGGTGCACAATGGCACAATCTCGGCTCACTGCAACCTCCGCCTCCTGGGTTCAAACGATTCTCATGCCTCAGCCTTCTCGAGTAACTGGGACTACAAGGCACATGCCATCGCGACCGGCTAATTTTTGTGTTTTTAATAGAGATGAGGTTTCACTATGTTGACCAGGCTAGTTTCAAACTCCTGATGACCTCAGGTGATCTGCGCCCACCTTGGCCTACCAAAGTGCGGGGATCACAGGCATGAACCACCCATGCCTGGCCAAACTAACTTTTCTGTGAATTACATGTTCATATTGTTTGCCCACTTTTCTTTTGGTTGGCTGACTTTTCAAAGTATTAGTTTATAAGAATTCCTTAAATATCATACATATGTATCCTTTGCTGATGATATGAATTGCAAATACCTGCTCCTGATCTATGGTTTCTCTTTAAGCTTTGTTTGCAGTATGTTTGGTTGAACAGAAGTGTCAATACTTGGGGAAAAAATCAAATTATCACCATTTTTCTTTTGGGTTTATGCTTTTAATAGTTTTTGCTTTTGAGACAGTCTCACTTTATTGCCCAGGCAGGAGTGCAGTGCTCAATCACAACTCACTGCAGCCTCAAATTCCTGGCCTCCAGTGATCCCTCCTTAGCCTCCTGGGTAACCAGGACTACAGGCACACAGACCAACCAGCTAACTGTGTATACATACACACACACAAGGAGAGACAGGGTCTTGTTATAATTACCCTGGCTGGTCTGGAAGTCCTGGGCTCAAGCAATCCTCCTGCTTTAGCCTCCTGAAGTGCTGGGATTACAGATGTGAACCACCACACCCAGCCACTTTCGGTACTTTCAGAAATTACTTTCTATGTGCTATGGACTGAATGTGTCCCTTCAAAATTTGTATGTTGAAATTCTAGCCTCCAATGTCAGGGTGTTAGGAGGTGAGGCCCTTGGGAGGTAATTACGTCAGGAGGGTGGAGCTCTCATGATGGATCAGCACCTCTGTAAGAAGAGATGCAGAGCTGGGTCCCTTCCTCTCAAGGTCCCCTCTGCTCCCTTCTCTGGGACAGGAGAGTCCTACCTGCTCGTGGGGCCACGTCGGCCTCTCCTCTCGGGTCCTAGTCTTGGGCTTGAAGCCTCTGAGGGTCTTCATGGTGCTTGGCCTCGGGAGGGAGGTTCAGTGACTTGGGTTTTGCTTCGTGCCTGCTGGGGCTGCAGCTGGCCTTCCTGAACAGGCAGGCCTCTGCAGAGTCCCCAGATCCCGGCTCAGGCCCATGCTGGCCTCACTGGCACTGGTGATGCTCACGCTCAGGTTCCTTTTGATCTTGGCCATGATGGGGTCGATGTCCTCCTGGTCCTCCACATCCCCGTGCCCATGCCTCAGGTGGTAGTGCATGGAGCCAGTGTACCCCTTGGCCTCTGTGGGGTAGCAGTCCTGGTAGCCATCTTTGCTAGGACACTAGTGGCCCTCTTCTTCCTGTTCATGAGCCTCCAGGACAGAGGACTTACCCTCCTCCAGGATGGGCAGGTGGCTGTCTGGATAGTCCTTGGCTGCCCGCAGCACAGTGGCCATGGAGGTGCAGGCCCGCCAAGTCTAGCCACTCCTCTCCTGTCCCAGAGAAGGGGGCAGAGGGGCCTGAGAGGAAGGAACCTCCTGGTACAGGCCCCTGTAGATGCTGAAGCAAGGCAGTGGGAGGGGCTGGGTGCCTTGCCATTCTATTGGGGGCGAGCTCTTCACTGGTCCAGTTATGAGGCATGTTGTGTGGATGCTCCTGGCATGTGTCAGTGTCCACGGGGTGTGTGCCATAGACCAGATACTCATCCCTGTTGCAGTCCATGCCCTCCAGGCAGCCGTCATCCTTGGGGCAGTAGCAGATGTAGTAGGTGATGCTCCTCGGAGGTATTGTTCACTTAGAGCTGGAGTCCCCATCAGGGCTGTGGTTTCGGCACTCCCACTCCTCGGGCATGGGGCTCTCTGGCCATAGGGTGGCCAGTTCCAGGCCCTTGGGCACATCGTCCTCCAAGGGCAGATCCACGTCTTCGCTCCTGGCCGTGGGGGACAAGAGGACAGGGCCAGGCCTCGCCCTGTGGTCCAATATGCTGCTCCTCGCACTCCCACGCTTCCAGTGGGCCACGGCGGGCACTCTCGTAGCCATCTCCTGGAGGCAGCCACTGTGGGAGGAATATTGATTGGGAAGGACAGAGTCAGAACCTCACAAAGCCTGGCCATGCACGAGGGTCACTCCACTCCCACGGTGACTCTGACCAAGTTCTCCCAAAGCAATGGGAGATGACAGCTGCAGATTTTCACTGCAGCGATCTTTTAAAAACCTTAAAGTGACTTAAGTACCCATAAATAGGCAACTCTCCTGCCTCAGTCTCCCAGGTAGCTGGGATTATAGGCATGCACCATCACATGCAGCTATGTTTTATATTTTTAGTAGAAATGGGATTTCACCATGTTGGCCATGCTGGTCTCCAACTTCTAACCTCAGGTGATCCACCCACCCACCTCAGCCTCCCAAAATGCTGGGATTACAGAAATGATCCATCTCACCCGCCAGACATCTGTTATAGGTTGACTCACATTTCTGATGTTGGGCATCTTGTAACTTTAAAAAAAGTGGCAACTTCCTATGTATCAGCTGAACACATTGCCTTGGACCTCCAGTGCCATGTTCCATAGAGACAGTGATGGAAGCTACTTCTATGTCTTAACGTTGATGAAAATTCCTTCTAAAACTTTTGCCATTAAGTGTGATAATTTCTATATACTAAGGAAAATAGGGCCAGGTGTGGTGGCACACACCTGTAATCCCAGCACTTTGGAAGGCTTGTGGGGAGGATTGCTTCAGCTGGGAAGGAGGTCACAGTGAGCCAAGATCTTGACACCACTCCAGCCTGTGCGACAGAGACCCTGTCTAAAAAATGAAACAAACCAAACACCAAAGAAACAAAAAGAAAACATGAAAGGATGCTAGCTTCCGAATGGTGCATTATCTGTTGACTCTGCCCTTGCATTACTGTAACAAAATCTAATTTTCCGTGATGCATTATTTGTGTGTGTACATATTATTCAGTTTGGTATTTTATATAAAATTTAGAATTCATCTTAATAAAAGTTAACAGCTAACTTCTATTTGGTTTTCTATGTTTTATATGTTAAGTTACTTTCCTTGAAGTATTTCATTTCATCCTAGAAGGCTTATTGTAAAGATTATTTTCCCTTTATAAATGAGGAAGTTAAGGCGCAGTGAAGGCAAGTCATTTTCCCTAAGGTCAAAGGGAAGGTAGGTAGTGGCAGCAGAAATACAAATCCAGATTGCCTGGCTCCAGAGGCCGTCACTAAAGCACTGCCCTGTGCCCTCTCCCTGTGACAAAGACCCATCATTCAGACTGTTCTATTGTGAACTTTCCTTGTACATCCTTGATCCAGTTTTGCACCAAGATTATTCTCAGTAAATAGTTTAATAGAAATACTCATAAAACTTTTATAAAAAGCTATTAAATTTTATCACCTTTGTTACTCTACTTCTAGTTTTGCAGTGGCCTCCAGGTTTTATGGCACTTGTAAGCTCCTGTCCTGGGGATACTGGGGAGGTATACACCCCATAAAGCCAGGGATACAGACACACATCAGCAGCAGACTCCCCCACCCTCCAGCATCCTACTTTTTTTTTCTTTGAGGCAGACTCTTGTCACTCAGGCTGGAGTGCAGTGACATGATCTCAGCTCACTGCAACCTCTGCCTTCTGGGTTCAAGTTATCCTGCCTCAGCCTCCTGAGCAGCTGCGATTATGGGCACCTGCCACCACATCTGGCTAACTGTGTTTTTATTAGACAGGGTTTCACCTGTTCTCATCCGAATCACTGGATGACTGACCCCTAGAGGCAGCTTCTCTGCTTAATTGTTAGCCCGTGGGCTAGAATGTCACCCCCAAAGCTTCTACCCATCTTGGACCACGCTTACCATCTGTGGGGGGAAGTCCTGTCCTTCGTCTTCTGAGCCCAGCCAGCCTCACAGGCATTCAGCAGATTGGAAAGCTTAAGCATGTGCTGGGCAGGGCTCCCCCCGTGCCTTTTTTTGGGGGTTAAGCTGGAGTGCATTCCAGTCTCTAGCATGCTGTTTATTCCCACCCCTCATTCCCCCCCCCCCACCTACACACTCCCAAGTACAAACAGGCACAGTCACGGGCACACGCAGCCCTGGACAGCACCATTTCCAGCTTCCGCAGGGCTGTCTCCTTACAGGGAAGTTAACGAGACATGAAAGGTGGCTCAGGGCTCAGGGGTCAGGGAGGACCTCTTGTCAGAAAGATGTTCCTAGACCCAGTTCTGCCTCTCACTTGCTAGGGGACCGTGAGAAAGTTGCTTCCCCTCTGGTCCCAGTTTCCCCAGCCGAGAAACGGGGGGTTGAGCCAAACGGTCTAAGGTTCTGGGAACCTCTAAGCCAGAGTCTGTAAGCTAGTGTTGAAGATGAGGGAGAGACCCTCGGGGTCAGCCAAATACCCGAGAGGCAGGACAAGCCCAAAGGTGAGCAGCCTGACCACATCAGGTGGGCCCAGAGCTGGAGCGTGAGTCCCACAGCCTGCAGAGCAGCCCTGGACTCAGGAGCCCACTCCCACCAGCCTGGTAGGACTTCAGAGATGTGGGGTCCAGCCTCCCCTAATGTTGCAGGGCTGAGGGCTGAGAGCTGCAGATTCTGACCCCAGTTGCCTTAGACATGCCAGATGAGCTGCGGGCAAGACGCAGCCCTCTGTGAAATGAGCAGTCAGTCCAAATAGATACATCATGAAGGGCTGTGGAACAAAGCCAGCTGTACCCTGGGGATAGACTGACTTCTGAGGCACTCAAGCAGCTGGCTTCTGGGGGATGGGACCAAGTATGAGAGGCAGGGCTCAAAATCTAGGCCCAGCCTCTACAGCAACCACTCTGGAGAGCCCAGGGCAGTCCCGAAAGTGCAGCAGGTGCACTAGAAGCATGTTTCACAAGGCACCCAATATTGCATCTGCTCAAGAGGCAGCCAGCTGGAAAGTGGATGCAGTAGGCAGGGTGGCGGCTGCTCCCCCACGGCCACGAGTCCAGCCCAGTACCCACCCAAGTCCACCTCAGTCTTGCTCAATTGAGTCATCAGTGCTCTGGCCCCACCCACAGAGGGAGGGCTTTGGGGCAACCAGGTGAGCTGGCCCTTGCGGGAGGATGTAATCGACTTTTGGAGCCTGGACAGCCAGGCAGCCCCTCGCCCACATCCCCCACCCCCCACCTCTCCAGCCCCCTTCATTCCCCAATTCTCCCCCCTGCTCCCCTGCCCCAGCACGTGCCTCTGCTCACTCATCTCTTTTCCTGCTCCCAGGCTCGACTGCTCATGTCACTGACTTCTCTGTCTCCATCTTTGCAATCCGCCTCCTCTCTACTTGACACATTCACCCTGATGGCACCAGAGTACACATGCTCAAGTCCCTGAACCTCACCCCTTTACTCCCAGGCATGGGAGATGACATGAAAACAAACGCCACTTGGCCAAAGATCTGGAGTATACGGAGGAGCAGATCCGAGGCTGTGGAAGCTCTGGGGGTTTCCTGCAGGAGGCTGCATTTAAGCTGGCTCTTGAATGTGGCACTTAGCCAAAATCTCTCCATGAAGCTCCAGACCAGGAGCCAGCTGCCAGCTGGACCCCTCAATTTGGCGTCTCAGAGGAAGCTTGCATTCTGGAGGTCTAACCCTGAACCCAGAAAATCCCACCTCAGCCCTGTTTCTTCTTAGGGAAATCATCTCACACCCAGTCGTGCACCAAATCCACATTTGAGGAAGAGGGCTCCTGCCCTGCCCTGCACTGAGTGCTCTGGATGAAACAGTACCGAGAGGGAAAGGGTTCTGAATGCCAAGCCAAACCATGTGAGGCTTAACTCCAACTTTAACTGAGAGCTGTGGGTAGGGAAGGGCCCTAGTCCAGTTTGCTGTAGAAAGACCAGCCTGCAACTGTCTGGCACATGGATGGCAGGGGCAGAGTATGGATGGAGAGACAAGGAGGGCCGGGCTGGGGTGGTACAGACATGGCTGTAGCTGTGGAGATGGGAGGACAGACAGGATTCAGTGGCTATTTGGATGAAGCAAGGGAGGGGGTAAGAGACATTCAGTTTTCTATCAGATGTGTAGAGCTTGGGATGCCATCCATTGCTGGAGAGGAGAAAAGGAGGAAGACCTCTGGCATGGGAGAATCTAGATGAGCTGTCTTGAATGTCACTTGAAATCCCCAGGGAGAGCCAGGCCTGCTAGCACGTTCGCTGCTTCAGCTGGTCCTCGAGGCACCTGTGCTCCCTGGCCCTCTGGGCTCTCCCCCTTCATAACTGTCAGCTGCACTGGGGCCAGTTGCACAAGGGCCTGGCAGGTCTGTTTTTTTTCAGGAGACTGCCATGTGGCTAAGACCAAGAAGCAGGTGATGAACAACCTTCTCAACAAAACCCGTTACCACCACAACCTGATCTTCCCAGCCACCGGCTCCTCACAGCTTATCTCCATTGAGATGGAGCTCTCCCCTGGCCCAGTGCATCAGCGTGGTAGGTGTAGAGAGCAGCTGTGGCTCAGGCTCAAGCAAAGAGGCAGCTCATGCCCAAGCCTTAATCATTGGCAAGAATGAAATGACTGGAGTTGACTTACTTACCGATACATGGAAGGGAGGCTGCAGGAGGATCCCCCGAAGTTTATAGGTGTCCAATATTTAATGAAATCATGGTTAAGAAATGAGGGTGGGAGTGGGATGGCCACTCGGTAGGCAGCCAAGGGGCCTGCACAGATTCTGCTGAGTCTCCAGCATGACCATAAGCTTCTCCTTGTCCTCACAGCCCCACCCAATGCTCTCCCCCCAGTTTGCTCAGGAGGTGACCTTACATGCTCCCTACTTAGATAAAGTAAGAACCAGATTGGGGGAACTGATGGATACAGAGGCCCAAGTCTAGGAAAGCCAGGTGGGGGAGGATCTGGATGGTGGGCGTGGCTGCTGCAGGCATGGAAAGGAGGCGCAGATGGCGGCACTCCCAGGGACCAATGTCAGGGGCTCCATATGTGGATGTGTGCAGAGGTGGGCGTGCTGAGGAGGAAGGAGGTGCAGGGGATTTCTTCTTCTCTACTGCCTCCGAGTTGGAGATGTCAGAGGGAACCATGGCCCATTGTAAACTAACACAATGTTCCCATCCTCAAGGTTAGAACCCCGCCGCTGGAAGCAGCTCTCAGGGGAGCATTCACATGGGGAGAGTGCAGGATGCTGTGGTCCAGCAGGGAGAAGGAGGTCACCAAGGAGGCCGACCCTCTGGCCAGGTGGCTGTCTTGTCAGACACCAGCCTCTCTGTAGCAGTTGGCTCCCCACACACCCAGCCTGTCAAATTTCCAGCCCTCAAGGTTGCTTTGGCCAAATTAATGAGCAACTCCCTCTCCCAGGAGGAAGCTGAAGGATGGGGAGGGTAGTAGAGCTGTGTACACTCTGCTCCCTCCCCTCCAGTCAAAAAGGGAGGGGACTTTCAGCCAGCCTCACCCAGGCTGGGATCTGAGTGTCAGTGTCTAGCCAAGGGCTTCTGGCTTAATGGGGGAGCCCCACTGCTGCCATGCAGCTGCCACCCTGGTGAGGGTGAAGGAGCAGGAGGCTCCGCTGCACTTCCAGGCTCAGGCTGCCTGGCCAGATCTGGTCTGTGGGCCCTGCAGGCTGGTAGAAGCCATCAGGAGGAGGGGGGGGGGGGGGGGGGGGGGGGATGCAGCCACCAGGCCCCACCCCTGCAAGTCCCATTTCTGAAAGCTTGGGTATATAGTGACTATTAGGCTGTGGGCTGTTGGGCAAAGAGTTTATTTTCAGGGTTTATCTACTGAATTGATGAGGGAGGATTATAGGCACAACAGTTTAAAGATGGCAAGTTTGAGAGAGCAGGCAGGGATTTAGTGCTGGGGAAGGAAGCAGGCTTGTGAAAGCAGTTCTTGTAGGAGGCCAGAGTCCTGTACCAACGTCCTCAGCACGTTCAGCAGCTGCTGGGGGAGTGCAGGACAGGATTGAAGCACAGAATATTCTAGATAGAAGTGTTCTGTATCTTGAAAGCAGGTGGGTTGCATGGGTAATGCATTTGTGAACACTCATCAAAATGTACACTTCAGATCTGTGCATTTCACCGAATGTAAGTTACACCTCAAATTAAACATTTTTTGAGATGAAGTGTCACTATGTGGCCAGGCTAGAGTGTAGTGGTGCAATCTTGGCTCACTGCAACCTCTGCCTCCCTGGTTCAAATGATTCTTCTGCTTAAGCCTCCCAAGTAGCTAGTACTACAGGCACACTCCACCACACCCTCAAGTGACTACTAATTCAGAGAAAATTACTTGTCTTAAATTACATCAGGTCGTATTTCCTCTTTGCAGTATTGAGTCACAAACTTGAGTTCCAGTTTACCATGTGAAAAGCATCTGAATACACTTCACTGGTGCAAATTAGCTATTAGAACAGCTCTTTTCATTATGTTAACTGGATTAAAAAGAACGAAATGCCGTGTGTTGGCAGAATTCCTTAAATCAACTTTGTTATTTTTGCTTCTCAATTAGAATCCCATAGGTCAGCAGATTTATACTCAAACAGCCATAAAAGGTATTGGAAACTTCTGGAAATATCCTTAGTTTCAAAAATGTCCTATGGATTCCATTAATAATGATCTCCTAAGACTTCCATCAGAGATTTAAGATTGATATATCCTCACTAGTGCCCACACATGTAAACAGAAATAGAAAACTTTTCAGGTTAAGGTTTAAGCTTAAGCATTTTGTTTGTAGTAAAGACACTAACAAAATATTCTATTCAGTTAAAAATAGACTTCAAGATAGTTTTGTTACTTCAGAACACCAGTCTGGCTGAATTATGCATCCTCTCTACCTTAATACATGAGTGTCCCATTGTTTACTCCAGAGCAAGTGTTCATACAAGTGTATCTCTAGAATTGTTGTAAACGGTTCAGTGATATCTTTAGAATATGGTTAGACTGGTGGTGGTTAACAGGAAACACTGAATTTAGTATGAATGTACTCTGTTTTTACTCATTCCCAGTATTTCAAAGTATGTCAACATACTGTTCTTTTTAATAGTTTCCCTGCCTTATGGAGACAGCATGTTAGGAAAACAAGATCCTGTTTTGTTTACTGTACACCTTGTTCTTTCATTCAAAATGAGGAGAATGAAAAGACTACAGAGTGCACAGTTTTGAAAATACCTGACATGGTGTGGTTATTCAGAGCTGTTATTTCACCTGGAAAGCCTTCTTAGATTATAAAAATAGTCATTCTTAAAACTCTAGACCTCAACTTTTTCCAAACTTCAGATCCACTCGTATTTTCTTCAGCTTTTGCCTATCCTTGTAACTTTTTAGAAAGTGAAGCAATAGAAAGTAGTATGATTTCAGCATGGAAGCAGGCAGAAAAATCAATAGCTAGAGTAGCTGAGTGTCCAGGGATTGCCGTCTTTCAGAAATGCAGAGACCAGCTCTGTCGTGGAGCCCCCAACCCAGGCAGTGCTGAAGAAATTAAGAAACAAACACAAAGAGGGCCAAGTGAGAGCAGGGAGCTAGCAGCATTCTGAGCTGAAAGCCCCAAGCAGAGGCTGACCCACGTATTCTGAACACATCATTATTAACAAGTAGGTGTTCTGTGTTTGTCATAGAATGATAAACTAGGCAGGCAACTGATACCTGCTTACCACTAATCAAAGAAACTGGAAAGCCTTCTCTAAGAGGGAGCAATGGGGGCAGGGTCACATATCCCGTTTTTAAAAAATTAGTTTAACTAGTTTATGATATGCATACATTGCCTACTGTTTTAGAATACCCCGAGGGGTTTTCTGCTTGGGGGACCAGCTCGGTTTTCCATGCTGTTCTCAGTAAATATAATCCACGACACACGTTAGACCTGTTCTCAGCACAGAAAGACTTCTATTATAGCATTTCTAGTTGTAAAGAAACCGGTAACTGAGGGAAGTTTTTGCAAGTCTCTAAAATAGAAAACTATTTTCAGGGTAAGGTTTAAGCTTAGGCATTTTGTTTTTAGCAAAGACTTTCTTGCCAGAAAAAAGTTCTATTCAGATAAGAAAAGTGACTTAAAGTTTTCCAGTATTTACTTATACAGTACAAGTCTGGCTGAATTACGCATCCTCTGCACCTTAATACATGCTTAGTGTTTTTATTCCAGAGCAAGTGTTCATACTTCAAGAAGTATCTCGAGTTATCCTAACAGGTTTAGTAATGTCTTTCATTCTTAGAATACGATGAGAAAGCTGATTGTAACAGGAAACACTGAACTTAATGTGAACATACTGTTCTTTTCAAGAGTGTTTCCCTGCCTTACAGAGGAAGCATGTTAGGAAAACGAGACTGTTTTCTGTTTACTGTATCTTGTCCTCTTTCTCATTTGAAATAAGCAGATAGAGAATGAAAAAATAGACCACACAGTGCGGTTTTAAAAATATCCAACATGGTGTGGCTTATTTCAGAGCCATTATTACACCTGGAAAACATTCTTAGTATGCTATAAAAATATCAGTTCTGAAGAATTCTAAAACCTCAAATTTTTCTGAACTTCAGACCCACTCTAATTCTTTTCTTTGGCCTTCACCCATATCCCGTTATCCTGTAACTTCTCAAAAAGTGATGCAACAGGCAGAAGTTTGATTTTAGCATGGAAGCAGGCAGAAAATCAACAGAGTAGCTGAGTGTCCAGGGATTGTTGTCTTTCAGGAATGCAGAGACCAGCTCTGTCGTAGAGACCCCAACCCAGGCAGTGCTGAAGAAACTAACAAACATGAAGACTGCAAAGGGAGAGCAGAGAACTACCAGCAATCTGAGCTGAAAGCCTCAAGCAGAGGCTGACCCAAGTATTATTCTCTGAACAGGTGATTAACAAGTAGATTTTCTGATAGAACAATGATAAACTAGGCAGCCAGCTGATACTTGCTTACCACTCACCAAACTAGAAAGCGTTCTCCATGAGGGAGCAGTGGGGGCAGGGTCATATCCCGTTTTTAAAATGTTACTGTAAATGATATGCATACATTGCCTACTATTTTAGCACACCCTGAGAATTTTCCACTTGGGAACAAGCTTGGTTTTCCATGCTGTTCTCAGTGAACAATATAATCCATAATATGTTAGACCTGTTCTCAAAGACTTCTATTATGGCATTTCTAGCTGTAGAGGAAAAACAGGTAACCGAGAAGTTTTTGCAAATCTTCTCTAAAAATGGAAATTTTTAGGGTAAGGTTTAAGCTTAAGCATTTTGTTTTTAGACAAGACACCTTACCAGAAAAATTCTATTCAGATAAGAAAAGTGACTTGAAGACGGAAGGTTTCTGGTATTTACTTCAGAACAGTACCAGTCTGTCTGAATTACACAATCTCTGCACCTTAATACACAGTGAGTGTTCCCGTTTATTCCAGATCAAGTGTTCATACTACAAGTGTATCTCGAGTTATTTTAAGTAGTAACGTCTCTTTGGTTCTTAGAATATGATTAGAGTGCCGATTTGTCAACAGGAAACACTGAATTTAATTTGAACGTACTATTCTTTTTAAGAGTGTTTCCCCTGCCTTACAGAGAAAGCATGTTAGGAAAACAAGATCCTGTTTTCTGTTTACTATGCTTTGTCCTCTTATTTGAAATAGGCAGAAGGAGAATGAAGAGACAGACCACAGAGTGTAGTTTTGAGAATACCGGACACCGTGTGGCTTATTTCAGAGCCATTATTTCACCTGGAAAACCTTAGTATACTGTAAAAATATCAGTTCTGGAAAAAAGCTCTAAACCTCAGACAAAAATTTCCAAACTTCAGATCCACTGTCAATTCCTTTCTTTGGCCTCTGCCTATCCTGTAACTTCAAGTGACACAATAGAAAGAAGTATGATTTCAGCATGGAAGCAGGCAGAAAAAACAGCTGTGTCCAGGGATTGCTGTCTTTCAGGAATGCAAAGACCAGCTCTGTCACGGAGACCCCAACCCAGGCAGTGCTGAAGAAATTTAGAAACAGACAGCGTGCTAAGTGAGAGCAGGGAGCTACCAGCATTCCCAGATGAAAGTCTCGAGCAGAGTTTGACCCACGTACGTATTCTCTGAACAGGTGGTTCTTATTAACAAGTAAATGGTCATTTTCTCATAGAATAAACCAGGCAGGTAGCTGATGCCTGCTTAGCACTAAATCAAAGCAATTACAAAGCACTCTCCAAGAGGAAGCAATGGGGACAGGATCATATATCCTTTAAAAAGTTAGCTGAACTAGTGTACGATATGCATACATTGCCTATTTTATAACACCTGAGTTTTCCACTTGGGGGACCAGCTTTGTTTTCCATGCTATTCTCAGTAAATATAATCCACGACACATTAGACCTGTTCTCAGCACAGAAAGACTTCTACTGTGGCATTTCTAGTCATAGAGGAAAAGAAACGGGTAACTGAGGGAGGTTTTAGCTCATTTCTCCCTACAAAATTTGAATAACTAAGGTTTAAAGCTTAAGCATTTTGTTTTTAGCAAAGACTTTACCAGAAATATATTCAGATAAGACAAAGATGGAATTTTTCCAGTATTTACTTCAGAACAGTACAAAGTCCGGCTGAATTACACATTCTTTGCACCTTAATACGTGAGTGTTCTGTTTATTCCAGATCAAGTGTTCATACTACAAGTCCATCTCTAGAGTTGTTGTCGAGTTCAGTAATGTCTTTCATTAGAATACGATTAGAATGCCGATTAACAGAGATAGTGGATTTGAACATACTATTGTTAGAGTGTTTCCCTGCCTTATGGAGAAAGCATGTTAGGAAAACCTGATCCTGTTTTCTGTTTACTGTACCTTGTCTTTCATTTGAAATAAGCAGAAGAATGAAGACAGACCAGAGTGCAGTTTTGAAAATATCTGACATGGTGTTCCTTATTTCAGAGCTGTTATTTCACCTAGAAAGCCTTCCTAGTATACTATAAAAATAGGAATTCTGAAAACTCTAGACCTCAGCTTTTTCCAAACTTTGGATCCGCTTTCTTCAGCTTTTGCCTATACTTGTAACTTTTTATAAAGTGAAGCAATAGAAAGTAGTATGATTTCAGCATGGAAGCAGGCAGAAAAACCGACAGCTAGAGTAGCTGAGTGTCCAGGGATTGCCGTCTTTCAGAAATGCAGACACGAGCTGTCATGGAGACCCCTAACCCAGACAATGCTGAAGAAATTAAGAAACAAAGACAGCATGCAAAGTGAGAGCAGGGAGCTAGCAGCATTCTGAGCTGAAAGCCTCAAGCCGATTTTGACCCACGTATTTATTCTCTGAACAGGTGATTCTTATTAACAAGTAGATGTAGTTTGTTTCCTCATAGAATAAACCAGGTAGGCAGCCGATACCTGCTTAGCACGAATCAAAGACAAACTAGAAAGCATTCTCCAAGAGGAAGCAATGGGGGCAGTATCATATCCCTTTAAAAAGTTTAACTAGTATATGATATGCATACACATTGCCTACGTATTGGAACATCTGAGCTGTTTTCCACTTGGGGACCAGCTTGGTTTTCCATGCTATTCTCAGTAAATATGATCCACGACACATTAGATCCGTTCTCAGCATAGACTTCTATTGTAGCTTTGTAGTTGTAGAGGATATTAATTATGAGGGAAGTGTTTGCACATCTCTTCTCTAAACATCAAAAATTTTCAGGATTAAATTTAAGCTTAAGCACTTTGTTTTTAAGCAAAGACTTTACCGGAAAAAAAATTATATTCAGATAAACAGATTTAAAGATGGAATTTTACTTATATTTACTTAACAGTACAAGTGTGGCTTAATTACACATTCTTTGGACCTTAATACATGAGTGTTCTGTTTATTCCAGATCAAGTGTTCATACTACAAGTGCATCTCGAGAGTTGTGCAGAGTTCAGTAATGTCTTTCATCTTAGAATACGATTAGAGTGCTGATTGTTAAAAGAAAATAGTGAATTTGAACATACTATTCTTGTGTTTCTCTGCCTTATGGAAAGCATGTTAGGAAAACAAGATCCTGTTTTCTGTTTACTGTACCTTGTCTTTCATTCAAAGCAAGCAGGAGCAGAAGAATGAAAAGACAGACCAGAGTGCAGTTTTTGAAGATACCTCTGACATGGTGTGCCTTATTTCAGAGCTGTTATTTCACCTGGAAAGCCTTACTATAAAAATAGCAATTCTGAGAACTCTAGACCAACTTTTTCCTAACTTCAGATCCACTCTTTCTTCAGCTTTTGCCTATCCTTGTAACTTTTTAAATAAATGAAGCAAAAGAATTATTTCATCATAGAAGCAGGCAGAGACATCAACAGCTAGAGTAGCCGAGTGTCCAGTGATTGCCGTCTGTCAGAAATGCAAAGACCAGCTCCGTCATGGAGACCCCAACCCAGGCAGTGCTGAAGAAATTTAGAAACAAAGACAGGGCAAAGTGAGAGCAAGAAGCTACCAGCTTTCCGAGCTGAAAAGCCTGAAGTAGAGGCTGACCCACGTATTTATTCTCTGAACATGTGATTAAGGTGTTTTCTCATAGAATGATGAGCTAGGCAGGCAGCTAATGCCTGCTTACCACTAATCAAAGACAAACTAGAAAGTGTTCTCTAAGAGGGAGCTATGGGCACAGCGTCATATCCCATTTTTAAAAAATTACTTTGGTGTATGATATGCATACATTGCTTACTATTTTAGAGCACTCGGTTTTCGGCTTGGGGACCAGCTTGGTTTTCTATGCTGTTCTCTGAACAATGTAAACCATGACACACGTTAGACCTGTTCTCAGCACAGCGAGACTTCTATTATAGCATTTCTAGTTGTAAAGAAACCGGTAAGTTTTTGAAAATCTCTTCTCTAAAAGAGAACTATTTTCAGGATAAGGTTTAAGGCTTAAGCATTTTGTTTTTAGCAAAGACTTCACCAGAAAAAAAGTTCTGTTCAGATAGGGAAAGTGACTTAAAAATGGAAGTTTTCAAGTATTTAACTTCAGAACAGTACCAGTCTGGCTGAATTATTTCTCTGCCTTACAGAGAAACATGTTAGGTAAACAAGATCCTGTTTTCTGTTTACTGTACCTTGTCTTTCATTCGAAATAAGCAGGAGTAGATGAAAACAGACCGGAGTGCAGTTTTGAAAATACCTCTGACATGGTGTAGGCTTGTTTCAGAGCCATTGTTTCACCTGGAAAGCCTTCTTAGTATACTGTATCAATTCCAAAACTTTCTAAACCTCAAAATTTTTCCAAACTTCAGATCCACTGTTAATCCCTTTTCTCTTTGGCCTTTGCCCATCCTTTTTTTCTTTAAAAAAGCAAAAGACAAGTATGATTTCAGCATGTAAGCAGGCAGAAAATGAACAGCTAGAATAGCACAGTGTCCAGGGGTTGCTGTTTTTCAGAAATGCCAAGACCAGCTGTTGTGGAGACCCCAACCCAGGCAGTGAAGAAATTAAACACAAAGAGTGCAATGTGAGAGCAGCGACCTACCAGCTTTCTCAGCTGAAAGCCTCAAGCAGAAGCTGACCCACGTATTTATTTCTCTGAACAGGTGATTATTATTAACAAGTAGGTGTTCTGGGTTTTGTCAGAACAATGATCAACTAGGCAGGCAGCTGATACCTGCTTACCACTAATCAAACTAGAAAATGTTTTCCAAGAGGGAACAATGGGGGCAGGGTCATATATCCCATTTTAAAAATATTAATGTATGATATGCATACATTGACTGCTATTTTAGAACACCCTGAGCAGTTTTCCACTTGGGGACAAGCTTGGTTTTTCATGCTATTCTCAGTAAACAATGTAATCCATGATATGTTAGACCTGTTCTCAGCAAAGACTTAGGGCATTTCTAGTTGCAGAGGAAAACGGGTAACTAAGTTTTCACAGATCTTTTCTCTAAAAAAGTGGAAAACTATTTTCAGGATAGGGTTTAAGCTTAAATATTGTTTTTAGCAAAGACACCTTACCAGAAAAAAAAATTCTATTCAGATAAAAAAGTGACTTGAAGAGAGGTTTCTGGTATTTACTTCAGAACAGTACCAGTCTGGCTCAATTACACATTTTCTGCACCTATTCCAGAGCAAGTGTTCACACTACAAGAAGTGTATCTCGAGTTATTTTAAGTTCAGTCATGTCTTTTGTTTTTAGAATGTTAGAGTGCTGAGAGCTAACAGGAAACACTGAATTTAAGAACATACTATTTTAAGACTGTTTCCCTGCCTTAAAGAAACCACGTTAAGAAAACAACCTCCTGTTTTCTGTCTACTATGCCTCATCCTCTTATTTGAAATAAGCAGGAGAATGAAAAGACAGACCACAGAGTGCAGTTTTGAAAATACCAGACATGGTGTGGCTTATTTCAGAGCCATTATTTCACCTGGAAAAGCCTTCTTAGTATACTATAGAAATAACCGATTCTGAAAAAACTAAACCTCAAATATTTTCAAGCTTCAGATCCACTGTTAATTCCTTTCTTTGGCCTTTGCCTAGCCTGTAACTTCTTAAAATGATTGTTGACAGAAGTATGTTTTCAGCATGGAAGCAGGCAGAAAACAGCTTAGTGTCCAGGGATTGCTGTCTTTCAGGAATGCAGAGACCAGCTCTGTCATGGAGACCCCAACCCAGGCAGTGCTGAAGAAAAAACACAAAGAGGGCAAAGTGAGAGCAGGGAGCTACCAGCATTCCGAGCTGAAAGGCCCGAGGCTGACCCATGTATTCTCTGAACAGGCGATTCTTATTTACAACGTGTTCTGCGTTTTCTCATAGAACGATAAACTAGGCAAGCAGCTGATGCCTGCTTACCACTAATCAAACAAACTAGAAAGCATTCTCCAAGAGGAAGCTATGGGGGGGGGGGGGGGGGCAGGATCATATATGCCATTCTTAAATTACTTTAGCTAGTGTATGATATGCATACATTGCCTATTTTAGAATACCCTGAGCAGATTTCCACTTGTGTATCAGCTTGGTTTTTCCATGCTGTTCTCAGTAAACGATATATTCCATGATATTGTTAGACGTTCTCAGCACAGAAAAACTACTTATAGCATTTCTAGTTGTAGAGGAAAAGAAATCGGTAATTATGAGGGAAGTTTTTGCAAAGCTCTTTCTCAGAAAAAAAAAAACTATTTTCACGATAAGGTTTAAGCGTTTTGTTTTTAGCAAAGACTTTACCAGAAAAAAATTCTATTCAGGTAAGTGACAAAGATGGAAGATTTCTGGTATTTACTTCAGAACAATAGAAGTCTGGCTGAATTACACTTTCTCTGCACCTTAATACACGAGTTTACTGTTTATTACAGAGCAAGTGTTCACACTCCAAGTTTATCTTGAGTTACTTTTAGTAAGGTCTCTTAGAATATGATTTGAGTGCTGATTGCTTACAGAAAACACTGAATTTGAACACACTTTTTAAGAGTGTTTCCCTGCCTTATAGAGGAAGCATATTAGGAAAACAAGATCCTGTTTTCTGTTTACTTTAACTTGTCCTCTTTCATTTGAAGTAAGCAGAAGGAAAACGAGAAGACAGGGACCAGAGTATACAGTTTTGAGAATACCTGACATAGTGTGGCTTATTTCAGAGCCATTATTTCACCTGGAAACCTTTTTAGCATACTAAGAAGTATCAGTTCTGAAAAAGCTTCCTAAAACCTCAGACAAAAACTTTTCCAAACTTCAGATCTACTCTTAATTCCTTTTTTCTTTGACTTTCGCCTACTCTTACAACTTTAAAAATGACAAGCAAAAGAAAAATATGATTTCACCATGGAAGCAGGCAGAAAATCAGCTACTAGAGTAGATCAGTGTCCAGGGATTGTCATCTTTCAGAAAATGCTGAGACCAGCTGTCATGGAGACCGCAACCCAGGCAGTGCTGAAAAAGTTAACACGAAGAGTGCAAAATGAGAGCAGCGACCTACCAGCTTTCTCAGCTGAAAGCCTCAAGCAGAAGCTGACCCACGTATTTATTCTCTGAACAGGTGATTGTTATTAACAAGTAGGTATTCTGGGTTTTGTCAGAACGATAAACTAGGCAGGCAGCCGATACCTGCTTACCGCTAATCAAACTAGAAAACGTTTTCCAAGAGAGCAACGGAGGCAGGGTCACATATCCCGTTTTTAAAAATTTAGTGTACGATATGCATACATTGCCTAACTATTTTAGAACACGCTGAGCACTTTTCCACTTGGGGACAAGCTTAGTTTTCCATGCTATTCTCAGTAAACATCATCCATGATACGTTAGACCTGTTCTCAGCAAAGACTATTATGGCATTTCTAGTTGTAGAGGAAGACAAACAGGTAACTAAGAAGTTTTCACAAACCTTTTCTCTGAAAAACTGGAAAACTATTTTCAGGATAGGATTTAAACATGAGCATTTTGTTTTTAGCAAAGACACTTTACTAGAAGAAAGAGTCTATTCAGGTAAGTGACTTAAAGATGAAAGGATTCCAGTATTTAGTTCAGAACAGTTCCTCTGGCTGAATTACATTCTCTGCACTCAAATACTCAAGTGT
>JAZHEH010002457.1:0-180272 GCA_036589455.1 Ateles fusciceps
CCACTGCAAATTCACCCCAGCTGGCTGGATGCAGTGGCTCATGCCTATAATATCATCAACTTTGTTTATTTTTTTGTTTTGTTTTGTTTTTTTGAGATAGAGTCTCACTCTGTCACCCAGGTTGGGGTGCAGTGGGGTGATCTAGGCTTACTGCAAACTTTGCCTCCCGGGTTCAAGGAATTCTCTGCCTCAGCCTCCCAAGTAGCTGGGATTACAGGCGCCCACCACCACACCCAACTAATTTTTGTATTTTTAGTATAGATGGGGTTTCACCATCTTGGCCAGGCTGATCTTGAACTCCTGACCTCTTGATCCACCTACCTCAGCCTCCCAAAGTGCTGGGATTACAGGCATGAGCCAAAGCGCCTGGCCTAATCTCAGCACTTTGGAAGGCTGAGGTGGGAGGATCTCTTGAGCCCAGAAGGCAGAAGTTGCAGTGAATTATGATTGAACCACTGCACTCCAGCCACCACAACAGAGCACAATCCTGTGTACAAAAAAAGAAAAGAAACAGCCAGGAGTGGTGGCTCAGACCTGTAATCCCAGCACTTTGGGAGGCTGAGGCAGGTGGATCACCTGAGGTCAGGAGTTGGAGACCAGCCTGGCTAACATGGTGAAACCCCGTTTCTACTAAAACCACAAAAAATTAGCCAGGTGTGGTGGCATGCACCTGTAATCCCAGTTGCTTGGGAGGCTGAGGCAGGAGAATCACTTGAACCCAGAAGGCTGAGGTTGTGGTGAGCCGAGATCTCTCCACTACTCTCCAACCTGGGCAACAGAGCCTGACTCCATCTCAAAAAAAAAAAAAAGAAAAGAAAGAAAGAAAGAAAGACCCCAAGGAGCCTTCAAAAGCCTTCAAATCCCAAAAATTTCAGTTTTGCTTCTTGGAGAGTGAGTCCATTGGAGGTGTATCAGCAAAGGAGGGGCGGGATCTTTCCTAATTTTGTTTTTGAGCCTCTACAAAAAATACAAAAATTAGCGGAGCATGGTGGTGCACACCTGTTGTTCCAGCTACTTGTGTGGGGGCTGAGGCAGGAGGATTGCTTGAACCTGGGCACCGGAGTAGCCACTCCTGAACTCAGCTGCCATTGTGGCCAACATTGAGACCAGAGACCCTACACCCACTCTGCCTGTTGCCCTGGGAGGTCGAGGCTGCAATAAGCTAGGATCATGCCACTGCACTCTAGCCTGGATGACACAGCAAGTCCTGTCTCAAAGAGACAGGGAGTGGGTAGGGAGCCTGTGGGATGTAAAAGAACTCTGTCCTCTATTATCATATGGAATCAAAAATGTCCATCATTACAAATCCAAAAATAGAACCCTGAGCTTTAGTATATATATATATATATTTTTTTGAGACAAGGTCTTGCTCTGTTACCCAGGCTTGAGTTCAGAGGCACGATCTTGGCTCACTGCAACCTCTGCCTCCTAGTTTCAACTGATTCTCCTACCTCCGCCTCCAGAGTAGCTGGGATTACAGGCATGCACCACCATACCCAGCTAATTTTTGTAATTTTAGTAGAGAAGGGATTTCACTATGTTGGCCAGGGTGTCCTCCCGAGACTCCCATTCTGCACCTGTGAGGCCTGAAAACCATGGGAGCTGCCTGCCTTGGTGTTGAGGGCCCCGCTGCAGCCCAGCAGCCCCCATCTCGAACTCCTGGGCTCATGATAAAATTTGCCTAAAAACATACCTGGCAGTGGTTTTGCTGCACGGTCCGAGACCATCCATTCCTGTACTTCTGACTGAAATTTCCTTGTGACACAGAGAAGTGCAAAGGTGTGAGCCCAGTACTGATGGAGGGAGTATTTCAAGGTTCACTTCAGGGACTCCTAAAACGACAAGGGTGTTAGGGGAGAAGCCCAGGGTGGAAATTGGGAATTTAAGGGGAGCTGGTAACAGATCCCTTAGGTTCAGGAAGCTCCTGTGCAAACAGTGAGGATGGCTGGGGCCAGGGGGCTGCTCTGCCTGCCACACTAGCTGTGAGCTGAGCAAAGCCCTGGGCTCATGGCTCCCCAAAACCCTGTGGCTTCAATCCTAGGCCTGCAGGACACATTCAAAGGATCATTTTGTTATGTTTTGTTTTTAAAGAAAGATGAGATTGGCTTGGTTCTTCATGAGCACATTTTATATAGCTCTTTTTCTTTTTTCCTTGCTCATTTTTTGGGGGAAGAAATCTGTATTGCATTGAAATTGTGAAGAACATCTCTGCACTCAGTTTACAGAAATAAATGTTTTTTTTGTTTTCAAAATTTTTTTATGCATGAAACTAAGTGTAGGTACATTGACCCATTAGAAAGCAAAGGTGTCAGGTATGGGACTTTCACTTGTGGCATGACATCAGCTCTCAAAAGGAGCATTTCAGATTTTGGATTTTTGGATTAGGGGATGCTCCACATGTAGTAAGTTTACCTCATAGGATTGCTCCACTTTTCACTAGAAAATTCACATAATGCAACATGGTGAAACCTTGTGTCTACCAAAAATGAAAAAATTAGCCAGTGTCATAACCTGGTATCAAAAAAATAAGTAAATAAAAATTTAAAAATAAAATATATTTTTAAAATGCTATGCTATTTTATTTCATTATTTTATTTTATTTTATTTTATTTTGAAACAGGGTCTTGCTTTGTCACCCAGGCTGGAGTGTAGTGGCCTGATCTCAGCTCATGCGACCTCCACCTCCCAGGCTCAAGTGATCCCCACTTACTTCCCCCCCCATAACCTGGCTCATTTTTGTATTTTTGAAGTGATAGAATTTTGCCACATTACCAAGGATCTTCTCAAACTCCTGAGCTCAAGTGATCCCCCTGCCTTGGCCTTCCAAAGTGCTGGGACTAAAGGCATGAGCCACTGTGTCTGGCCTGTAATTTTTGTTCCTCCCCTGAGAAGGACATCATATATCTGTTGTTTGTTTGTTTGTATGTTTGTTTTTTGAGATGGCATCTCACTCTTCTTCCAGGTTGGAATGCAGTGGCACAATCACAGCTCACTGCAACCGCCAGCTCCTAGGTTCAAGTGATCCTCCTGCCTCAGTCTCCCAAGCAGTTGGGACTACAGGCAAGCACCACCACACATGGCTAATTTTTTATTTTTATTTTTGTAAAGATAGGATCATGCTATGTTGCCTAGGCTGGACTTGAACTCCTGGTCTCAAGCAATCCTCTGACCTCAGCCTCCTAAAGTGCTGGGATTACAGAGGTGAGCCACCATACCCAGCCAGATGCTGTACTTCTTTTTTTTCTTTTGAGACAGAGTTTCCCTCTTCGTTGCCCAGCCTGGAGAGCAGTGATGCAATCTCGACTCACCACAACTTCAACCTCTCGGGTTCAAGCGATTCTCCTGCCTCAGCCTCCCAAGTAGCTGGGATTATAGTCATGCACCACCACGCTTGGCTAATTTTGTATTTTTTAGTAGTGATGGGATTTTTCCATGTTGGTCAGGCTAGTCTCAAACTTCTGACCTCAGGTGATCTGCCCACCTCAGACTCCCAAAGTGCTGCGATTACAGGCATGAGCCACAGCACCTGACCTCAGATGCTATATTTCCAAAAAATTCCTAGGTGATGCTCTGCTGTTGATCCAAAGGGCCACATTTAATGTAGGGAAGGAAATCATAGTCTACTAGCAGCAATGGGCTGTCATGGCTGTGGTACTAGTCTCTATGTTTTACTGGGAGATTGGTGGCATTGTGGTGAGCTAGGTTGGTAGAGGTTGCTAAGAACCTTGCACTGTGACTAATACTAGTTTACAAAGTACTTTTATATATACCATCTCATTTGGGGCATTATTTTAATGCCATAGGGTATTATTGTATCATTATTGTATCATGAGCAGTTATTTTAATCCCCTGCCACCCCGCACGTTTTTTTGAGTTGGAGTTTTGCTCTGCTGCCCAGGCTGTAGTGCAGTGGTGTGATCATAGCTCACTGCAGCCTCTAACTCCTGGGCTCAAGTGATCCTCCTGCCTTGGCCTTGCAACGTGCTGGGATTACAGGCGTAAGCCACTGCACCCGGTCACCAGATCTTTTTCTATACTAAGGATTTAAGACTCTGAAGGATTGGTTGGGTGCAGTAGCTCACACCTGTAATCCAAGCACTTTGGGAGGCCAAGGAGGGCAGATGACTTGAGGCCAGGAGTTTGAGACCAGCCTGGCCAACATTGTGAAACCCTATCTCTACTAAAAATACAAAAATTAGCTAGATATGGTGGTGCAAGCTTGTAATCCCAGTGACGTGGGAGTCTGGTGGAGGAAATCTCTTGAACCTTGGAAATGGAGGTTGCATTGAGCCAAGATCACACCACTGCACTCCATACTGGGCAACAGAGTGAGATTTTGTCAAAAAAAAAAAGCAGAGCTGGGACTTGAACCCAACTACATTTAACTTCAGAGCCTGCCACTCATTCCATCATTATGTGGGGCTCACCTTGAGAACATCCAGATCCTGAATCCAGCCTAGAGGGAGGCAGCCGAGCTGAGCCAGGCTTGTGGGTCTTATCTCTACCCCCCAGGTGTTACAATTGCTCATTCAGATGGTTTGCAATTAAGCCTTTGTGGTTTTCTGTACACAGAGTCAGTAATCTCTATTTTGGGGGGTTTTGATCCTTTCTTGTGAAGACTCCCTCCTGGGTCTCTGCCTTCCTGTTTCTATCTGCATTGGTGTCTCTTCTGGCCTACTAACCATCTGTGATTCTGGAATCGACCTTTGCTATTCTTCTGGAGGCTGCCTTCACCTTACGTTTGTGTTGGATCTGTTCCTTAGTGCCTCAGCCTTTCCCTTTCTTGGCTTACTTCTTCATTTTAGGTGGAACACAACCTCCACTAACTTTTGGGAAAAGCGTGCATAGAAGGTAAGTGTTTTGAGCCAGGTGCAGTGGCTCATGCCTGTAATCTCAGCATTTCAGGAAGCCAAGCTGGGCAGATCATCTGAGGTCAGGAGTTCGAGACCAGCCTGGCCAACATAGCAAAACCCTGTCTCTACTAAAAATACAAAAATTAGCCAGGTGTGGTGGTGGGCACTTGTAGTCCGAGCTTCTCAGGAGGCTGAGGCAAGAGAATTGCTTGAACCTGAAAGGTGGACATTACAGTAAGCTGACATCATGCCACTGTACTGCAGCCTGGGTGACAGAGCAAGACTCTGACTCAAAAATATATATATATTTGATGTTGTATGTCTGTTTTTATTCCACTTTCTTACACCTCATTGAGAGTCTGGGAGTTGAATCCTATGTTGGAAATCATTCCCCCTAGAATTTGAAGGGATTGCTCTCTTGGTCTCTAACTTGTAGCATTGCTGGAGAGAATTCTGTTGCCACTCCAATTACAGAGTCTTTGGGACCATTTTTCTTCCTTCTCTAGAAAATCTGGAAACAAGAACATTTTTTCCAGATTTTCTAGAGAAGGAAGAAAAATGTGGGGGGCAGGACACACTTCCAAGAAGCAGAGGCAGCTGCAGCCATCACGTTGGCAGGTGAAGACCACAGTGCTCCAGAGAATGGGGGATAGATTGAAAACACCCATGTCTCCAGGGTTTCCAGAACAATGACTAATCAGGCCCACAGTGGCAGCTCAGCATCCCTTTCCAAGTCAATCATCCCTTACATTTCCAAGGTCAGTTCATATTCAGCCCAGTTCTGTCTTATGAGGGAGAATTTTTGGGCATGCTTGTTTAGAAATCTGCAACCTAAACTGGCATTTTCACTTATTTTGCTATCCTTGCACTTTACTGGGGTAGAAGGGACCCACCAAAAATAATGTCTTTAATTTGGCGATACCTGTCTATCAAAGTTACAAATGCATATACCTCTGGCAGCAATCTCAGTGCAAGGATTTGATCCTACAGATGTACTCACACATATGCATAGTGGACATGGCCAGAAAGAGATGGGAAACTACTTATATGTCCTTCAGCAGGAGACGAGGATAATGGCATATGCACATAATGGAATATTAATCATGCAACATTTATTTAAATATTGAAGATAGCTATTTAACATGCACTATATGCCAGCCACTATTCAAAGTACTTAGGATACATTAGAGAGCACAAGGTGGGTGGCCGTCCCTCCCCAGACCAGCCACCCCCTTGTCGCTCCCCCCAGTCCCAGTTTAGCACTTTCCTCACCATTGTGGACCCGCGCGCTGGCCTGCTTAGCCTGGAGGCGGTGGCGTCTCTCTGCTCCCCGGGTGTTAGGGAACAAGGGTGGGGTCGGGCCGGCTGGAGGAGTGAAGCCTCGCCTCTGGGGAAAACTTTCCCAGCTCCTGACTCAGCTATCGCCTGTCGCCTGGAATAAGTCCCTTCCACTCTTCGGGCTCTGGTTTCCCCACCTCAGGTGCAGCAACGCGCCATGCTCCCTGGAGAGCTCCTGTCGGAGCGAGCTGCACGGAGAGACCTTTACCCACAGGGGATTTGGGTTCTCACACTCCTTAGCGGGGCTCGCCGGGAAAGCAGGCTGGACCGGAAAACCGCCAGCCAAGGCGCTGGGTCGCAGGTCTCCGTGGGACACCGCCGCCGCACCCCCAGCCTCGGCCCACCGCACCTGGGTTGCTGGGGCGGCCCCTGGCGGCGTGGGGTCCTGGTCTTGTGCTGTCCTTGCACTTCCTGCCTCTCCCTCCCCAAAAAGTGAAGAACCCAGGATCCGGGAGCAGGATTTTCTTTTCCCGGTACTGGATTAACTCTCCCAGCTGGGCCGGGCTGGCCTCAGAAGAGCCTCTGGCCTGCATCCAGACTCTTGTTTGGCGGTGACTCGCTGGGTGGCTGTGCTGCTGGTGCATCCAATGCAGCCGGCCTGGGAATTCAATAACCAAGGATGTAGGAGACCCCTGGCCCAGTGCTCAGGGAGGTCAGAGTCAGGGGAGAAAGTGGATAGTGGGGAGAGCCCTCTAATCCCCCACTAGGATCCGCAGGCTTGTAGGAAAGGAGGGGCATGAGGTTGGAGAGACTAGAAGGATGGATGGATTCTGGATGGGCTGGAAGGGTGTGGAGGGGAGTGGGATCCTCCCCTGGGGAGCATCAGATGGGGGACTGGATTAGGCTTGCTCGCTGGGATGGGGTAGGCCTGCCTCCCCACTGGATTGATTGTGACTAGGAAATAGTCTGGGCGTGAAAGATGGGAACATGTACACTTGAGCCCAGAGGTTTGGGAAGCCGTTGAGGGGAACAGCTGATGAAAGCCGTGTTTGGGGAAAGTTTGGTCTAGGAGCCATGTGCAGAGTGCAGAGACAGTGGACATTTAGTGAGCACCTACTGTGTGCCAGCCTCATGGGTTCTTAATTTTCATCATCTCCACAACAGCCCTGCAAAACAGGTGATGGAAAGTCCTTTTATGGACCAGTAAACAAGCTCAGAGTAGAGTGACCTGTGGGGTTGGACACCTGAGCTTCCTGAATGAGGCCTGTGTTTTCCACTGTCCAGAGTTGGGGGCTGAGGAGGATGAACCGGGCAATAGGAATGAGACAGCAGGAAAATGCTTCCCTCAGGACTTGGTTCCAGGCCCCCTACAGCTGTGGGAAGAGTTGGGCAAGGTCAACCTCCTAGGATTCTAATGAGGATTAAATGAGATACTGAATATCAGTTGCTTGGTACAGGATACAGTGACTACAATGTAGTGGTCATTGTTTTTATTAATCTGCCAGGTCGACCCAGGTCTCCCCAGATGAGGGAGCCCTGTGTGAGTCCTGCAACCTGGATCTGCTGTTTGGGGATGGAGGCAGGCCAGGCACTCTCCCCTACCTAATCTGGGCACAAATAATCCAAGGGCGGAGTGTCTGTCTCTAGTGTTCCCATAGATATAGAGCATAGAGTCCTTCACGTTCTGCAGTCCCTCAGGATCCCTGACTCTGAGACTGCTTGCCTGTTTGTCATTTTCTTTGGAGCCCAGGACCTAAGCCTGGGACTCCTCCTACTGAATGTTACCTTCTTTGAGACCAAAGGGCTCATCCTGGGCTCACTTTTAGGAAAATATACCCTTTTTCTCCACTTGTGACTAATCCAGGGACCTGCTTGGGTTTCTGAGGCTGGAGTCCTATCATGTCTCCTCCTCATGCTGTGTGGCACATGAGAACCCTGTGTGCCTGCGTTTCTATGCACACCAGGACTCACAGAGGAGAGCATTCACATACAACCCCCCACCCTGCCGGTTGTTTTTCCTCCCTGGCATGAGCAGTGGGTTGATTGAAGGGCTGGATTGTAACTCAGTTCCTGATAGGGAGGTGAGGGTAAACATCATCTTGGTATTTCTTTGGTAGAAGCTCCAAAGTGACAGCTCTGTCACCCAAGGGAGATATTAAAAGTATGTAACACCAGTGTGGCAGGAGCTCGGTCCAGTCAGAACAAACCTCCTGACTGGGCAGAATAGATTTGGCCATGAACCTCTGGCAGTCCTGCTGAATGGCGCCATCCCACTGTCACTTGAGCTCTATAGGCTCAGTTTTAATACAAGCACATATCATTGGAGACTGCAGCCTGCAATTACTCCTTGCTGGCACTGGGCGGTGCTAGTTTCAGCACCAACATCTCTACTAGGGACAACTGTAGGATACAGTGAAAGTTGCTTATTTTTAAACTTAACCCCTTCATTCTTTAAAATTATTTTAATGGCAAAGCAATACAAGTTCACCATAAAAAGTTAATGCTGGCAGGGTGTAGTGGCTAAAACCTGTAATCCCAGCACTTTGGGAGGCAGATGGATCACTTGAGGCCAGGAGTTCAAGACCAGCCTGGCAAATACGGTGAAACCCCGTCTCTAATAAAAATACAAAAATTAGCCAGGCGAGGTGCTGCATGCCTGTAACCCCAGCTACTCAGAAGGCTGAGACACAAGAGTCACTCAAACTTGCGAGGCAGAGGTTGAGGTGAGCTGAGATTGCACCACTGCACTCCAACCTGGGTGGCACAGAGAGATTCTGTCTCAAAAAAAAAAAAAAAAAAAAAAAAACTGAACAAAATAAGAAAAAAAATTACTGCAATAAAAGTGGCAACATCTTTGGGTATGTCTTTGTAGCAATATGCAGATAAAGAAATAAAATTTTTTTTTAAATGTGGCAACATCCTATAAATCTATTCTTTCCTTGTTGATTGAAAAATATGTTTTAGACCAAGCACAGAGGTTCATGCCTGTAATTCCAGCACTTTGGGAGGCCAAGCGGGCAGATCATTTGAGCCCAGGAATTCTATACCAGCCTGGGCAGCATAATGAGACCCCATCTCTGCAAAAAATTTAAAACTTTTCCAGGCCTGACTGGTGCAGTGGCTCATGCCTGTAATCCCAGCACTTTGAGAGGTCAAAGAGGTTGGATCACTTGAGACTGGGAGTTAAAGTCCAGCCTGACCAACATGGAGAAACCCCATCTCTACTAAAAATACAAAATTAGCCAGGCATGGTGGTGCATGCCTGTAATCGCAGCTACTTGGGAGGCTGAGGCAGGAGAATCACTTGAACCTGGGAGGTGGAGGTTGTGGTGAGCTGAGATCATGCCATTGCACTCCAGCCTGTGCAACAAAAGCAAACCTTCATCTCAAAGAAAAAATTATCCAGGCCTGGTTGTCCATGCCTGTACTTCTAGCTACTTGGGAGGTTGAGGTAGAAGGATTGCAAGAGCCCAGGAGGTCAAGCCTGCAGTAAATCACGATTGCATCACTACACTTCAGCCTGGGTGACAGGCCAAGACCCTGTCTCCAGAGAAGAAAGAAAGAAAAAAGGAAGGAAGGAAGGAAGGAAGAAGGAAGGAGGGAAGGAAGGAAGGAAGGAAGGAAGAAGGAAGGAGGGGAAGGAAGGAGGGGGGAAGGAAGGGGAGGAAGGAAAGAAGGAAGGAGGGAAGGAAGGAAGGGAGGAAGGAAAGAAGGAATAAAGGAAAGAAGGAAGGAAGGAAGGAAAGAAGGAAGGAAGGAAGGAAGGAAGGAAAAATGTTTTCAAGCCATTAGGCAGAGATAAAACATGCTTTAAATAGAAATAACTAAATATACTTTAGAAGTTCCCTTGCTAATTTTCAGTCATAACTTAGCTCACATTTGCTATGTGCCATCTATTGTTGTAAGCATTTACATACTAACTCATTTAATTTTTTTTTTTCTTTTTTGAGTTGGAGTTTCACTCTCCTGTTTTTGCCCAGGCAGGAGAGCAATGGCATGATCTCGGCTCACGGCAACTTCTACCTCCTAGATTCAAGCTATCTCCTCCTCAGCCTCCTGAGTAGCTAGGATTACAGGCATACGCCACCATGCCTGGCTAATTTTGTATTTTTAGTAGAGATGGGGTTTCTCCATGTTGGTCAGGCTGATCTCAAACTCCCGATCTCAGGTGATCCACCCACCTTGGCCTCCCAAAATGCTTGGATTACAGGCATGAGCCACTGCATCCAGACTTAACTCATTTAATTCTTATACAATCAAAGAGAGCAGCTGTATTTATTATCATCCCCATTTCGTGGTTGGAGAAACTGAGATTCTGAGTGAGTAATTTATATCACAGGTATGGGTAGCAGAGCTGGGATTCAAATCCAGCCTGTCTGGCTCTAGAGCTCACAAATCCAAATGCTTCTTACTTGCAGCAGAGCTCTACTCAGCCCTGTCCACATTTTTGAACTTAATAGGATGCTTCTTTGTTACTCACCTTGAATTTCTGTCTTGCTATACTTGCCCAGGATCTCGAGCTGGTATTCTCAACAGGACTGCACATACCTTGGGACATGGGTCCTTCCCCAGTGATACTTTACTTTTTTAAATCTCTTGGGGTGTTTTCTCCTCTGTGGTTGATTCCTCAGTTACATGCATGCTTCCATCCCCTGACTACATACATTTGAGGACAAAACTTGTCTAAATGAGTGTCACATAGCTCCTCCAGTTGAGAACTTTAGAGCTCATTAGCATTAATGCTGCCTGATCTTCAGCTCACTTTTAGCTGCCTTGGCTGGGATTGTCCTTGCCCTGGGAACCAGTGTGAATACTAATTTAAAACAAGCCTTAGAGGCTGAGCATGATGTCTCACACCTCTAATCCCAGCACTTTGGGAGGCCAAGGTGGGTGGCTCACCTGAGGTCAGGAGTTCAAGACCAGCCTGGCCAACATGGGAAAACTTCATCTCTACAAAAAACAAAAATTAGCTGGGCATGGTGGCTTGCAAGTGTAATCCCAGCTAGTTGGGAGGCTGAGGAAGGAAAATTGCTTGAACCCAGGAGGCAGAGGTTGCTTTAAGCCAAGATCGCATCATTGCACTCCAGTGACTGGGCGACAAGAAAGAAACTCTAAAAAAAAAAAAAACAAAACTAGTCTTGGCATTGCAGCTGTTGTTTCCTTCCCCCATCTCTCTTGTTTTTGTCTCCTTGACCTGGGCTCCCTCCTTGTGTTTTCTGGCGTGGCCTGGATTCCCTAAGCAGATGAGGAAACTGACGCAGAGATATGCAGTGACTCATATGCAACCATTAAATGCTCGCCTTGGGCCTGACCTGGGTCTTGTTACTTTCAAAACCCACGCTCTTGACACTGCATTATTTTGTCCCTCCATTTTCTCCCATTTTACAAAACACATGCCTGGGCCAAGATGAAACTTCTTGTTGCTAATTCTTACTTCTGGCTTTTCCCCACTTCTCTGAGGGTTTACCAAGCAGTGCCCCTACCACCAAGAGTTCCTTGTTGTCTCCACTGTTGAATTAACATATGTTAAGGGACATCTCAAATGCACCCTCTTTGATGAAACTTTTCTTCATTCCACTGCATCCATAAGGTGTCATCTCCTCCCCTTGCTTGTATCTTGTCAGCACTGTGCCAGAGTGGGCATCTTGGGTCTATCACACCCAAGATAGACCCAAGATTGTTATTTTGTGTGTGTGTGTGTGTGTGTGTGTGTGTGTGTGTGTGTGTGTGTTTGTGTGTTTGGGTCAGAATCTCACTGTCACCTAGGATGGAGTACAATGGCACAATATCTGCTCATTGCAACCTCTGCTCCCAGGCTCAAGTGATCCTCCCACCTCGAGCTTTGGAGTTGCTGAGACTACAGGCATCCACCACCACACTTGGATAATTTTTGCATTTTTTGTAGAGACAGGATTTCACCAAGTTGCCCAGGCTGGTCTTAAACTCCTGACCTGAAGCGATCTGCCCTCCTCGATCTTCCAAAGTGCTGTGATTACAGGTGTGAGCCACTGCACCCGGCTGTTTCTCTATTTGAAGACAAAGATGGCATCTTATCCACTTTTCTGGACTTTGGGGCACCTAGTGCACCTCACAGTTAGTAGCCAAGGGTCACATACTGGATGCTATGGACTAGGCAGGAAGCGTAAATGAGCAAACAAGGTGGGCAGGGAGACAGATTCTTCTTGAAACATGGGGCCTCTTGGCCCATCTCTTGTTTTCCCACTTTTGTGAGAGACTCAGTTCTTTACTGAGTGAAAGGAAACACAAGCATGAAAGTGAGCGTACAGGCAGCCACAGTGCTGTGAATGAATAGGGAGTGGTGGGGACTGAGGACCGGGAGCATAGCCCCTTCCTAAAGGGAATGCACTGCTCCACCCTGAACACTTCTGCTAGGTAGGAATTTAAGCCTGACATGGACAGATGATAAGACTTTTCAGAAAAGCTGAAAACTGAGATTTTTGTACAACATCATGATATTCTTAAACATTGGCAATTGACTAAAATGTTTTTAAATGTTTCTGTCAGAAAAAAAAAAAAAAAAAAAACCAAAAAATCAATAACCAATCAACACAAGCAAATCTGCATGCTGTGGCTGAGGACTTGTAGTTCCACATGCCCTTAGTAGGATGCCAGAGCAAGAAGTCTTAAATCATCCAGTCTGGTGGCTTCTGAATGCCAGCCTCTGAATTGGCTAGATCAGAATCACTGGGAAGGCTCTAGAAAAGTGCAGGAAATACATATTCTAGGGCCCCCAGAGCCCTGGCTCTGTGGAACCAGAATCTCTGGGCTGGGTCCTGGCCATCTGTGGTGTTTCAGAGCTGTCCAGGTACTGCTGATGAGGAGCAGGTTCACTCCCAGTGGGGGGATTTCCTAACTTTCCCAAGGATCACAGTTCCCAGAGGCTCTTGATAAAAACATAGATTCCTAGTCCCAGTTTCTAGGAAATGCTGATTTAGTGAGTCTGCGACGGGGCCTGGGAGTTTGTTTTTAAGAAACGTATCCGTGAAGTCTGGCAAATCCTTGCACTAGTGGCCCCTTGAAGCTCAGTGACAGGGAAGATATGCTTAGAGTCACACAGCAAGTTACCCCAATCCACCCAGCCTCCTGACTCTCAGAGAAGGCTCTTTGAGGCCAGCACTGCTGGGGCAGCTGTGAGCAGAGAGAGATATTATCAGCAAGGGCACACAACTGGCGTGTGCAGGGCACTCCACATGTAATTTGGCAGAGACTGATTGGAGGGCGTGTTTGGTTTCTGCAGCCTGCTGGGATGGAGCTGTGCACTGAGCAGCAGCAGAAAGAACCCTGGTAGGATGTCTGCAAGGCACTCAGGCATTCTTGTGAGCCCAAGGAATCTATTGTCATGAATAGCCAGGATCCTGGAAGCTGGGTATAAACCTAGTCGAGAAACTCCACATTGCCAAGTTCCCTAGCTGTGCTCTTTAGAGCCTGGGAACTACAGGGAGGGAAAAGTGGGGGGGGAGAAGCATAGGTGCTGGGTTTCCCCCAACCCCCAGCACATGAGATTTCTTTAGAAGCTAGACCTGGTGGCCAAAGAGATTTGACAAATGTGATCTAATTCAACTCCTTCACATAATGATGGGGAAATTGAGGCCCAGCAAGGGATGGACTACTGAGAATATAGAGCAATGTTACTGAAGACTGAAGCCATAGAGGGGGACTTGAGTCCCAGTCTCAACTCTGCCACTCTCACTGTCACTGTGTGGCTCTAGGCCAGTCTCTCCCCCTCTCTGAGAATCCCTTTGCTCTCTCACCTAGGAAGCAATCTGGAGTCCTCAGGGGATCCATGAACTTGAATGGGAAAATATTACATACTTACTTTTTATAACCTCTCCATCAAATTTACCATTTCCCTCAATTATGAATATTATTAGCAAATCTCACTAGCACCTGTGATTTTGTTGCCAATAGAACAAACAATATATTTCTATCTCATTACCATTGTTGCACATATATTGAAATAAGGTTTACATTCATCATTACTTCAAAATTACCATAGTTGCTGGGCACAGTGGCTCACACTCGTAATCCCAACACTTTTTGAGACTGAGATGAGTGAATCACTTGAGGCCTGGGGATCAGCCTCACCAACATGGAAAAACCCTATCTCTACTAAAAATACAAAAACTTGCTGGGTGTGGTGGCACATGCCTGCAGTCCCAGCTACTTGGGGGGCTAAGGGACAAGAATTGCTTGAACCTGGTAGGTGGAGGTTGCAGTGAGCCAAGATTAAGCTACTGCACTACGGCCTGGGTGACAGAGACTCTGTCTCAAAAAAAAAATGACGATAGTTGTTAAATTTGCCACAAGATCTTGTTTAAAGTTTAATTCCACATCCCTTTTTTTTAAAACTATTTTTTGTTTTGTTTTGTTTTTGAGATGTCTCACTCTGCCACCCAGGCTGGAGTACAATGGCATCATCATGGCTTACTGCAGCCTCGACCTCCTGGGCTCAAGAGATCCTCCCACCTTAGCATTCCAAGTAGCTGGGGCTACAAGTGTGGACCACGATGCATGGCTAATTCTTTTTTTTTTTTTTTTTTTTTCTGTAGCGATAGAGTCCCATTATGTTTCCCAGTTGGTCTTGAACTCCTAGACTCAAGTGATCCTCCCACCTCATTCTCCTAAAGTTCTGGGATTACAGATATGAATGACAATGCCTTGCCTTAAATTATTCTGATAATGGTATTTCAGTATAATTGATTTCCTTGGTACTGCTGGGTATTTTATTTTATTTCTTTATTTATTGTGGCAGGATCTCACTCTGTGACCCAGTCTGGAGTGCAGTGATGCCACCTCAGCTCTCTCGGCTCACTGCAACTTCCACTTCCCGAGTTCAAGTGATTCTTCTGCTCGGCCTCCTGAGTAGCTGGGATTACAGGCATATACCACCACGTCTGGCTAATTTTTGTATTTTTAGTAGAGATAGGATTTCATCATGATGGCCAGGCTGGTCTCAAACTCTGGGCCTCAAGTGATTCTCCTACCTTGGCCTCCCAAAGTACTAGCATTACAGGTGTGTGTTACCATGCCCAGCCACTCCTATGTATTTTATTTTATGCTTCTCAAAACATTGTTCTGAGAAGGAGTTAGTGGCAAAAAAGATAAGAATCGAGGCCTTATTGGGAAATCCAAGAAGACAAGCAACAGAGAGAGGTTTTTAAACTGCAAGGTCCTGAGCAGATGTCTGCCAATTTTTTTCATCCCTGGAACATTTCTTTAAATGAATTTTTGTATGTAAAAGAAAGAAAGCAGAGCTACTCTGTTGAAGTGGAGATTACGGGCCAGGGAGCCTCACTGGGGTGATCTTTCTGTGTCTACTCATTTCAGGGGGCCTGGAGACACTTGCAGAACACTCACACAACTGAGAGCATATTTTAAAATCCATCAGACTAATAATCATAACAATCATAATTGCCATCATATTCAATCAGTGGCTTAGGCACTGCTAAATGTGGACTAGCTCACTAGGTTTCATTCTCACAACAGCATCAAGAGTGTAAGTTCTGTGATTATCTACATCTACAGAGTCATTCAACCAAAACAGGACTAACTTCTGAACACTTCTTCTGACACTTAAATCTTCAACAAAGAATATAAAGGGCCTAGTGTTGTGGTTCATGCCTGTAATCCTAACACTTTAGGAGTTTGAGGAGGGAGGATCACTTGAGGCCAGGAGTTTGAGACCAGCCTGGGCAACATAGCAAGACTCCCATCTCTACAAAAAAAAAATTATCCAGAGCCAGCTGCAGTGGCTCACACCTGTAATCCCAGCACTTTGGGAGGTCAAGGTAGAAGGATTGCTTGAGCCCAGGAGTTTGTTTGAGACCAGCCTGGGCAACATAGTGAGATCCCATCTCTATAATAAAAAATAAAAAATTAGCCAAGTGTAGTGGCACCCACCTGTAGTCACAGCTACTTGGGAGGCTGAGATGGGAGGATTGCTTGACCTCAAGAGTTGGAGGCTGTAATGAGCTATGATTGCACACTTGTACTCCTGTCTGGGTGACAGAATAAGACCCTGTTTCAAAAAAAGGCGGGGGCAAAGAATATTAGGATTCTTGCCTTCCTGGACTACATTGGGAGGGAAGGGAGAAAACAAATAGAAAAAATAATAAAAATACTAAGTGATATGGTATGTCAGAAGTGCTATGGGGAAAAATAAAGCAAGGAGGTGGAATGGGGAGAGCCAGGGAGCTGCAATTTTAAAATAAAGTCATTAGAGTAGGCCTTATTGAGAAGGACACATTTGAGCAAGCATTCAAAAGTGAGTGGTTTAGCCAGGTGGAAAACAGAGACAAGTGTTCCAGGTGTAGGGAGCAGCAATGCCAAATCCTGAAGCAGGAGCGTGTCTGGCCTATGGAGGACCGGCAAGGAGGCCAGTGGGCAGAGTGGAGGGAACTAAGGCGGTGTACCTGTAAATGAGATTGGAAAAGTCACCTTGCCTAGGGCCTCATACAGTCCAGAACTGTCTTTTGCTCTGAGTGAGATGGGCACCACTGCAGGATTTTGAGCAGAGTAGGACCATGAATGGGCTAGTTTTGAAGGAATCTTTCTGGCCGCTATATTGAAAACACTAGGGGAGGGGCACATGGGGTGGGTAATAGTGGAAACAGGGAGACCTGTTAAGAAGTTACCACAACAGTCCACACTAGACACAATGGCTCACACCTGTAATTCCAGCACTTTGGGAGCCCAGGCAAGCAAATTACCTGAATTCATGAGTTTGAAACCAGCCTGGCAAAAATGACAAAATCCTGTCTCTACTAAAAATATAAAAATTAGCTGGGCATGGTGGCATGTGCCTGCAGTCCCAGCTACTCAGGAGGCTGAGGCAGGAGAATCCCTTGAACCCAGGAGGCAGAGGTTGCAGTGAGCTGACATCAGCCATGCCCTCCAGCCTGGGTGACAGAGCGAGACTCTGTCTCAAAACAAACAAACAACCCAAAAAACAAACAACAAAAACAACAAAAGAAGTTACTGCAATGATCCAGGGAGAAACTGAGGCACAGAAAGACACTGGGGGCTCCTTCTTGTCCTCTGAGCTGTGGCCCCATGCACCGTGCAAGTGGGATCTGTCTGTGCACCGCGAGTTGCCAGCTTTCCTCTAGCTGCAGTACCATGGGCCCGTGCTGTGCTTCAACCTGACCGCCAATCAGCACTGGCTTTATGAGCAAGATGCAGCGATACTGCAGCCTGGGTTGCGCGCACATCCCGGCCACAGCCCCACCTGCCACATGCTCCGTGAGTTGCAGGGCCCTGAGCTCGAAGGTAGCCTCAATCAACGTAGTGGCCATCAACACCTGCAACGGCCTGTTGAGTGCACTGGGACATGTGTACTCGGGGCAGTCTCGCGTGGTAGGATGTGAAGAGTGGCTCTAGCCTTGCCAGCACTTGTTTGGTGGCTTTGCCTAGTGCACTTTTCCTCTGCCAGCTCAATATGCATGCCTGTAAAATGGGAGTGACAACGCAGGCCTTATTGATCCCTAGGACAGCAGTTCTGAAAGTTTAATGTGAAAGCCAGGTGGCGGTGCACTTGTAGTCCCAGTTTGGGAGGCTGTGGCAAAGGATCACTTGAGCCTAGGAGCTCAAAGATGTAGGGTGTGATGATTGTACTTAGCTGGAGACACAGTGAGACCCCAGGCACTCAAACAAAACTAAACAAAACAAAACAAATTAATGTGAGCTCAAATCATCTGCAGGCCATGCTTAAACAGAATTTTTGCAGGGCAGGGATGGTGCCCAGACACTTGGATTTCTGAAAACATCTCAGGTAATATTGAAGATGCAGATCCAGAGACCCCACATTGAGAATCTGCTTCACTGAACTAAGTAACTGAAAAAGCAGTTGACTTTTCTTCCTTGGGGCATCAGTTATGACTGTTCCTTCACAGGTCCCTTTAGGCTGCTCTTCTCCAGGAAAGCCACCCCTCACCCTGTAGCTGTTCTGCAGGGTGTGGGGAAGGAAAACCTTTCGGCCCCTCTGCCTGGATCAGAGCTCCAGGAAAAGCAAGCCTCAGCTTTCTGACTTCGTCTGACTGGACGGTTGTGCTGGCTACTGCCTGCAGCCCTACTTGCTCCCTGAGTGAGTGCTGATTAGAGCAGTTTCCACTCCAGGCAGAATAGGGCCCTTTCTGTTCATGTTCAGGGGACCAGCTCCACTATCCCAGCTCTGGAGTGTGGGGGTTTGGAGGGGTGGGGGGATGTGTGCACACTCTCAGTGACCACTGTTCCCAGGAGGCTCGTGGCTGAGATTGCCCAGGCAGAAACCATGGGCTGTGGCTGCACAGGGCTAATGACAGGACAACCCACACACAAGCTGAAGAACGTCTGGGCCTTTGAAGACCCATCTACCCTGCATGATAGTCTCATTTATGGAGTCTGTGCCTGTCCCTTCATGTACAGTTAATCTTTTTGAGCAGCTGTGCATATGCGGGATCATTCCTGTTTCACAGATGAGGAAACAGGCTCAGAGCGGAGCTTGCCCAGGGTCGCCTAGTCATTTAGTGGGTGGTGGGTGGGGGAGTTCACGTTGAAACCCAGGTCTCCAGATTCAAGAGCTGATGCACCTTAAAGCCCTCCCAGGCTCCCTGGTCTTGTGTGACCCAAGGGGCAGAATGGCTGCCTATGAGGGACAGCCGAGGGATGTAAAACTTTCTTCCCTGCTGGAGTCCTGAGCTTCCTCAGGAGGTAGTGGGCATCAAAGACGCTTCCCAGGGCTCCTCCCCTCCCTAGACTCTGAATGCTGGCAGTCATGGGCAAGACACTCCTGCCAGCTTCCCTTCTCTGGAAGGCCCTGGGCCCAGAGAACAGGATGCCTCGTGGCCATGGACATCTCCTCCGCATAGGTGTGGGTGTAGATGTGTTTGGAGTGATTCATTGCCTTAGGGAGATACACGGCAGATCAGAAGCCCTGGCCAGCTTCGAGGGGGCACAGTGCTGGAAATGGCTGTCATGCAGAGGAGATGCAGAATAGCCTGGAGGCCTGAGCACAGGCTTCCCCATGCAGGATGGCTTGTGGGACTCTGGAAGACACCGTTGTGTCAAATTTGCATGCAGACCCGTTTCCCTCTCTGAATGAGGTAGCTGGGGTGTGTGTGGCTGCATCCCCAGGGGCCGATGCTTCTGAGCTCCACTTTGAAGGTTTGGCTGTGTGTGAAATGTCAGAGAAGGACATTCCAGATGGAGGCTGCAGAGTGAGCAAAGCCCCAGCAGGAGGAAAGTGCAGCCCCAGGGAGGCTGGCCCAGGAGGGTGATTGCAGTGCTACAAGCACCTATGGGGTGCCAGGTATGTTCCTCTGCTCCCAGTGTCCGGGTAGATGCTGGGCCTGGGGACATGAAAGGCCCTTTCTAGAAGCCCTTCTGAACATCCCCATGCCAGTGTCCCTTAGACCAGAGGACACAGACAGACGGATCCATCACCACAGCCTGTGCCCTTAATTATGTCACAAGACTGTGTCCTCTGCCTTTTGGGCCTGCCCAGTCAGTCCCCTTGACTGACCTTCCTCGATCCATGTCCCCTACCTCTCCCACCTTGTGGCTCAGCCTCTCTCTGCCCCCGCCCTCCCACAGCCTATGGCACCAGGCTCTGCCAGCCATTCATCCTCCAGTGTCCAGTCCAGGTGGGCCCTGACCAGCTCCAACAGAGCCACTGGCCAGGAACCTCCCTCCCCCACCTTTCTACTGCCACCCAGAATAACTGACCTCTATTATTGGGACCCGGAATGTGTCACCAGTACAGATGAGGAGCTGCCTGCTAAGGGTTTGGGGCTTGGGGAATGCTCGCCTAGCATGCCAACCTCAAGCTGTCCACAGCTCTGATACTCTATTTGCTGGAGCACAGATGCACAGAGGTATGCTTGTTGGCCTCAGTTTCCTCAGCTTCATAGATGTGCTTCCTCTTCTGATCTGGAGCAGCCTGGGTGAGGGGGAGCAGGCCCAGTAGGGCCAGCTGGGCTGAGTTGTGGCCAACCTCCTTAGGCTGGGGTTTAAAGTGTGGAGTCTGCTTGTGCTGGGATGCACTAACACCCCCAGGGTGGGAGGAAGTGACATGGGGAGATAGGGGCCCAGGTGCCAGCTTTGTCAGTCCCAGGAGTTCCCCTCCCATGGACACAGTACTTGACTGTGTTTATATCAACCATTTCGTTTGCCCTTTGGGATCCCCCCTGTGAAGCAGATCATCTTATTTCTATTTTTAGTCAGGGACTCTCAAGATCAGAGAAGGAAAATGACCAGGCAGAGTCACACAGCATAGGTCTGGGGCAGAGCCAGGAGGGGAATCCAGGATCCTTGCCTCTGGTCCCAGTGAAATTCCCAGTGCCCCAGAGAGAGCTTGCTAAGGACAGGCCCTGGAGACATGCGCCCTGGGCCAGTCCACTGGCAGCTAACCCCACCCCATCTGGGCCTCCAGTGTCCCTGGAGCTGAAGCCTCGACTGGAGCATTGGGAGCAGCGGCAGCAGTGGCAGTGGCAATGGTCAAGGTGTCTACACCAGAGCTTGGTCAGCAAGGAGAAGTGGGCGGAGACCCTGGTGGCAGCTGATGCCAAAATGGTGGAGTACCACAGACAGTTGCAGGTTGAGAGCTGTGTGCTGACCATCATGAACATGTCGAGTCTGCTGTGGGCCCTGAGGGGATGGTGGGGATGGTGCTGGGGGATGGGGTGCAGACAGTGGGTGCAGAGCAGGAAGGCTGGCAGGCTGGACCCCAGACCCAGGTCCAGGCCCTAAGCAGGATGAAAGGTCTCCAAGCTCCTGAGGCCAGGAAGGGGAGGGCGCTTGGCAACAAGTCACAAGGAGAGAGCCTGCTCAGAGCACTGCTGTGGGGATGCCATACAGACATCAGCAATGTTACAGTTAGAAGGATCTGCAGTTCTGTGGTTTACTAGCTGGCAGCCTTGGACAAGTCACTTTCCCTGTCTGAGCCTCAGCTGCTCATCTGTGAACTGGACATGATGATACTACCTTTTGGGGTAGGCAAAATGCTCTTGAGCCCACACGATGGATCAGATATCAGAGGCCCTGAGAGGGCAAGTGACTTGCCCAGGTCACACAGCCAGGCAGTGCAGAGGTAGATGGGAGCCCAGGTGTCATCAGAGGCACTGTGGCTGGTTGCAGCTGGTGATTCCTGGAGCCAGCTACTGCAGAACAGGCACATCCTGCTCCTGTCCTGTAGGTGCAGGTGGGAGGCCTCAGGCTCCAAGCTGCTTCCTGCAGCCCCTCGGAGGAGAGCTTTCTGCCCCTGGCATTGTTAGCAGCCACTGGGTGGCCAGGCCACCATATTACCCCTGTTTCTCTCCTGGGCTGGTGGTCGGGGCAAGGTAAGGGTGTATGCTGTGAGCAGAGTGACATCTAAAGGAGCCCCAGGGGCAGGATCCTGTGCCAATACTTCTCCTGCCAGCCCCTCACCTCCTGCAACCCTAAAGGAAGTACCTTCTGAGATCGTCCAGTGTCTGGCCCCCTAGTTTATAGCTGTGAAGCCTGAGGTTCACAGAGAGAAAGGGGCTGTGTCCAGGGGTCTTTTCTCTACCTGCTGGACAGCACGTCTCCACTGCTTGAGTCCACATCAGCCAGTACAGCTCGGGGCCAGTTCTTCCCCTGACTGAGACACCCTCATTGGCTCCCTGTTCCATATAGAATAAAAGTCACAGCCTTCTGCCTGGCATTCGAGGCCTTGAAGTCCCAGCTCAAGCCTGTCTGCCCAGGGAGCGGAGCCACTAACAGCCAGGCTTCAGCAGGGGCTATTGCTGGACAGCAGGGCCCAGACCCTGGGCTATAGGGGGTGGAGCAAGGGGCAAGGCCAGGTTCTCACACCCTAAGGTCCCCTCCTGCTCATTCTCAGCACATTGGGGGCTCAGCCTGAAAGATCCAGGAGCCTGGCTGGAGCCACCAATGGTTAACTGGGTTCATTTCACCCCCGCTTTTCTGAGTGCTTCCTGTGTCCCAGATTCTGGGCAGAATACGAGCCACTCGACCGGATGCAATGGTTCACAGCTGCAATCCCGGCACTTTGGGAGGGTCAGGTGGACAGATCACTTGAAGTCAGGAGTTTGAGACCAGCCTGGCCAATGAAACTAAGAGATGGTGAAACACCATCTCTATCAAAATACAAAAAAATAGTTGGGTGTGGTGGCACATACCTGTAGTCCCAGCCACTTGGGAAGCTGAGGTGGGAGGATTCCTTGAGCCCAGGAGGTGAAGGTTGTAGTGAGCTGAGAGCATGCCACTGCACTCCAACCTGGGTGACAGAGCAAGACTCCATCTCTAAAAACCAAAACGAAAACCTAAAAAAGACCCACCCAGCCCAACAAGTCCCCCATGACTTAAGCTGGGTGACAGGATTCAGATACTTTTGCCACAGGGCCTGGCCCCTTCCTAACTGCCTTGCCCTGGCTCATAGGACCCATGCATTCACTCTGTGAGTCCCATCTCAGGGGAGAAGGTTGGCCCTGGTTCTCACACTCATCTGCTCTCTCCTGAGCTGGTGAGTCCATCACTGTCCAGGAGAGCATGGGGTCACATATGAGCCTGACAGTGCTGGATCCCCTGGGAAGCTGCAGGGACATAGGAGCCCATGTGGCCATCCTCTGAGGAATGCTGGACTGTGGGGCCATGGCCTGAGGCCCTGGTGGGTTAGGGCTGGAGCCTTGTGAATATCTGTCTACCTTTTGTTCAGTGTTCAACACCCACCACCTCATCTAAGCCTCACCCCCATTTTATTTTTTATTGAATGATTTATTTTTATTTTTATTTTATTTTTGACATAGTTTTTCTCTTGTTGCCCAGGCTGGAGTGCAATGGCATGATCTTGGCTCACTACAACCTCTGCCTCCCGGGTTCAAGTGATTCTCCTGCATCAGTCTTCCAAGTAGCTGGTATTACAAGTATGCACCACAATGCCTGGCTAATTTTCATAATTTTAGTAGAGACAGAGTTTCACCACATTGGCCAGGCTGGTCTTAAACTCCTGACCTCAGGTGATTCACCTGCCTTGGCTTCCCAAAATGCTGGGATTACAGGTGTGAGCCCCCATGCCCAGCCCTCATCCCTATTTTAAAATTGAGGGAACAAAGGTTCAGAGAGGCCAAGGGACTCGCCCAAGGTCACACAGCTAGTAAGTGGCAGAGTTGGGACTGGAGCTCAGGTCTGTCTGCCTCCAAAGCCCCATTCTGTCCTCTGTGCCCCTTAACCTGCCCTGGAGAGGGCCGCTGAAAGCCATGGTGGCCAGGATGGGCCAGAAGGAGGGGGAACAGATGTTCCCCTCAGAATCAGATGTTTATTGAAAACTGACTTGTTGGGAGCCATCACTCTACCTGGGATAAGGTAATAGATGTGGAATAGCCTGATCCTGCATGTGGGAAACTCTGTCTCATTGTAGCATTTCCCAAAGAATGTTCCAGGGACTGTGTTCCAAAGAGTGCCAATAGTGTACTGTGAGAAAAAGGTGATGCTGTTGAATAAGTTTGGCCACACAGGGTTGAAAATCGTAAAACAGGCAGGGCATGGTGGTGTGCACCTGTAGTCTCAGCTACTTGTGGGGCTGAGGTGGGAGGATGGCTTGAGCCCAGGAGTTCATGGCTGCAGTGAGCCAAGATCATGCAGCTGCACTCCATCTTGGGTGACAAAATGAGACCCTGTCTCAAAAAAAAAAAACAACAACGGTAAAACAGACTTCTTTACTACAGGGCTTCTGAGAGTCTTAAAAGTTAATGTGCATTGAGAATCCCCAAGAGAATGAATAGGCAAGCGGCATTCCCCAAATGTAGGAAATAAGCAGGGGCTTTGAAGCAGTGACACCTGGGTTGAGCCCAGCTTCACCCTCTCTTTGAGTTTCAGTTACTTCATTTGTAAAATGAGGATAATTGTGCCTTCCTTAGAAGTGAGAAGATTAAATGAGATAATGCATGTTAAGCCCCCAGCACTGGGACTGCACATGTTAGGCTGGATCAAGGTTGGCTGCTGCTATTTTTTTTGGCTGCTGCAGTATCCTACCCACAACCACCTTCAGGACAGCCTCACCATTCTTTACCAAGGCTACCTACAGAACCCAATTTGTCAGTGTTCTCTCCATGCTAGATTAAGACCTGAGTCCTAGAGCTTGGGTGACTCTATAACAAGGCTAGCAAGACAGGTCACTTTTCACCCCATTTTCTTTTTTTTTTCTTTTCTTTTCTTTTTTTTTTTTTTTTTTGAGATGTAGTGTCACTCTGTCACCCAAGCCAGAGTGCAGTAGTGAGATTTCAGCTCACTGAAACCTCCGCCTCCTGGCATCACACCATTCTCCTGCCTCAGCCTCCTGAGTAGCTGGGACTCCAGGTGCCCACCACAATGACCAGCTAATTTTTTGTATTTTTATTAGAGATGGGGTTTCACCATATTGACTAGGCTGGTCTTGAACTCCTGACCTCGTGATCCTCCCTCCTTGGCCTTCTGAAGTGCTGGGATTATAGGTGTGAGCCTCTGTGTCCACCAGTTTTACCCCATTTTCACCCCCAATTCTGTTCTTGCTCTCTGAGGCCACAGGCTCTATTCGAGGGGCTTTTGTCACACTTTCAGGTCAGCAGTAGTCTGTGGTTATCTGTAACCTCCAGATATCCTTCCTTCACAAATGCTGCACACCCCTGGCATGCTCTCCAGGCCTGCAGCAGAACAGGGCCAGGCTTCCCTGGGTATCATTTATCCAGTTGAAACACTCCACACTGACCTTAGGCCATTAACCAATGCTACTTGATTGACTTGATCAGCCAGTTCTGACCCTGCCTTCCTCCAACATCTCCCAGTGCCTGCATTGTTCCCGTAGCTCCTGGGAGACAGTGAGGTTATATATGCTGAGAAAGGCCTTTGTGGTGGGCACTAAGCTGCCCCTAGCCCTGGCCCAGAATATAACATGGGTCAGTCTTCAGCAGGCTGAGCAGACCCTCAGGGGCTTCTGGTCCTCTGGAGCCAAATTGCTGGGGACTGGTACCAAGCTTACCTGTCTGCAGTCTAGGAAAGATTGATCGTTTTGATCTAACTTTCTCCAGTGTGACTTTCTCATTATCCACTGGTTTTTTTTTTTTTCTTTTTTCTTTCTTTCTCTCTTTTTTTGAGATAGAGTCTCACTCTGTTGCCCAGACTGGAGTGTAGTGATGTGGTCTCAGCTCACAGCAACCTATGCCTCTCAGGTTCAAGGGATTCTCCTGCCTCAGCCTCCCGAGTAGCTAGGATCAAAGGCACATACCACCAGGCCCAGAAGATTTTTGTAATTTTAGTAGAGACTGGTTTTCATCATATTGGGCAGGCTGGTATCAAACTCCTGACCTCAGGTGATCTACCTGCCTTGGCCTCCCAAAGTGCTGGGATTACAGGTGTGAGCCACCATGCCCAGCCTCCACTGTTTCTTTTTAATGAGATAATATATTGGAAATACTGAGCAAGTACCCAAGGCACATTCATTGAACAAATATGTCTTGAGTGCCCATCATGTGCCAGGTACAAGACATGTCATTGGGGCTGTGAGAGGGAGTTCACATAGAATTGACTCCTGTCCTCATGGAGCTTGTGGTCTGCTGAGGGAGACAGACATTAGTTAATGAAAGCATTATTTTGCTGACTGTGAAGGAGCAATGGAGGGAGATGCTAGGAAGGACAATTTTATGGTGCTTTGGGAGTGTTAGATCAAATAAAGGCTCCCCCAGAGGACATGATGAGCGGATGAGAGCAGGAGAGAGGATAGGAGGTAACTTGGGGAAGACAGGTGGAAAATATTCCAGGCTGAGGCTTTTGCAGAAAGGACCTGTGTTAAGAAGAATCATGGGATTTTTAAGAGAAAAGAGAGTTGTTGGAGCCACAGAGTGAGAGGGGGAAGGGGAGGCAAGGGGAGGTAAGAGAGGAAGGCAGGTACCAGATCCAAGAGTCCTGCTGGATAGGCTGGGGACTCCTCTCCTTTTCCTGTAAGAACCACTTACTGCCTTAGGCAAGGGGATGATATGATTAGATTTGCATTTCAAAGAGAGATGACTGAGCTGCTAGGCTACAGGTGGCCTGGAGGGGCCACAAGTAGGAGGACACTCATAGGAGACCTCAGCAACTGAGCAGATGAGATGATGATACAACCTAGGAGAGGCAGTGTTGGAGATGGAGAGAAGAGACAGAGTCAGGAAAACTTGGGAGGCAGAATTGGTTGTTTGTAGTGGAGAAAGGTGGTTCAGCTTTCCCAGGCTCCCAGCCTGTTCTTGGGAACTACAGTGGCACATGATAACACTGTTTACCTTCCCCATTTCTGACCTTGATATTTGAGAGTGGCAAAAATGTTACTTGCCCAGCATTCCATAATTTTGAAGATATGAGACCAGAATTCAGTTCCAGGCCATTTTACACCAAATCTTTTGCTTTAGGCCACTGTATGATTATACCAAGCCTGACCTAAAGCTACTTCCCCTGCACAAACAGGTCCTTTTATGACAATGAGTATAAAGTATAGGGCTAATGAAGTATTGAGTGCAGAGAGGGGGTGGAAAGAATGCAGTGTTTGAGACTATGCTTACTATGCTTAAAATTCCATGGCTATTAGAGTTTATCTTAAACTTTCTTCCCTGACACCCCATTGCATCCAGTTGAGAGAGCACTGGAGCTCCCTACATCCCAGAACATGTAGATCTGTCCGTGGTTCTGAAAGACACATTGGTGCATCCCACCAACTACATGATAGCATTCATATTGTGGAAAACTGCCCACTAGTGAAAATCTACAGTTGAATTTGTACAATAGTTACTTACCAGGTTGGAGAACCTGAAGTACTGAACAATCCAACAATAAAATTTTAAAAGTTTACATTCAGGTGAATGTAGATATTGACAGCTGTTCACTCTTTGTGTGCTGTGTTCAGATTACAGGTTAATCCATGAGCAGGGCCTTTACCCTATCCTAGAAACACATGGTTCTGTTCCGTCGTGATGTTGTTGGCACATAGAATGTTAAGAAGTACCTCTCAAGATTACCCTGATAGACCCCTAGCTGTAGAAGAGCACTTTCTTCTCACCTCTGCCCTTCTCATTATTCTCACACTGTGGTCATGCTAGAGACCCATGGGGTTGATCTTCCTGGCTAACTGTTGGGAAATGCAAGAATGAGAGCTTCTATTTTGTAATTCTGGATAAAGAATAACTGCTTATTTAGAACAAATAAATGTCCCAGGCTTTGATTATAGTTACAACTTCAAACATATTCTAAGACAGTTCACTTACTGAGGAACTCTTACCTACTTATAATATTTCAAATCGACCACAGTCATTAGCGGCTTTCAGTTACAATGAAGAGAAGAATCTTCAGCTAAATGCAGTGTTGTCTGAGGTGATGATAGGAGTGTAAATGGCATGGTTGCTAATGAATTTTTGTCAATGGCTTCTGAGAAAATCAACCAGCCCCCATAAGTCACAATTCTGGGTCTCTGGGTGGACACCTGTCTGGCTTGAGGGAGTCATCATACATCATGTAATACACATCACATAGATTTTAGTTGCATGGATTTTGAAACCCTGAAAACCTAAGTTCTGCAGCTCCTTTTCAAGACCATGCTTGTGCTGGGTGATCTGGTCTCCTCATCTGTAACAGCTGCCATGGCATGAGCTTCTTCAGCCTCGTTTTGGAGCTGATTGCTATTTGGCTGTCAGTATAATTTTCTTGAATACAAGTAAACGTTATTTATAAACTTTTAAATTTCTCTCCTTAATTTTTCTATTTCTTTTCTTAATGTAGAGGCCTACTATGCCGGCATTATTCTTAAGACTTTTACCAGTTTTAATGTCTTACCTTGTCTTTATTATAATAGTATGTCTTTTTGCTACCTTAGTGTTAGGAGTTACCTGTATCACCCTGCAACTTACAATTGTAACCCTTCTCTGTCTTTTTATGGCTCTTCTCAGGATGGAGAGAATATATTAAGGCTGCTATTCATGTCTGATTCCTCTATTTATATCTTATTGCAATAAAATTAGTGGCACTTTTTTCATACATATTCATGAGTCTATTATTAGTTATTCTTCAGTAGTTTAATTAATACATTATTTTGAATGTGAGTTTCTGACTAGTAAAAATGCTCTGCTCTATGAGTTCCACAACCTTAAAAGAATAGAAAATGACTAAAATCCAATTTAGATTGTTTTGGAGTATTTTTCCAGCAAATGCAACTTATTCTAAAATTTGAACGTAGACATTTTCTAATATGGTTTTTAAGAAATATTTAGTCTTCATTTTTCAAGGAATTTGTCAAAGCAAATGAAGAACAAAGTCTGCAAGCCTATTTCATTTCTACATATTTCATGTTTAAATTACGTTATACATTATAAGTTTATTATCTTAAATTCTCCCCAGTTTTATTTCATAAGTCAGTGCTATGAGAAAAAAGGTTCTAAGAAATTATACCTTTTATAATTACAAATTATAATTAAGTCTATGCCATGAGAAAAATTATTATAAAATAATTGTATAAAATTATAAAAAATATAAATTATAACTAATATAAATTACAACTAACTCTATACTATGAAAATAAAAGCTTAAATATTTGTATAAACATTTTTTCCTAATAGCATGGACTTAGTCAAGGGGATGAAAAGATGACTCAGTACCACATATTAGCTTCACAAATACTGTATGGTTTTGAAAAAGGTAAATGATGTTGCATTATTCATTCCAAACAATAAGATTTGGTGCACTTTTTTTTGTTTGTTTACTAAGGACATGATCAGAAAATTAACATTTTTCTTCTCGAAAGTTTGTAGGACTTCAAAATCTCTCTCAGCACAAAGTGGCTAGGTTTTGAAAGTTTGATCATAATTTACAACTGAAATGCATGATACATTTTAATCCATTAAAGACTAGTGGAAATGTATCAGCCAGAGTGGCAAGAAATATTTATATATAAGTCAGAATATCTGTCATCTTGCAGGGTTACCATGCTGTTGTAAGTTGAATCTACAGTGATGTTTAAAAAAAAGAAAAAACTCCTGTTAAACAATGTGTATCTCTGTATATCTTACTGTATACTATGTGCAGGTAACATCTAAATAAAATTATCTTTTTAACTTTTACAAAGAGGGGGCAAAAGAGAAAATCACACCAGAAATTGGGAGAGCTAGATGCCATCACTAACAATGACGGCTCTTCCCTGGTGAGTGAATATGGAGCAAAACTGCTTTTCCTTATTTTGGCTCAATATTAAAATTTGGACCAACTTTCCTCTAACCACAGGGCCAAGAAGATTGATGGATCTCTCTTAGTTTGCCTCTGATTTGGCCCCTTAGTTTCCAGATTGTGACACATTCTGACTTAGAATTCACTCACTAACCCAATAAATGTTTCTTCTCTTTGAAGCATGTTTACTACTAACCATTCTCCATGTGCCAGGACTCCTCTGCCTGTAAGCCAGTGTTCCTCAACCATATTTATCCAGACTCTCATGATGAATCTGTGGTTGGTTTACTGCTATTGCCTATGGGCCAGAATTATTTTACTGAGTTCCACTTTATAGAGTTTATATTATGACATCAACAAGTATTTTGAATATGGCTTTTAAAACTACATGGATCTCCCCCATCACCATCTTTATCCCACTCCATTCCATCTGGAGAATCACTGCTCTGAACCAGTGTTTAACCTTAACACCTCACAGATCTCATAGGAAATGTTCAACAATTTCTTCAAGGGTCCAAGGCCCTGAAAAGATGGTGATCCAAGTAGTCCTTAACAGCTGTATATTGATGTGATTCAACTACCAGCAAAATTATTTTTAAAAATGTAAAACATTATCAGAGAAAACTTGAAGACTTCTCCCCCAGGAGTCTGATATTTAAGAGAAGACATGAATTCCTTTACCCTAAATATGGCCTGGACTTAGTGGCTCAGTTTTAATGAATAGAAAAAGCAGAAGTTACAATCAGTGACTTCAGAAGCGAGGTCATAAATGCACTGTGATTTACTACTTAGTCTACTTCTGTCTCTGATCACTTATTCTGGTTATATAAGAATTTCACTGGACAATTCACTTGCTTTGTTGAATGATCAGTCAGCTAAGGAAACATCCACATGGAAAGAAAAGAAACAGCCTCATTAATGAGCACTGAATAGGATCCTTGCATGACAATCAAGCTTTCCAGTCAGGGCTGACATTTTGATTGCAACTTTATGAGAGATCTGAACTGGAATTGCCTACCTAAGCCACTCAAAGATTACTGGTCCACAGAAAATGTGAGAGATAATATATTTTTATTGTTTTCAGCTAAGTTTTCAGAGTAATTTTTAAACATCAAAAGACAACAAATGCATGGGGACGAACAAGGCAATCAATGCTAACTTCTCATTAGAAACAATGGGAAACAGAAAATGTTGGAATGATCTATGCAAAGTCTACTACAAAAAGATGCTAAACAAGAATTCAATGAAACTGTGAATCCAAATCCATGTGATTATAAAAATTATGATGTTATCTTTAGAAGTATTTTAAAATTTTTCTAATAAGTAGTTTTAAAAATTCTTTTTATAGTAGTTGCCCTAGAGATTATAATGCTTAACTCATTCTCTAAGTGTCACAGTCCACTTTTAGTTAATAATATATATTATGAAGTAACCCCTCCATACAATGTTTATCCTTTATGTTATAGACATTATATGTAATATATCTACATAGGTGATAAGTTCCATAAAAATTTTATTTATTTATTTTACCTTTAAAATGTTATATGTATATATAAATAAGAGAAAATAGGGAAATGGATAGTTTTTTTCATTTAACCAGGTATTTCTTATTTTTTAATTTCTGTAGGTACATAGTAGGTGTGTATATTTGCAAGATACATGAGATATTTTCATACAGTAATGCTGTGGTTCCTGCAACCTCATGGGGTACTGTCTTGATGATCTTGGACAAGATCAGGTGATTACTCTGGATTGCCAGGCAGAGACACTTGCTCTCTTCCCTTAATTTCTCCCAAACAATTAGAGTATCTCTCTGTCTGTTGTGAGCCACCTAGGGTTGAGAATGGAGTGACACAAGCACTCCATTGACTACCACCACTATGACTGTGCTGGGTCAGACCTGCAACCATCACAGCAGGGGGTCTCACCCAAGGCCTGCTGGAACCACTCTCTGGCCACTGCTTATATTCACTCAAGGCCCTGGATCTCTACAATCAACCAGTGGAGCCAGCTATGCCCTGGTGACAAAGCTCCCTCAAGCCCTGGGTGTGTCCAGAGTTGCCATGTAGGTGTCAGGGATTAATCAAAAGCCTTAGAAGTGTGGTATTGTAGCCCTGGTCAAAAGCCTTAGACTTCGTGTGATATCATACTTCAACTGAGCTGCCAATAAAACCACAAGACACAATTTTCCCACTCTTCCCCTCTTCTTTCCAAAGGCAGAGGATTGTTGCCCTATAACCACTGCCACCACAGGTTACAAGAAGTATTTCCAGACTACTGCCAATGTTTCCTTAAGGCCAGAGGTCTCTTAAGTCAGCTTGTCATGAATGCTGCCTGGCCTGAGACTCGCCCTTCAGGGCAATGGGCTCTCACTGGCCCAGGGCAAGTCCAGAAATGCCATCCAAAAGAGAAATCCTAAAAGTGAGGATCCCAAGAGTGCACTTGGTGCTCTAAACCGCTGTGACCGTGCTGCTACCTAAGGTGCAAGACAAATTTTTCTTTATTTTCCCTCTGCTTTTCTGAAACATGAGTTTTGCCCCATAGCAACCACAGCTGGTTATGTGCTGAGTCTCTCCAGGAGGCAACAAGTCTCACAGGCTCGCCCAAGACCCTCAACATAGTACCTGGGTGTTGCTGCTGGCTATTCTGGGCCTAAGGGCTGTACAGTTAGCATGTAAAGAATGCTGCTAGGAGTAGGTCCTTTCTTCATAGCAGTAGGTTACCTTCTGGCCCATGGTGTGTCTAGAGATGCCATCTAGAAGCTTTGGCCCAGAACGGGGGCCTCATTACTGACTAGTGCCCTATTCTGCTGTAACTGAGCTTGGATCCAAGATGCAAGGCAAAGTCTTCCCCCACTCTTTTCTCTCCTCTTCTAAAGTGGAAGAAAGGAGTCATCCCTTTGGAGCCACGAGTTGTGCAGCCTGGGGTTATGGGAGGGGTGATGCCAGCATTCCCTTGGCTCCACCAGCTAGTGACTTACTTGGTAACATGCTCCCGCAGTCTACTCTCTCTGGGTCTATTTCAGCACTAAGACTCAACTAAGGCTTGCAGTCCGTATGGTCTAGATTGCTTTTCAGGTTTATAGATACAGAGTACTTTAGTGCTTAGTGGTGAGGTTTGCAGGAACTCAAGTTATGATGGCTGGAACTAGAGATGCCCCTCTGACTAGGGTTGATTTAAATACTGCCTCTGTGAATGGGCATTAGATAAGTTTGGTCCAGGTTTTCTTTCTGCTCCAACAATACAGTACTGAGTTCAATGCCTCACAATTCCTGTGTTCTTTCTTTCCTAGTCTCCAGAGATTCTCTTCTGCACCAGGCCACTGCTGCCTAGGGGTGGAAGAGGAGTGGCATCGATGATTCAAGACTTTTTTCTCTCCATGAAGTGCCTGTTATAGTGAAATGAAGTTAAGACCAAGAACTATAAGTACTCACCTGATTTTGAGTTGTTATGAAGATTTTTTTCTGTATTGATAGTTGTGAAATTGGTGATCTTGTGGAAGGATGATAGGGGGTTGATCTTCGGAGGGGATGATTGTTGGAGCCTTCTATTTTGTCATATTGTTACACCTCCCCATCTACCATTTCTGATAATCTTCATTTTTTCAGGTAATCTCATTTTCCCTTGGTATAAATTGCCTCTAGCATGAGGAATTTCCTTTACCATTCTTATTGTAGGTGTCACATGACGACAGATTCTCTTAGTTTTTTTTGTTTTGTTTTGTTTGTTTGTTGAGATAGGGTCTTACTCTCTTGCCCAGGTTGGAGCCCAGTGGCCCAATCCTATCTTACAGCAGCCTAGAACTCTTCAGCTCAAGTGATCCTTCCACCTCAGCCTCCTGAGTAACTAGAACTACAGGTACATACCACCATACCTGGCTAATTAAAAGTAAAAAATTTGTATAGACAAAGTCTCATTGTGTTTTAAAGCCGGTCTTAAACTCCTAGCCTCAAGTAATCCTCCTACCTTGGCCTCTCAAAGCACTGAAATTACAGGCAGGAGCCACCATGCCAGTTGTAATAATCACCTTCTACCTGAAATATCTATTTATTTAGCTTTTATCCTAAAGAACATTTTTGCTGGACATAGAATTCTCAGTTGACTTCTTTTTCTTCCATCACTGTCAAGACCCTGTTCCACTTTCTTTTGATTCTGTGTATTCTGATGAGAAGTCATTGGTCAGGATAAGAGGAACAGAGAAACAAACACAGAGAAAATAACACAGCAGCCCTAAAACCTGTGGTGTAAATAATGACAAAAACCTTTATGGATCAACACTCCAATAAAAGGACAGAGATTGCCTAACTAGGTTAAAATAACAGAACCGAAACATATGCTATTTTGGAGACATGCACTTTCAGTATAAAGGCACTGATATGGCTTGGCTCTGTGTCCCCACCCAAATCTCATCTCAAATTGTAATCCCCATGTTTTAGAGGAGGGACCTTGTGGAGATTATTATATGATGGGAGTGATTTCCCCTATGCTGGTCTCATAATAGTGAGTGAGTTCTCACAAGATCTGATTGCTTAAAAGTGTAGCACTTCCTCCCAACCCCCTCCTGCTGTGAGGTAAGATGTGCTTTGCTTCCCCCTTCACCTTTCTGCCATGATTGTAAATTTTCTCAGACCCCACCTCACCATGTGGAATAGTGAGCTAATTAAGCCTATTTTCTTTATAAATTACCCAGTCTAGTGTAGTTCTTTATAGTGTGCTGGCCTAACTGACTCCATCTTAGGTTCTCCTCCATTTTGTTCCTCCAAAGTTCACTGTCAGTCTGTACCTGGAACACTGCAGCTGCATCCTGTGTGGCAACCCCATTGGTGATTGTATGGAAATACCCTCACCTGAAACCACTTCCCCTTAATCAGCATTCTTCTGCTTCTGTAAAATTCCACTTGCTACTCCTTTTCTCTAAGCAAGGTATAAAGAGAATCAAGCCCCTACTTTGGGCTAAGAGAAGTTTGAGCATTAGCCATCTCTTGGTCACTGGCAATAAAGGACTCCTGATTCTATCTCAGAGTGTGGCACTTTCTTTACAACTCACTCAGTTACAACATTTGGAGGCCCCAGCAAGATTCACCACTAGGTGTGGACTGGACTCTCTCCAGGCTCCCCTGGGTTAAGAGGCAGACTATAGGGGAGGCACCCCCTGAGATGTTCCAGGGCCCCATAGGTCACCACTTTCCAGAGGAGAGCAGATCGACTTTCGGTGCACCCAACCAAATTATTTCTCCAAGACCTCAGTCCTGCTCCATGGAGAAGGTGAGTCAGATCTGACCGGGTCATTTCTGCAGGCAAAGCCTTACAAGGGTCAGTCCTCGAAAGAGTCAATTGGTTCTCCAGGACACCGGGAATGACTCCTGTATTCTGACTAGTTTAAGAAATTGTATGCCTGTATTCAACTGGTTTCAGAAATTGTAAAAACTGTCATAACTTCTGAGTGCATGTGTGGGGACCTTGGAGGCTTGCCTCTAAGGATCATTTGTGGCTCCACCATGAAAGCTATGGAGTCTGAGTGGGCCCTAACCTGCGGTTCCGTGGTGACCTCATACAACTTAAAGACAGCATCAAGCTATGCCCAATCCTGGTCGGGGGTTATACCGATCTGTTTGTGCCAAGAGATGCCTAAGACCCTGCAAGGGGTGTGGCCAGGTGGACATCTGAGTGTTCCCATATGGGACTGCCCCCTTTTTTGTCTGTCTCTGAATTGTCATGGATTCATCACAATCTCGACCCCTGACCCATCTTCAATGTATGTTAAAAAATTTCTCTTCAGGATATTCTGATGACTATGGAGTTTGCCTCACCAAGGGCAGGCTGTGAAATCTCTGTGAGGTATAATGGCCCACCTTCAACACCGGTTGGCCCTCAGAGGTGTCTTTAGATCCCTCCATGGTCAGGGCCATATGGTGCATTGCTGCTGGGACCCCTGGTCACCCTGACCAATTTCCTTACATTGACCAGTGGTTAGACTTAGTCCAAAACCCTCCCCCATGGCTTTGGTCTTGTGCAATTTGGAGTTCCAATTCAAAGGTCCTCTTAAGCTGAACATGCAGCCCTCCTCGACCTTCTGCTCCCCCCTGTTCTGCCTCCGAGGATGACCCCCTGCATCCTTTGCCCCCTCCCTACAATCCTCCTGCTGATGTAGGGTGCCATTCTGTCTCTTCCTCCACGTCTCCTCCAGCTGTTTCTAACTCTACACCTCCTCAGGCTACCCCACCCATTCCCTCTCATTGACTATCCAGACAGAAGGTTGTAACCCCTTTATTACCTCCCCCAGCTGGTAGTCACCATTCTTCTATTCCTTTCCTCGTCTATGTTCCCCTTCTCTACTTCTGATTTATATAATTGGAAGCCTCAAAATCCTCTGTTTTCTGAGAAACCTCAGGTTTTAACCTCACTGGTTGCATCCATACTCCGGAGTTACCGGCCCACCTGGGATGACTGTCAGCAACTCCACCTGACCCTTTTCATATCTGAAGAGAGGGATCATATCAGAAGGGAAGCCAGGGAAGTTTTTCCTTATGTCATTCAGTATGCCAGAGGAGGAGGTTGAAGACCTCCTAGAAGAGGTTTATCCTTCTACTCTACCTGATTGGAACACAAATACCTTGGGAGTGAGGAGATCTTTGGACCATTTCCACTGATATCACCTTGAGGATATCAAAGGAGCTGCTTGGAAACCCGTGAATCTAAGGCAACCGAAGTTGTCCAGGGACTCGATAAGTCACCTGGAGCTTTTTTAGAATGCCTCCAGGAGGACTATGAAATTTACACCCTGTTTGACCTAGTGGCTCCCGAAATGGCCGTGCTATCAATTTGTCATTTGTGGCCCAGGCAGCTCCTGATATTCAAAAAAAGTAAAAAATTCTTGAGGGATTCACCATAATGAATATTACCCAACTCCTCAAAAGGTTTTTGGCAATTGAGATCATGAAAAGCAGAAGCAGGCTGCTCTGGTAGCTGAAAAGTCTTCAAAAAGTCTTCTAAAATGCAGGTAAAAATCATAGTTTCTGCACTCCAGGAAGCTAAGCAAGAAAACTCTAAACAAAAAGGTCATACTAGGGGGGACACCTGATTCAAAAACTCAAAACTCGCATAAAAAGGGGGAAAGAACACCCCCACTAAAAAGTCAGTGTGCATATTGTAAACAAATTAGACATTCGAAATATGAATGCCAAGCAAAACCAGAGAAAAAGTTCTTACTCTTCCAGAAACCAGGGATTCAGAAGAAGACTGACAGGGCCATGACTCCCTTTCCCTTGGTCCCTGGGAACCATGGTTACTGCTACTGTGGGTGGCCAGCCTGTGCGCTTCCTAATTGACACTGGGGTGAGGCACACTGTACTACAGGCACTCTTGGGTAGCATCTCTAAAATAAAGGTTGCTGTACAGGGGGCTACCAGAGCTATCCAGCAATACACTGTTATTCACTCACGAGAAGTAAACTAGGGTCAACAAAGGGTAACTCACTCATTTCTTGTGGTTCCAGAGTTCCCCTTCTCCCTCATAGTAAGAGACTTACTCCATAAGCTACAGGCATCCAACTCTTTCTTGGCCAAACAAGCCCACCTTACACTGGGGGCCACAACACCTCCTACTGCTTACCTCCTACTAACTACCTCCTTATCAGAGGAGCATTTGTTAATCTCATCCACTCAACTGTTGGAGGGTAAAACTAACCCTCTCCTAGGGAGAGAATCCAAGATGGCCAATTAGGAGCAGCTCAGGATTGCAGCTCCCAGTGAAAGCGCAGAGGGTGAGTGGACACCGCATTCCCAGATGGATTTTTATTGCCCACAGACCAGGAGATTCCCAGGTAGAGGAGCCACATGGGTCGCCAGCGTGGCTGGTTTGGCCAGCACAGCTGTTTTCGCCAGCGCAGTGGCACCACTGTTTTGGCCGGCGCCCCGACTCAGCGGTTCCCCATGCAAAATACATGGGTCCGGGTGCCATTTTAGCTGGCAATTGGAGCTCCAGGAAGGCAGAGTCACCCATTCATCTGATTAAAAAAGGAGACTCAAACAGGCAGCCAGTCCAGGAGATTTCCCGGGCAAAGAAGCACCACCAATCTCAGCACCTGCTGTTTCAGCTGCAGCAGTGGGTCACCACATGGGAAATCACACAGATCCCGGCACCTTTTCAACAGGCGACTGGAACACCTGGGAGACAGTCAACCATCCAACTAAAAAAAAAAAAAAATGGCTCTGAGGCAGGGAGCCAGGTGATTAGGCTTGGCTGGTCCCACCTCCACAGAAAAACGACAATCGGAAATGCTCTGGATTGAGAGTTTCACAGCAAGCACAGCTGAACCCGGGATGGTACAGCTCTGTGGGGGGAGGGGTGTCCGCCATTACTGAGGCAATCGACCACTACAGAGGTAGTTTGCCATTGCAGAGGCAGCCTGCCATTGCCGAGGCAGTTCTAACTACACCAGTATAAACAGGACTGCAGGGAAGTTCACACGGCAGCAGGACGGAGCCCACAGGAGCTCAGAAAAGCCTCTGCAGGCCGACAGTGACTAGGCTGCCTTCTCGCTGGGCAAGGCAACCCTAAGAAAAAGGCAGCAGCACAAGGGAAACTCATAAATAAAGCCCTAACTCCCTGGGAAACAGCACCTGGGGAAAAAAAGGGGTTTATGAGTTCTGCTGCAGCAGACTTAAACGTACCTGCCCAGCAACTCTGAATAAACAATGGAGCTCACAGCTCAGCACTTGAGCTCCTATAAAGGACAGACTGTCTCCTCAAGCAGGTCCCTGACCCCCCTATATCCAAGGAGTCACCTCATAAAGGAGAGCTCAGACTGACATCTGGCGGGTATTCTTCTGGGGCAAAGATAGCAGAAGAAGAAACTGGCAGCAACCCTTACTGTTCTGCAGCTGCTGCAGGTGATCCCCCAGGCAAGTGGGGCCTGGAGTGGACCTCAGCAGTCCTACAACAGAGTGGCCAGACTGTTAGAAAGAAAACTAAGAAACAGAAATAAATAACTTCATCATCAACAAACTGTACGTCCACTCAGAGACCCCATCTGAAAATCACCAACCACAAAGGCCACACATAGAAAAATCCACAAAGATGGGAAGAAACCAGTGCAAAAAACGAGGAAAACACCCGAAACCAGAACACCTCTCCTCCGACAAGGGATCACAACTTCTCACCAGCAAGGGAACAAGGCTCGATGGACAATGAGTGTGATGAAATGACAGAATCAGGCTTCAGAAGGTGGGTAATAAGAAACGTCTGTGAGCTAAAAGAACATGTTCTTACCCAATGCAAAGAAACTAAGAAAGTTGAAAAAAGATTTGACGAAATGCTAACAGGAATAACCAACTTAGAGAGGAATACAAGTGAATTGATGGAGTTGAAAAACACAACACAAGAACTTCGTGAAGCATACACAAGTTTCAACAGCCAAATCGGCCAAGCAGAAGAAAGGATATCAGAGGTTGAAGATCAACTCATTGAAATAAAACGAGAAGGCAATATTAGAGAAGAAAGGGTAAAAAGGAATGAACAAAGTCTCCAAAAAATATGGGACTATGTGAAAAGACCTAATCTACATTTGATAGGTGTACCTGAATGTGACAGAGAGAATGAATCCAAGCTGAAAAATAGTCTTCAGGATATTATCCAGGAGAACTTCCCCAACCTAGCAAGGCAGGCCAATATTCAAGTCCAGGAAATACAGAGAACACAACAAAGATATTCCTCAAGAAGAGCAACCCCAAGGCACATAATCATCAGATTCACCAGGGTTGAAATGAAGGAAAAAATGCTAAGGGCAGCCAGAGAGAAAGGTCGGGTTACCCACAAAGGGAAGCCCATCAGACTCACAGCAGATCTCTCAGCAGAAAACCTACAAGCCAGAAGAGAGTGGGGGCCAATATTCAACATCCTTAAAGAAAAGAACTTTCAACCCAGAATTTCATATCCAGCCAAACTGAGCTTCATAGGTGAAGGAAAAATAAAATCCTTTGCAAACAAGCAAGTACTCAGAGATTTCATCACCACCAGGCCTGCTTTACAAGAGCTCCTGAAAGAGGCACTAAACATAGAAAAGAACAACCAGTACCAGCCACTCCAAAAACATACCAAATGGTAAAGACCATCAACACCATGAAGAAACTGCAACAACTAATGGGCAAAACAGCCAGCTAGCATCAAAATGGCAGGATCAAATTCACACATAAAAATATTAACCCTAAATGTAAATGGGCTAAATGCCCCAAACAAAAGACATAGACTGGCAAACTGGATAAAAAGCCAAAACCCGTCTGTGTGATGTATCCAGGAAACCCATCTCACATGCAAAGATACACAAAGGCTCAAAATAAAGGGATGGAGGAAGATTTACCAAGCAAATGGAGAGCAATAAAAAGCAGGAGTTGCAATTCTCATCTCTGATAAAATAGACTTTAAACCAACAAAGATCAAAAGAGACAAAGAAGGACATTACATAATGGTAAAAGGATCAATGCAACAAGAAGAGCTAATGATCCTATATACATATGCACCCAATACAGGAGCACCCAGATACATAAGGCAAGTTCTTAATGACTTACAAAGAGTCTTAGACTCCCACACAATAATAGTGGGAGATTTTAACACCGCATTGTCAATATTAGACAGATCAATGAGACAGAAAATTAACAAGGATATCCAGGACTTGAACTCAGACCTGGAACAATTAAACCTAATAGACATTTACAGAACTCTCCACCCCAAATCCACAGAATATACATTCTTCTCAGCACCACATCGCACCTACTCTAAAACTGACCACATAATTGGAAGTAAATCAGTCCTCAGCAAATGCAAGAGAATGGAAATCATAACAAACAGTCTCTCAGACCACAGTGCAATCAAGTTACAACTCAGAATACAGAAACTAACTCAGAACCGCACACGTTCATGGAAACTGAACAACTGGCTCTTGAATGTTGACTGGATAAACAATGAAATGAAGGCAGAAATAAAGATGTTCTTTGAAATCAACGAGAGCAAAGACACAGCATATCAGAATCTCTGGGACACATTTAAAGCAGTCTCTAGAGGAAAATGTATAGCAATAAATGCCCACATGAGAAGCAAGGAGTGATCTAAAATAACACCCTATCGTCAAAATTGAAAGAGCTAGAGGAGCAAGATAAAAAAACTCAAAACCTAGCAGAAGACAAGAAATAACTAAGATCAGAGCAGAACTGAAGGAGATAGAGACACAAAAAACCCTTCAAAGAATCAATAAATCCAGGAGCTGGTTTTCTGAAAAGGTCAACAAAATAGACAACCACTAGCCAGATTAATAAAAAGAAAAGAGAAAATAATCAAATGGATGCAATAAAAAATGATAAAGGGGATATCACCACAGATTCCACAGAACTTCAAACCATCATCAGAGATTATTACAAACAACTCTATGCACATAAACTAGTAAACCTGGAAGAAGTGGATAAATTGCTGGACACTTGTATCCTCCCAAGCCTAAACTAGGAAGAAGTTGAAACCCTGAATAGACCAATAACAAGATCTGAAGTTGAGGCAGCAATTAAGAGCCTACCACCCAAAAAAGCCCAGGTCCAGATGGGCTCACAGCCGAATTCTACCAGACATACAAAGAGGAGCTGGTACCATTCCTTCTGAAACTATTCCAAACAATCCAAAAGAGGGAATCCTTCCCAAATCATTTTATGAGACCAACATCATCCTGATACCAAAGCCTGGCAGAGACTCAGTAAGTAAAGAAAACTTCAGGCCAATATCCATGATGAACATAGATGCAAAAATCTTCAATAAAATACTGGCAAACCTGATTGCAACAGCACATCAAAAGGCTTTCCACCATGATCAAGTAGGCTTCATCCCGGGGGATGCAAGGCTGGTTCAACATACGCAAATCTATAAACGTAATTCACCACATAAACAGAACCAAAGACAAAAACCACATGATAATCTCAATTGATGCACAGAAGGCCTTTGACAAAATTCAACAGCACTTTATGCTAAAAACCCTCAATAAACTAGATATTGACGGAATGTATCTCAAAATAATAAAAGCTATTTATGACAAACCAACAGCCAATGTCATACTGAATCGGCAAAAACTAGAAGCATTCCCTTTGAAATCTGGCACTAGACAAGGATGTCCTCTCTCGCCACTCCTATTCAATATAGTACTGGAAATTCTAGCCAGAGCAATCAGGCAAGAAAAAGAAATAAAGGGTATTCAAATAGGAAAGGAGAAAGTCAATTTGTCTCTATTTGTAGACGACATGATTGTATATTTAGAAGACCCCATCGTCTCAGCCCGAAATCTCCTGAAACTGATAAGCAACTTCAGCAAAGTCTCAGGATACAAAATCAATCTGCAAAAATCACAAGCATTCCTATACACCAATAACAGACTTAAAGACAGCCAAATCGAGAACAAACTGCCATTCACAATTGCTACAAAGAGAATAAAATACCTAGGAGTACAACTAACAAGGAACGTAAAGGACCTCTTCAAGGAGAACTACAAACCACTGCTCAAGGAAATAAGACAGGACACAAACAGGTGGAGAAACGTTCCTTGTTCATGGTTAGGAAGAATAATGGTGAAATGCCATACTGCCCAAAGTAATTTACAGATTCAACGCTATCCCCATCAAGCTATCAATGACCTTCTTCACAGAACTGGAAAAAAACACCTTAAACTTCATATGGAACCAAAAGAGAGCACGCATAGCCAAGTCAATTCTAAGCAAAAAGAACAAAGCTGGAGGCATCACACTACCAGACTTCAAACTATACTACAAGGCTACAGTAATCAAAACAGCATGGTACTGGTACCAAAACAGAGATATAGACCAATGGAACAGAACAGAGGCCTCCGAGGCAACAGAACACATCTACAACCATATGATCTTTGATAAACCTGACAAAAACAAGTAATGTGGAAATGATTCCCCTGTTTAATAAATGGTGTTGGGAAAACTGGCTAGCCATGTGCAGAAAGCAGAAGCTGGACCCCTTCCTGACACCTTACACTAAAATTAACTCCAGATGTATTAAAGACTTAAACATAAGACCTAATAGAATAAAAACTCTAGAAGAAAATCTAGGCAAACCATCCAGGACATAGGCATAGGCAAGGACTTAGGACCAAAACACCAAAAGCATTGGTAACAAAAGCCAAAATAGACAAATGGGACCTAATCAAACTCCACAGCTTCTGCACAGCAAAAGAAACAGTCATTAGAGTGAATCGGCAACCAACAGAATGGGAAAAAATTTTTGCAGTCTACCCATCTGACAAAGGGCTGATATCCAGAATCGACAAAGAACTAAAGCAGATTTACAAGAAAAAAACAAACAAGCCCACTCAAAAGTGGGTGAAGGATATGAACAGACACTTTACAAAAGAAGACATACATGAGGACAACAAACATATGAAAAAATGCTCAATATCACTCGTCATTAGAGAAATGCAAATCAAAACTATGTTGATATACTATCTCATGCCAGTTAGAATGGTGATCATTAAAAAATCAGGAGACAACAGATGCTGGAGAGGATGTGGAGAAATAGGAACACTTTTACACTGTTTGTGGCAATGTAAATTAGTTCAACCATTGTGAAAGACAGTGTGGCGATTCCTCAAGGACCTAGAAATAGAAATTACATTTGACCCAGCACAATCCAATTACTGGGAATATATCCAAAGGATATATTATAAATCGTTCTATTATAAGGACACATGCACATGAATGCTCTTTGCAGCACTGTTTACAATGGCAGAGACTTGGATCCAACCCAAATGACCATCAATGATAGACTAGACAGGGAAAATGTGGCACATATACACCATGAATTACTATGCAGCCATAAAAAACGATGAGTTTGTGTCCTTTGTAGGGACATGGATGAACCTGGAAACCATCATTCTCAGCAAACTGACACAGGAACAGAAAATTAAACACTGCATATCTCACTCATAGATGGATGTTGAACAATGAGAACACATGGACACAGGGAGGGGAGCATCATACACTGGGGTCTGTAAGGGGAAAATAGGGGAGGGAATGTGGGCAGTGGGGGAGATGGGGAGAGATAGCATGGGGAGAAATGCCAGAAATAGGTAATGGGGAGGAAGGCAGCAAATTACACTGCCAAGTGTGTACCTATTCAACAATCCTGCATGTTCTTCCCATGTACCCCAAAACCTAAAATGCAATTTTTAAAAAAGGAAATAAATAAATAAAAAAATGGGAGCCCACCTCTAAATAAATCAATTAATAGACAGAAAAATAGATCAATAAATAAATTAGCCCGGCATGGTGGCACATGCCTGTAATCCCCCTGCATTTTGGGAGGCTGAGCTGGTAGATCACCTGAGGTCAGGACATGGAGACCAGCCTGGCAAACATGGTGAGTGAAACCCTGTCTCTATTTAAAAAAATAATAATACAAAGAAAATAAATAAAAAGAAATAAATAAAGAAACAAATACATGCAAGCCCGCTTGCCTGCCTCTAAGTAAATAAATAAATAAATAAATGCGAACATGCCTCTGAGTAAATAAATGCAAGCCTGCCTTTAAATAATTATTCAGTTGGATAAGTAAATAAATTAATGCAAGCCTGCATCCAAATGCGTAAGTATATAAATAAATGCTTGCAAGCCTTGGTTTAAATAAATAAATAAATAAATGGGAGCCTACCTCTAAATAATTAGATAGGAGTAGATAAATATATAAATCCAAGCCTGCCTCCAAATAAATAAATGAATAAGGAAATGCAAGCCAAAAATATGTATGAAAGTTAATTAAAAGAAATATATATTTACACACACACAGAGGTAGAACAATTCATTTTATTTCATATGTAATATATTATTATTAATATTTGCACGTATATTATTGCATATTATTTACAATTTATAAATGTGATTATGTATACAAACACCTGTGTGCAGAAAATGATTGAAGAAGAAAAAAAATGGTGACAGAAAGAGACCCTGCCTACCTCTAAGTAAATCCATAAATAGATACATACATGCATACATAAGTAAATTAAACAAGCAAACCAAGAAAGATCAATGTAACACAAAGAAGTGGAAAGAAACCATAAAAATAAACAAACAAATAAGAGTGCGGGAACAAAGGTAAAAGGTAATCGAGGTCACTTTGAACTGTTTTCTCTCTCCTCTCTCTCTCTCCTAAGCTCCCACCCAACCAGGCTGGAAGTGCAAGTGTGCAATCACTGCTCATGGTAGCCTTCACCTCTGGGGCTTAGGAGAATCCTGTAGTCCCAGCTACTTGGAAAGATGAGATCAACTGAGTCAAGGGATGGGTGTCGACTCTGTCTTGACTCAGGAGCCACGATCACGAGATCAAGGCAAATCATGAAGTCAGGAGTTCGACACAGGTCTGGTGAACATAGTGAAACAGAGCAAGACCCTGTCTCTCCCAAAAAACTAAAAAAAAAACCCTGCCAGACCCGGGTCCCGACCCCTCCCCCATCCCCCACCTGAGACCCCAGCCCCAGCACCCACATCCCCCAGCCCCACCCAGTCACTGAAGCTCCCTCCCTCCCTCTCTCCCCTCACTCCATTCCTCCCCTCCCATTGGGGCCAAGATACACCCTGGTAGGAGGCCAAAGAAACTTCCACAGTATGCTTTTTGTCTGTCTATTTTTAAAATCGTTTCCATCTTACAAGTGATGCTCCTTTGAAGAGGAATCTTCTTTCATGGATTATGAAAATTTTGTCCTAAGACAGATTTTCCCTACACAGCTAGGTAGCAGTAGCTTCTGCATTACGCCCGTGAAAATAATAACAGCAATAACAACAATAATAATAATAAAGATGAAGTATGCCATTAGTTTGAGACCAGCCTGAGCAACTGAGCAATATGGGAAAGCAAGCCCATGTTAAGAAAAAAATGAAAAAAGTCAGGCAGCCTATGGGGAACCCTGAGCCAGAGACACCTGCCAAGACATAGATCTGGAAAGCCCTGTCAGTTCCCAAGCATGTCTCTCCCATGGAAATCCCACCGCGAAAGCCTTAGGAGGCTGAGGCGGAAGTATCATGAGGTCAAGAGATGAAGACAATCGTGGTTCACATGATGAAACCTCATCTCTATTAAATATAGAAAAATTACCTGGGTGTGGGGGGCAGGCGCATGTAGTCCCAGCTACTGGGGAGGCTGAGTCAGAAGAATCGATTGAATTCAGGAGGTGGGGGATGGCAGTGAGACAAGATCCTTCCACTGCACTCCAGCCTGGGCAACAAAGAGAGAGACGCCATTAAAAAAATGAAAATAGGTACACACAGCAAATGCCAACGATTTCTACACGATTTCCAACCAGCAGAGATCAGGCACAGCACACTCAATGGGGCTTGTGCCACTAGAAAGAAAAGGCTAGATTGTGAGATGTGTCAGAAAACTGTCTTTGTTTGTAATGCCCATACTATCAACTATGCATCCAGACTGGAAACAAGGACTGGAAAGAATCACACAAGGCAAATATGACCAGGCCACTCCGTGTTGACACCTGTCATCACAGCAATCTGAAAGGTCGATGTGGGAGGATCGCTGGAGCCCAAAAATTTAAGATAATCTCGAGATGTCAGGTGACACCACCTCCACCTGGGTAAGTCATCATCATCATCATCACCATCATCAAAGTTGAAAAATAAATACATATGTTCAGAGCCTGGACCATAAAGGGGGGACCACATACCTACTAAAAGTTTTGTAGATAAGACAGACAGAGGATAGGCATGCCGGCAGGCAGGCAGGCAGTAAATACAGATTGAGTCAGGTGCAGTGACTCTGGCCTGTAATAACAGCAGTTTGTAGAGAGGCCAAGGCATGCACACATCTCTTGAGAGCAGGAGTTCCGGACCAGGCTGAGCAACATGGTGGAACCCCAAACCCCATCTCATATACGTACATACATACATACATTAAAAACAATGCAATAGTTAACTCCTTTGGTGGCGTGCTGTATGTGTGTAGTCCCAGGTAGTTGGGACTGGGGGACCAGAGCCGGGACTATGATCTGGTCCAAAGCCTTGAGGCTGGAATGATCCTGGGTGGCAGAGTGACACGCTGCCTCTAATGAGAGACAGAGAGAAAGAGAGACAGAGATAGGGAGAGAGAGAGAGAGAGAGAGAAATATATGAGAGCCTGCCTCTAAATAAATAAATAAGCGTGAGCCTGCACCACAATAAATAAATAAATAAATAAATGCTAGCCTGCTTCTAAATAAGTTACTTAGTAAATAAATAAATAAATGCCAGCAATCCTCTACATAAATTAATTAAAAGATAGATAAATAAATCAATAAATAGCCAGTTGTTGTGGTGGCTCATGCCCTTAATCCCACAGCACTTTGGGAGGCTGAGCCTGACAGATAGCCTGAGGTCAGGACATGGAGACCAGCCTGGCAAAGATGGTGAATGAAACCCTGTCCCTATTTTAAAATATAATAATCACAAGAAAATAAATGAATAAATAAATGCAAGCCCACCTGCCTGCCTGTAAGTAAATAAATAAATAAGTAAATGTGAGACTGCCTCTAAATAATTAGATAGATAAATGCATAAATCCAAGCCTGACTCCAAATAAATAAATAAATGCGAGCCTAAAATAAGTATGAAAGTTAATGAAAAGAAATACATATTTAAACACACATAGAGGTAGAACACTTATTCATTTTATTTCATACATCATACATGATTATTAATATTTGCACATATATTACTGCATATTATTTATAATTTATGAATGTGATTATATATACAAACACCCTTGTGCAGAAAATAAGACTGAAGATAAAAAGGGTGACAGAGAGAGACCCTGCCTACAAATGGATACACACATGATACATAAGTAAATTAAACAAGCAAACCAAGAAACGATCAATGTAACACATAGAAGTGAAAAGAAACAGTAAGAATAAATATGCAAATAAGAGGGCGAGAACAAAGGTAAAAGGTAATCAAGGAAACATTGAACTGTTTTCCTCTGCCTCTCTCTCCCTTAAGCTCCCACCCACCAAGGCTGAAAGTGCAGGTGTGTGACCACTGCTCATGGTAGCATCTACCTCCCGGGCTTAGGAGAACCTGTAGTCCCAGCTACTTCGGAGGATGAGATCACCCGAGTCTAGGGATGGAGGTCGACACTGCCTTAACTCGGGAGCAGCGATCACGAGTTTAGAGAGGATTATTAGGTCTGGAGTTTGAGACCTGCCTGGTAAACATGGTGAAACAGAGCCAGACCCTGTACCCTCCAAAACATAAGCAAAACAAAAACAAAAAACCCAGCCTTAGACCAAGGACCTGCCCCATCCCTGTCCCCTTCAGCACCCCCAGCCCTTGCCCTGGACACTCCCAGCCCGACCCACACATTGAATCTCCCTCCCCAACCTCCCTACCACTCTCCCTACTTCACTCTATCCCACCCTCCCTCCATTGGTTCTGAGGTACACCCTGGTAGGAGACCAATGAAACTTTCACTGCGTGCTTTGTGTATTTCACTTTATTTTTAAAATCATTTCCATCTTACAAGAGATGCTCTTTTGAAGGGGAAATTTTCACGGATGATGAAAATTTGTCCTAAGAACAGATTTTCCCTACACAACTAGGTAGAAGTAACTTCCACCATGTACCTCATGAAAACAATAATAGCAAAAACAACAACAACAACAACAAACAACCATAATAAAGTTGAAATAGGCCATAAGTTTGAGACCAGCCTGAGCAACTGAGCAACATGGGAAGGCAAGCCCAGGTTAAGAAAAAAAACAAAAAATCAGACAGCCTATGGGGGACGCTGAACCAGAGAAATCTGCCAGACATGCATCCGGAAAGTGCCATCAGTTCGCATGCATTTCTGTCCCATGGAAATCCCACTGCGAAAGCCTTGGGAGACCGAGGTGGAATGATCACGAGGTCAAGAGAAGAAGACAATAGTGGTTCACATGGTGAAATCCCGTCTCTACTAAATATAGGAAAATTTGCCAGGCATGGGGGCAGGCACCTGTAGTCCCAGCTACTGGGGAAGCTGAGGCAGGAGAATCGCTTGAACCTGGGAGGCAGGGATTGCAGTCAGCCAAGATCCCGCCACTGCACTCCAGCCTGGGCAACAAAGAGAGAGACTCCGTTTAAAAAAAAAAAATTAGGTACACACATCGAATGCCAATGCTTCCTACATTTTTTACAACCACCAAAGATCAGGCACAGCACACACGAAGCAGATTGTGCCACTACAAAGAAAATGCAGGATTGTGAGATATGTCTGAAAATTGTCTTTGTTTGCAATGCCCGTACTATTAACTATGCATCCGGACAGGAAACAAGGACTGAATCAAAACAAGGAAAGAATCAACACAAGGCAAATACCACCAGGCCATTCCGTGTTAACACCTGTTATTGCAGTAATCTGAAAGGTCAATGTGGCAGGATCTCTGGAGCCCAAAAGTTTGAGATCATCTCAAGATGTCAGTCGACACCACCTCCACCTGTATAAATCATCATCATCTTCATCATTATCATCATCAAAGTTGAAAAATAAATATATGTGTCCAGAGCGTGGACCACTAAGTGAGACCACATTCCTACTACAAGGGTCATAGATAGGACAGACACAAAGGCAGATGATAGGCAGGCCGGCAGGCAGGCAAATATAGATTGAGTCAGGCACAGTGACTCTCTCCTGAAACAGCAGCAGTGTGAGAGTCCGAGGCAGGCACATCTCTTTTTTTTTTTTTTTTTTTGAAAGAATGGCCCACATGTGAAGCAATCTGCAAACAATTCAAAGCAGTGTAAGTAAGTGTGAGGTAAGTGAGGAAGAGTTACTTTGTAGATAGTATATATGTTCTCATAAAGGGACAGTCTCAGTTGCCGCGGGTGTCATGAGTATTTCTCAACTAAATAAAATTTCAGCTGGTACTTGGGGAAGAAAAGTACCCTTACTGATCAATAGAGAGGGACTAGGAGAGAATTCTAGATAGAAAAATAGTGGAATAGAGGATATGATATCAGCAACTTATGGACCTAACTGCACATAGGTTGTTGCTTCAACCTGTAGGGATGCATATGTAAGAACAATGATATAATAGAAAATAAATAATGCTATCTCTTCAATGAATACAGTTTGTTTCTTTCGTTTGAAAATAAAATACTTTGTTTTGAGAGCTGCACCAGTGCAATTAGTACAGTGGAGAGAAATAAATGACTAAAGGTAAAAATCTACCATAGTATTTATACGAAAGCTAAATATTAATTAAAATACAGTCTAGTGTTAAGGTACTAGTTTTTTTTTTTCCTTCTGTGATTTCTTTTTTTTTTTATCAGAAATGCCTATTTTTTTTTTTAGAATAAAGAGAAAAAGAGAAGGAAGAAAAAAAATAATGAAATAAAGAGAAAGAAGAAGAAAAAAAAGGAGAGAGAACGGGAATCTTGCTCTATTGCCCAGGCTAGAATGCAGTCTACAAATGGATATTAAAAAGCTTTTTTTATACTAATAATTGTGTTATACAATGGAGACAGGAAGGAATAAGGGAGGAAAATAACAAACAAACAGCCAATCAATATTTCTTTTAAACCTATGAAATGCTATGCAATTGCTAGGGAGTGATTTACTCCCAACCATGTGATCACTTTTAGAATTAATGTGATGTGTTACTGAAAAAAAATGTATATTTTGTGGATTTGGAGTAGAGAGTTCTGTAAATGTTTATTAAATTTACTTGTTTGAGGTTTAAGTTCAAGTCCCGGGTATCCTTCTTAACCTTCTGTCTCATTAATTTGTCCAATATTGACAATGTAATGTTAAAGTCTTCCACTATTATTGTGTGGGAGTCCAAGTCTCTTTGTAAGTCACCAAGAAGTTGCCCTATGTATCTGGGTGCTCCTATATTGGGTGCCCATAGACTTAGGGTCGTTAGTTCCTCCCGTTACATTGATCCCTCTACCATTATACAATGTCCTTCTTATCTCTTTTGGTTTCTATTACTTTAAAGTCTATTTTATCAGAGATGAGAATTGCAACTACTGCTTTTTTTTTTTCTCTCCATTTGGTTGGCAAATCTTCCTCCATCCCTTTGTTTTGAGTCTCTGTATATCCTTGCATGTAAGATGGATCTGGATGCAGCTTACTGATGGGTCCTTTGAAGTGGCTGATACTGGTTGTTCCCCTCTATACATAGTGCCTCCTTCAGAAGCTCTTGTAAAGCAGGCCTGGTGGTAATGAAATCTCTGAGTACTTGCTTGTTTGTAAAAAATTTTATTTTTCCTTCACTTATGAAACTTAGTTTGGCTGGATATGAAATTCTGGGTTGAAAGTTCTTTTCTTTAAGGATGTTGAAGATTGGCCCCACTCTCTTCTGGCTTGCAGGGTTTCTGCTGAGAGATCAGCTGTGAGTCTGATAGGCTTCCCCTTGTGGGTAACCTGACCTTCTCTCTGGCCGCCCGTAGTATTTTCTCCTTCGTTTCAACCCTGGATGAATCTAATGATTATGTGCCTTGGGGTTGCTCTTTTTTTTTTTTTTTTTTTTTTGAGACAGAGTCTCACTCAGTCACCAGGCGCCAGGCTGGAGTGCAGTGGCGCAACCTTGGCTCACTGCAACCTCCGCCGCCCGGGTTCAAGCCATTCTCCTGCCTCAGCCTCCCGAGTAGCTGGGACTACAGGCACGCGCCACCACGCCCAGCTAATTTTTTTGTATTTTTAGTAGAGACGGGGTTTCACCATGTTGACCAGGACGGTCTCGATCTCTTGACCTCGTGATCCGCCCGCCTCGGCCTCCCAAAGTGCTGGGATTACAGGTGTGAGCCACCGCGCCCAGCCAGGGTTGCTCTTTTTGAGGAATATCTTTCTGGTGTTCTCTGTATTACCTGGGAGTTGGATATTGTCTTGCCTTGCTAGGTTAGGAAAGTTTTCCTGGATAATATCCTGAAAAATATTTTCCAGCTTGGATTCATTCTCTTCGTCACATTCAGGTACACCTATCAAACGTAGATTAGGTCTTTTCACATAGTCCCATATTTCTTGGAGACTTTGCTCATTCCTTTTTACCCTTTTTTCTCTAATCTTGTCTTCTCGTTTTATTTCGTTAAGTTGGTCTTCGACCTCTGAAATCCTTTCTTCTGCTTGATCAATTCGACTGTTAAAACTTGTGCATACTTCTCAAGTTCTCGTATTGTGTTTTTCAGCTCCATTAATTCACTTATATTCCTCTTTAAATTGTCCATTCTCATGAACATTTCGTTAAACCTTTTTTCAAGGTTCTTAGTTTCCTTGCATTGGGCTAGAACATGTTCTTTTAGCTCACAGAAGTTTCTCATTATCCACCTTCTGAAGCCTGATTCTGTTGATTCCTCACATTCATTTTCTATCAGGCCTTGTTCAATTGGTGATGAGGCACTGCAATCCTCTGTAGGAGGAGAGGCATTCTGATTTCGGGTGTTTTCAGCCTTTTTGCGCCGGTTTCTCCAATCTTTGTGGATTTATCCACCTGTCGTCTGTGTAATTGCTGACTTTCAGATTAGGTCTCTGAGTGGACGTCCAGCTTGTTGGTGATAAAGTTTTTTCTATTTCTTAATTTTCGTTGGGCGGATGCCCCTCCCCCCACAGAGCTGGACCTTCCCGGGTTCAGCTGTACTTGCTGTGAAACTCTCAATCTTCAGCAGTTCCAACTGCTGTTTTTATTTTTATTTTTTTGTGGAGGGGGTACCAGCCTTCCCCTGCAGCGATCCACTACGCCGGCTGAAACAGCGGCATTAAGATTCGTGGCGCTTTTCTGCCTGGGAATCTCCCGGTCTGATTCCCCCACTTCAGTCTGCTTTTCAATCACCTGAATGGGAGACTCTGCCTTCCCAGAGCTCCAAAAGCCAACCAAAAGGGCACTCAGTCCCATATACTCCGGACTGAGAACCGCCGCGTCGGGGCACCTGCAAAACGGCCGCGCCCTCCAAAAGGGTAGCGCTGGCGACCCTGGGGGCTCCTCCGCCAAGAATCTCTTGGTCCGTGGGCTATGAAAATTCATCTGAAAATGTGGTGTCCACTCACTCTCTGCGCTTTCAGTGGGAGCTACAATCCTGAGCTGCTGCTAATCGGCCATCTTGGATCTCTCTCGCACATCTCTTGACAGCAGGAATTCCAGACCAGGTTGGGCAACATGGTGGAACCCCGAACTCCATCTCACATACATACATGCACACATTAAAAACAATGCAATAGTTAACTCCGGTGGTAGCATGGCACATGCCTGTAGTCCTAGGTAGTTGGGACGGGAGGGGACGGGAGCTGGGATGGTGGCTTGGTCCAAAGCCTTGAGGCTGGAATGATCCTGGGTGGCAGAGTGAGACCCTGCCTCTAATGAGAGACAGAGAGAGAGAGAGAGAGAGAGAGAAAAGAGAGAGGCATAAAAGCCTGCCTCTACATAAACAAATAAACGTGAGCCTGAGTCCCAATAAGTAAGTAAATGAATAAATAAATAAATGCAAGCCTGCTTCTAAATAAGTAAATAAATAAATAAATGCCAACCCACCTCTAAATAAATTGATTAATGGATAGATAAATCAATCAATCAATCAATAGCCCAGAATGGTGGCTCATGCCTGTAATCCCCCAGAAAGTTGGGGGGCTGAGCCCGGTAGATCACCTGAGGTCAGGACATCGAGACCAGCTGGGCCAAGATGGTGAAAGAAACCCTGTCTCTACTTAAAAATAATAATAAAAAACATAATAAATAAATAAATAAATGCGAACCTGCCTCTAAGTAAATAAATACAAGGCCATTCTGTGATCACACCTAAGTAAATAAATGCAAGCCTGCCTCTAAATAATTATATATATATATATATATATATACACACACATATATATACATAAAGAATATATGTGTATACATATCTATATGGAAAGAATTCTAGGTATAGAAAACATGTGCGATAATATTTCATTTGTGTTTATTTTGGGGGGTTGAGGAAAAACAAGAATCTCTATGTTGCAGATTTGGGTGGGTTTATAAGAGAATATATGAAACCTTATTAGAATATGTTATACTGGGTGAAATGCACTGAGTTAACAGTGCTAGTCTGTGGTCATTTCATTATTTCTCATACAATGGGTTTACATAACTTGCCCCAATTCTCCAAAATAGAAATAATGGTTTCCTATTTAGTCAATGTAAATTTATAGTTTAATTCTTAAGCAAGAACTGTGTTTTCTTTTTATAAATGTGGGTTGGAAGAGAGAAATCAATTTTTATATATCTTTTAAAAAATTTTATCATTAATCAAGAAAGTGTAATTGGACAGAAACAACTATGTTGATATTAAGGCAGAAAAAAAAGGAGAGGAATAAAATTTTGTGGAATCTGAGAACTGCAAAGACTGGGGGTTAAAATATTGAATGTTCAGGATGCTAAGAGGAATTGGTGACATTCAAGAGACAATGGATAAAACATTTCTATTTCGACTAATTGTCACTGCAGGATTATGTGAGTTTAAGAATAGAAGCAATAAGAGATGAAAAGCAGAAGATGCCAGCATTTCTCCATGAAGAAGAACGAAGTCATTTGGAGAGGCTGCAAAAAATGGGCGAGGACAGTTTTCAGCAACTCAATGGAAACAAAGCCAGAAGGGAGTGTTTAAGGGCGATGTTAAGAGGAATGCATGAGAAGCTGAAGGAAATGGGCTATAAATCAGATGTGGAGCTACTCCAGGTGTGAACTGACCATAGGATATCAGGATGTTGAACATTCACATGCATGGGTGTTTTTCCTCTCTACTGAAATCCATCCCCCCCTTTATTTCCATGATTTGTTTCCAAAAACACATTTATATAACTAATGCTATTTTTTTTGGAGGATATAACCCCTCCTAAATATTCTACAAGACAAAAAGTCCCTCATACTTTATCCATCAGCAACAAAACTTTGTGGAATCATCAAGATAACTGCCCCCCCAAAATATTTCCCATCAAACGTCAATGGTATATTTAGAATTTTTGAAAGTGGATACAATGAGAAGTGATGCAATTACATTAATTTGGAGACATGGCATAATGGAGAATTTTGGGGAATCTAGGATCACATTAACATAATTTAGGGGTCCACTCATTTTGGTAACAGGTCTTAGGGAAAATGACTAAGTAGCTTCTTTAGAGAGTTACAGTAGAGCATAGACTCTGTGGGCCTTCACTCACTTCACTTGTATAGAGAAAGTCTTGAAGACTTAGACTTTATTAGGACACTAATTCATGACAGTATTATAGGCTGGGATTTTCATTAGAAAAGAAATAGAAAATGCTTTCCAGGACGGAAAATGGTAGGGAAATAATATCTTCAGAAATTGCCTCCAAATCTCACACTGAATATAGTGGAAGATGTATCTTGTGGAAAACACTAAGCCTTTCTATCTTTTTTTTTCTTTTACAGGCTTTTGGAGATGTATTATACAGATTAGTGTGTACCAAGATTTTAGCAGATGCTCTTTCAGTTTCCACAAATATCAAGCAGGAACTTTGATACTGAGGCATAATTGATTCAGATATTGATATTACCTTTTCATGGTTGTGCCTTCTCCATCCCCCACCCCAGTGTAGTAATCTATTGTGTTGTCATACTCACAGTGATTTTATTAGACAGGTTCCATGAAAGTTCTGCGAAAACAAAAAACAAACAAAAAACCCCCCCAAAAAATAAATAAAGAGAATAAAAGAAAGTGAATATCTCTATATCTAATTTCCTTTTTATTGCTCAAAAGCCTGCATATTGGTAGGAGAAAATGTTACATTTTCTACATGGATACAAAATCAACCACAGGAAGCCAGAGACAAAGGTGGAAAGTATCTTGGCAGTGAAAAGTGTTGATGGTTTCTTATTTACATTTAAATATGTAATTCTGAAAATTAGATGAAATAAACTGTCAGAATGTTAGAATTCTGTAGGTCTCCAGAGAACCTCAGCTATAAAAGGCATATATTCCTGCTGGAGCAAGTTTCAACATTCTGGCCTTGGAAAGGAAGCAACAGATGCATCAGTCTTAAAAACAACACCCCCTTTTCCAGACAGTGATTTCAGGAAAGTCCAGTGAGGTCTGTAACCCAGAATTTCATTTTTGAATATTCTCCTGGTCTTAAGACTGATGATCCTTACTAATGCGGAGGAATAAAAAGAAAGATCAGACTGAATTCTGACTCAGAGAGACTTTTTCATCATGCTTGAAAATCAGGAATTGTGAATAAGAATGAACTTTAAAAATAAAGTGATTGAGAATTTTTGAATTAGCAAATGTGTAGGTTAAGGGATTCTAGTGAAATGTCTTTTAAATAAAAGTAGTGATTTTTATTTTATTATTATTACTATTTTGGTGGTAGATGTGGTAACTTCATCTTTTTCCTTGCAGATGTGAGTCCCCTGCTGCTGCAAGTGCCTGAGCCTGTGAATCCAGAGTTCAGTGCAGGGCCCATCACTGGACTGGGGGACAGGCTCAGTGGATTGAGAGGTGTGCACCAGCCCATTGACAGAATTGACACAATGTATTACTTCTTGTTAGAATCATGAGGGTAATATTTTACCCTTAATTAAATCTTTATTTTCAGAAGTAAGTGAACAATATGACTATGCAACTCTTTTATACTTGTGTTTCATTTTATAGTACAATATATAGCAGGAAGAGTAAAAGGTAGTGAAAAACAAATGTGTTCTGGGCTCACGTGTATTGAGTTATCTATTGGGTAAAAGGAAAGACATAAGAAATAAAAAATTGAAAACATAGAACAATTCTCAGATGGAAGCTTAATCATCCAATGTTACATTTAAAAATTTACTTTTTTTACTGTATTTTATTTGAATTTTTCACAACAGTTCTTTTGGGAATAGAGTTCACTACAGTTTGATGGAGTGTTTGTGTTTTCTTGCAATGAATATGTATTGTTCACGTAATGTAAAAATTTGAATGAATATGTAAAACAGAAGAAATTATTTTATAAATAGGAAGTAAAAATAGAAATAAAAAATTCAGTTTTGTTATAACATGAAGAAGTATGTATAAAATCTAAAATTCAGTTTCAGTCTAGAGCTAGCAGGGAAGTCCCCAGAGTGACTGGTAAAAGATTCTGCAAAAATCTGCCTTAAGTTATTGCTTATAATTTAGGAATATGGACTTTCATCCAGTTATCTAGAGCAATGCGTAAGGGAAAATCTTCCCTTTCTTGCCAAAATTATATCACTAGTATTTAGGAACAAGAAATATGGACAGATCCAATATGGCCGATTAGGAGCAGCTCAGGATTGCAGCTCTCAGCGAAAGCATGGAGGGTGGGTAGAAGTCGCACTTGTGGATGGATTTTTATTGCCCACAGACCGGAAGATTCCCAGGCGGAGGAGTCCCAAGGGTCGCCAGTGTGGCTGTTTTGGCTGGCACAACTGTTTTGGCCAGCGCCCTGTCACGGCAGTTCTCCATACAAAATACACGGGTCCGGGCACCGTTTTAGCAGGTGACTGAAGCTTCAGGAAGACAGAGTCACCCATTCAACTGATAGAAAAGGGGACTGAAACAGGGAGCCAGGCCAGGAGATTCCTGGACAAAAAAGCACCACGAATCTCAGTGTGTCTGTTTCAGCTGGCGCAGGCGCAGTGGGTCAGCGCATGGGAAATCACACAGATCCCGGCACCTTTCAACAGGCGACTGGAAAACCTGGGAGACAGTTGACAATTCAAATAAAAAAAAAAGGTGGCTCTCAGGCAGGGAGCCAGGTAATCGGGCTTGGCTGGTCCCACTCCCATAAAAAAACATCTATCTGAAACGCTCTGGATTGAGAATTTCACAGCAAGCACAGCTGTGAAAGACGTCCGCCATTACTGAGGCAGTCCACCACTACGGAGGTAGTCTGCCACTGCTGAGGCAACCCGCCATTACAGAGAGAGTCCACCTCTACAGAGGTGGGCCGTCATAGTGGAGGCAGTTCTAACTATACCTGTATAAACAAGACTGCAGGGAAGTTATATGGCAGCTGGGTGGAGCCCACAGCAGCTCAGCAAAGCCTCTGCAGGCAGACAGTGACTAGGCTGTCTCCTCACTGGACAAGGCGGCCCTGAAAAAAGGCAGCGGCACAGCAGAAACTCATAAATAAAGCCTACTTCCCCAGGACAGAGCAGCTGGGGAAAGAAAAAGGGGGTTTATGAGTTCTGCTGCAGCAGACTTAAACGTAAATGCCCAGCAGCTCTTAATGAACAATGGAGCTCACAACTCAGCACTTGAGCTCCTATAAAGGACAGACTGTCTCCTCAAGCAGCTCCCTGACCCCATATACACAAACAATCACCTCATAAAGGATAGCTCAGACTGATATTAGGCGGGTATCCTTCAGGAACAAAGATAGCAGATGAAGAAACTGGTAGCAACCCTTACTGTTCTGCAGCCACTGCAGGTGATCCCCAGGCAAGCAGGGCCTGGAGTGGACCTCAGCAGTCCTGTAGCAGAGGGGCCTGACTGGTAGAAAGAAAACTAAGAAACAGAAAGAAATAACTTCATCATCAAATACTGGATGTCCACTCAGAGATCCAATCTGAAAGTCAACAACTACAAAGACGACAGGTGGATCAGTCCACAAAGATGGGAAGAAACCAGTGCAAAAAGGAGGAAAACACCCGAAACCAGAACGCCTCTCCTCCTACAAGGGATCAAAACTCCTCAACAGCAAGGGAACAAGCTGGATGGAGAATGAGTGTGATGAATTGACAGAATCAGGCTTCAGAAGGTGGGTAATAAGAAACTTCTGTGAGCTAAAAGAACATGTTCTAACCCAATGCAAACAAACTAAGAACGTTGAAAAAAGATTTGACGAAATGCTAACGAGAATAAACAACTTAGAGAGGAATATAAGTGAATTGATGGAGCTGAAAAACACAACACAAGAACATCGTGAAGCATACACAAGTTTCAACAGCTGAATTGACCAAGCAGAAGAAAGGATATCAGAGGTCGAAGATCAACTCAATGAAATAAAATGAGAAGGCAAGATTAGAGAAAAAGGGGAAAAAGGAATGAACAAAGTCTCTAAGAAATATGGGACTATGTGAAAAGACCTAATCTACGTTTGATAAGTGTACCTCAGTGTGATTGAGAGAATGAATCCAAGCTGGAAAACATTCTTCATGATATTATCTAGGAGAACTTCCCCAACCTAGCAAGGCAGGCCAATATTCAAGTCCAGGAAATACAGAGAACACCACAAAGATATTCCTCAAGAAGAGCAACCACAAGGCACATAATCATCAGATTCACCAGGGTGGAAATGAAGGAGAAAATGCTAACGGCAGCCAGAGAGAAGGGTCGGGTTACCCACAAAGGGAAGCCCATCAGACTCACAGCAGATCTCTCAGCAGAAACCCTACAAGCCAGAAGAGAGTGGAGGCCAATATTCAACATCCTTAAAGAAAATAACTTTCAACCCAGAATTTCATATTCAGCCAAACTAAGCTTCATAAGTGAAGAAAAAATAAAATCCTTTGCAAACAAGCAAGTACTCAGAGATTTCATCACCACCTGGCCTGCTTTACAAGAGCTCCTGAAAGAGGCACTAAACATAGAAAGGAACAACCAGTACCAGCCACTCCAAAAACCAGTACCAGCCACTCCAAAAATGGTAAAGAGCATCAACACCATGAAGGAACTGCATCAACTAATGGGCAAAACAGCCAGCTAGCATCAAAATGGCAGGATCAAATTCACACATAACAATATTAACCCTAAATGAAAATGGGCTAAATGTATCAATCAAAAGACACAGTCTGGCAAATTCGATAAAAAGCCAAAACCCATTGGTGTACTCTATCCAGGAAACCCATCTCACATGCAAGGATACACAAAGGCTCAAAATAAAGGGATGGAGGAAGATTTACCAAGCAAATGGAGAGAAAAAAAAAAGCAGGAGTTGCAATTCTCATCTCAGATAAAATAGACTTTAAACCAACAAAGATCAAAAGAGACAAAGAAGGACATTGCATAATGGTAAAAGGATCAATGCAACAAGAGCTAATGATCCTAAATATATACGCATGCAATACAGGAGCACCCAGATAAATAAAGCAAATTCTTAATGACTTACAAAGAGACTTCGTCTCCCACACAATAATAATGGGAGACTTTAACACCTGATTGTCAATATTAGACAGATCAACAAGACAGAAAATTAACAAGAATATCCAGGACTTGAACCAAGCGAACCTAATAGACATTTACAGAACTCTCCACCCCAAATCCACAGAATATACATTCTTCTCAGCACCGCATCACACCTACTCTAAAATTGACCACATAATTGGAAGTAAATCATTTCTCAGCAAATGCAAAAGAACGGAAATAATGACAAACAGTCTCTCAGACCACAGTGCAATCAAGTTAGAACTCAGAATTCAGAAAATAACTCAGAACTGCACAGCTTCATGGAAACTAAACAACTGGCTCTTGAATGTTGACTGGATAAACAATGAAATGAAGGCAGAAATAAAGATGTTCTTCAAAACCAATGAAAATGAAGACACAACATACCAGAATCTCCGGGACACATTTATAGCAGTATCTAGAAGAAAATATATAGCAATAAATGGCCACATTAGAAACAAAGAGAGATCTAAACAATCCGTATCATCAAAATTGAAAGAGCTAGAGGAGCAATACCAAAAAACTAAAAACCTAGCAGAAGGCAAGAAATAACTATGATCAGAGCAGAACTGAAGGAGATAGAGACATAAAAAACCCTTCAAAAAATCAATAAATCCAGGAGCTCGTTTTTCAAAAAGATCAGCAAAATAGACCACTTGCCAGATTAATAAAAAGAAAAGAGAGAATAATCAAAGAGATACAATAAAAAACGATAAAGGGGATATCACCACAGATTCCACAGAAATTCAAACCATCATCACAGATTATTAAAAACAACTCTATGCACATAAACCAGTAAACATGGAGGAAATGGATAAATTCCTGGACACTTGCATCCTCCCAACCTTAAACCAGGAAGAAGCTGAAACCCTGAATAGACCAATAACAAGGTCTGAAGTTGAGGCAGCAATTAAGAGACTACCTCCCAAAAAGAGCCCAGGTCCAGACGGATTCACAGCCGAATTCTACCAGACATACAAAGAGGAACTGGTACCATTCCTTCTGAAACTATTCCAAACAATCCAAAAAGAGGGAATCGTTCCCAAATCATTTTTTTTTTTTTTAGTACAGCCACTGCTTATGTGTTTATTTATTTATTTATTTTTTTATTGCATTTTAGGTTTGGGGGTACATGTGAAGAACAAGGAAGATTGTTGCATAGGTACACACATGGCAGTGTGATTTGCTGCCTTCCTCCCCCATCACCTATATCTGGCATTTCTCCCCATGCTATCCCCTCCCAAATCATTTTATGAGACCAACATTATCCTGATACCAAAACCTGGCAGAGACTCAGCAAGAAAAGAAAACTTCAGGCCAATATCTATGATGAACATCGATGCAAAAAATCTTCAATAAAATACTGGCAAGCCGATTGCAGCAGCACATCAAAAAGCCTATCCACCATGATCAAGTAGGCTTCATCCTGGGGATGCAAGGCTAGTTCAACATGCACAAGACTATAAACGTAATTTGCCACATAAACAGAAACAAAGACAAAAACCACATGATTATCTCAATTGATGCAGAGAAGGCCTTTGACAAAATTCAACAGCCCTTTACGCCAAAAATCCTCAATAAACTAGGTATTGACAGAAGATATCTTAAAATAATAAAAGCTATTTATGACAAACACATAGCCAATATCATACTGAATGGGCAAAAACTGGAAGCATTCTCTTTGAAATCTGGCACTCGACAAGGATGTCCTTTCTCACCACTCCTATTCAATATATTATTGGAAGTTCTAGCCAGAGAAATCAGGCAAGAAAAAGAATTAAAGTGTATTCAAATAGGAAAGGAGGAAGTCAAATTGTTTTTATTTGCAGATGACATGATTGTATATCTAGAAAACCCTGTTGTCTCAGACCAAAATCTCCTGAAACTGATAAGCAACTTCAGCAAAGTCTCAGGATACAAAATCAATGTGTAAAAATCACAGGCATTCCTATACACCAATAACAGACTTAAAGAGAGCCGCATCGATTTGGGGGAAATAGATCCAAGATGGCCGATTAGGAGCAGCTGAGGATTGCAGCTCCCAGTGAAAGCGCGGAGGGTGAGTGGACGCCGCATTGCCATACAGATTTTTATTGCCCACAGACCAGGAGATTCCCAGGGGGAGAAGCCCCACGGGTCGCCAGCGCGGCTGGTTTGGCCGGCGCAGCTGTTTTTGCCGGCGCGACAGTTTTCGCCGGTGCTGCTGTTTTGGGCGGCGTCCCGGCGCAGCGGTTCCCCATACAAAATACGTGGGTCCGGGTGCCCTTTTAGCTGGCAATTGGAGCTCCGGGAAGGCAGAGCCGCCCATTCATCTGATTAAAAAAGGGGACTGAAACAGGCAGCCAGGTCAGGAGACTTCCCCGGGCAAAAAACGCCACGAATTTCCGCGCCCGCGGTTTCAGCCGGCGCAGTGGGTCGCCGCACGGGAAATCACACAGATCCCGGCGCCTTTTCAACAGGCGGCTGGAACACCTGGGAGACTCTGAGGCAGGGAGCCAGGTGATCAGGCTCGGCTGGTCCCACCCCCCACAAAAAAACAGCCATCGGAAACGCTCTGGATCCAGAGTTTCACAGCAAGCACAGCTGAGCCCGGGACGGCCCAGCTCTGTGGGGGGAGGGGCGTCCGCCATTACTGAGGGCAGTCTGCCGCTACAGAGGTAGTTTGCCATTGCCCAGGCAGTTCTCACTACACCGGTATAAACAGGACTGCAGGGAAGTTCATACAGCAACTGGGTGGAGCTCACAGCAGCTCAGCAAAGCCTCTGTAGGCAAACAGTGACTAGGCTACCTCATCGCTGGGCAAGGCAGCCCTGAGAAAAAGGCAGCAGCACCAGGGAAACTCATAAATAAAGCCCTAACTCCCCCGGGACAGAGCACCTGGGGGAAAAAAGGGGTTTATGAGTTCTGCTGCAGCAGACTTAAACGTACCTGCCCAGCAACTCTGAATGAACAACGGAGCTCACAGCTCAGCACTTGAGCTCCTATAAAGGAAACTCTGTCTCCTCAAGCAGCTCCCTGATCCCCCACATATCCAACGAGTCACCTCACAAAGGAGTGCTCAGACGGACATCTGGCGGGTATTCTTCTGGGACAAAGATAGCAGAAGAAGAGACTGGCAGCAACCGTTACTGTTCTGCAGCTGCTGCAGGTGATCCCCCCAGGCAAGCAGGGCCGGGAGAGGACCTCAGCAGTCCTACAGCAGAGGGGCCAGACTGTTAGAAGGAAAACTAAGAAACAGAAATAAATAACTTCATCATCAACAAACGGGACGTCCACTGAGAGACCCCATCTGAAAATCACCAACCACAAAGACCACACATAGATAAATCCACAAAGATGGGAAGAAACCAGCGCAAAAAGGAGGTAAACACCCGAAACCAGAACGCCTCTCCTCCTACAAGGGATCACAATTCCTCACCAGCAAGGGAACAAGGCTGGATGGACAATGAGTGTGATGAAATGACTGAATCAAGCTTCAGAAGGTGGGTAGTAAGAAACTTCTGTGAGCTAAAAGAACATGTTCTAACCCAATGCAAACAAACTAACAACCTTGAAAAAAGATTTGACGAAATGCTAATGAGAATAACCAACTTAGAGAGGAATGTAAGTGAATTGATGGAGCTGAAAAACACAACACAAGAACTTTGCGAAGCATACACAAGTTTCTACAGCCGAATTGACCAAGCAGAAGAAAGGATATCAGAGGTCGAAGATCAACTCAATGAAATAAAACGAGAAGGAAAGAGTAGAGAAAAAAGGGTAAAAAGGAATGAACAAAGTCTCCAAGAAATATGGGACTATGTGAAAAGACCTAATCTACGTTTGATAGGTGTACCTGAATGTGAAGGAGAGGATGAATCCAAGCTGGAAAATACTCTTCAGGATATTATCCAGGATAACTTCCCCAACATAGGAAAGCAGGCCAATATTCAAGTCCAGGAAATACAGAGAACACCACAAAGATATTCCTCAAGAAGAGCAACCCCAAGGCACATAACGTAGATTCACCAGGGTTGAAATGAAGGAGAAAATGCTAAGGGCAGCCAGAGAGAAGGTCGGGTTACCCACAAAGGGAAGCCCATCAGACTCACAGCAGATCTCTCAGCAGAAACCCTACAAGCCAGAAGAGAGTGGGGGCCAATATTCAACATCCTTAAAGAAAAGAACTTTCAACCCAGAATTTCATATCCAGCCAAACTGAGCTTCATAAGTGAAGGAAAAATAAAATCCTTTGCGAACAAGCAAGTACTCAGAGATTTCATCACCACCAGGCCTGCTTTACAAGAGCTCCTGAAAGAGGCACTAAACATAGAAAGGAACAACCAGTACCAGCCACTCCAAAAACATACCAAACAGTAAAGACCATCAACACAATGAAGAAACTGCATCAACTAACAGACAAAACAGCCACCTAGCATCAAAATGGCAGGATCAAATTCACACATAACAATATTAACCCTAAATGTAAATGGACTAAATGCCCCAATTAAAAGACATAGACTGGCAAACTGGATAAAAAGCCAAAACCCATCAGTGTGCTGTATCCAGGAAACCCATCTCACATGCAGAGATACACAAAGGCTCAAAATAAAGGGATGGAGGAAGATTTACCAAGCAAATGGAGAGCAAAAAAAAGCAGGAGTTGCAATTCTCATCTCTGATAAAATAGACTTTAAACCAACAAAGATCAAAAGAGACAAAGAAGGACATTACATAATGGTAAAAGGATCAATGCAACAAGAAGAGCTAACGATCCTAAATATATACGCACCCAATACAGGAGCACCCAGATACAAAAGGCAAGTTCTCAATGACTTACAAAGAGACTTAGATTCCCACACAATAATAGTGGGAGACTTGAACACCCCGTTGTCAATGTTAGACAGATCAACAAGACAGAAAATTAACAAGGATATCCAGGACTTGAACTCACACCTGGATCAAGCAAACCTAATAGACATTTACAGAACTCTCCACCCCAAATCCACAGAATATACATTCTTCTCAGCACCACATCACACCTACTCTAAAATTGACCACATAATTGGAAGTAAATCACTCCTCAGCAAATGCAAAAGAACAGAAATCATAACAAACAGTCTCTCAGACCACAGTGCAATCAAGTTAGAACTCAGAATTCAGAAACTGACTCAGAACCACACAGCTTCATGGAAACTGAACAACTGGCTCTTGAATATTGACTGGATAAACAATGAAATGAAGGCAGAAATGAAGATGTTCTTTGAAACCAACGAGAACGAAGACACAACATACCAGAATCTCTGGGACACATTTAAAGCAGTCTCTAGAGGAAAGTATATAGCAATAAATGCCCACATGAGGAGCAAGGAGAGATCTAAAATGGACACCCTATCATCAAAATTGAAAGAGCTAGAGGAGCAAGATCAAAAAAACTCAAAACCTAGCAGAAGACAAGAAATAACTAAGATCAGAGCAGAACTGAAGGAGACAGAGACACGAAAAACTCTTCAAAAAATCAACAAATCCAGGAGCTGGTTTTTTGAAAAGGTCAACAAAATAGACAGACCACTAGCCAGATTAATAAAAAAGAAAAGAGAAAATAATCAAATAAATGCAATAAAAAACGATAAAGGGGATATCACCACAGATTCCACAGAAATTCAAACCATCATCAGAGATTATTACAAACAACTCTATGCACATAAACTAGTAAACCTGGAAGAAATGGATACATTCCTGGACACATGCATCCTCCCAAGCCTAAACCAGGAAGAAGTCGAAACCCTGAATAGACCAATAACAATGTCTGAAGTTGAGGCAGCAATTAAGAGCCTACCACCCAAAAGAAGCCCAGGTCCAGATGGGTTCACAGCTGAATTCTACCAGACATACAAAGTGGAGCTGGTATCATTCCTTTTGAAACTATTCCAAACAATCCAAAGAGAGGGAATCCTTCCTAAATCATTTTATGAGACCAACATCATCCTGATACCAAAACCTGGCAGAGACTCAGCAAGAAAAAGAAAACTTCAGGCCAATATCCATGATGAACATAGATGGAAAAATCTTCAATAAAATACTGGCAAACCGATTGCAACAGCACATCAAAAAGCTTATCCACCATGATCAAGTAGGCTTCATCCCGGGGATGCAAGGCTGGTTCAACATACGCAAATCTATAAACATAATCCACCACATAAACAGAACCAAAGACAAAAACCACATGATAATCTCAATTGATGCACAGAAGGCCTTTTACAAAATTCAACAGCCCTTTATGCTAAAAACTCTCAATAAAGTAGGTATTGATGGAACGTATCTCAAAATGATAAAAGCTATTTATGACAAACCAACAGCCAATATCATACTGAATGGGCAAAAATTAGAAGCATTCCCTTTGAAATCTGGCACTAGACAAGGATGTCCTCTCTCACCACTCCTATTCAATATAGTACTGGAAGTTCTAGCCAGAGCAATCAGGCAAGAAAAAGAAATAAAGGGTATTCAAATAGAAATTGGAGGAAGTCAAATTGTCTCTATTTGCAGACGATATGATTGTATATCTAGAAAACCCCATCGTCTCAGCCCAAAATCTCCTGAAACTGATAAGCAACTTCAGCAAAGTCTCAGGATATAAAATCAATGTGCAAAAATCACAAGCATTCCTATACACCAATAACAGACTTAAAGACAGCCAAATGAAGAACGAACTGCCATTCACAATTGCTACAAAGAGAATAAAATACCTAGGAATACAACTAACAAGGAACGTAAAGGACCTCTTCAAGGAGAACTACAAACCACTGCTCAATGAAATAAGAGAGAGGACACAAACAGATGGAGAAATATTCCATGTTCATGGCTAGGAAGAATCAATATTGTCAAAATGGCCATACTGCCCAAAGTAATTTACAGATTCAATGCTATCCCCCATCAAGCTACCAATGACCTTCTTTGAAGAACTGGAAAAAGCCACCTTAAACTTCATATGGAACCAAAAGAGAGCCCGCATAGCCAAGTCAATTCTAAGCAAAAAGAACAAAGCTGGAGGCATCACACTCCTGGACTTCAAATTATACTACAAAGCTACAGTAATCAAAACAGCATGGTACTGGTACCAAAACAGAGATATAGACCAATGGAACAGGACAGAGACCTCCGACGCAACACAACACATCTACAACCACCTGATCTTTGACAAACCTGACAAAAACAAACAATGTGGAAGCGAGTCCCCTGTTTAATAAATGGTGTTGGGAAAACTGGCTAGTCATGTGCAGAAAGCAGAAGCTGGACCCCTTCCTGACACCTTACACTAAAATTAACTCCAGATGGATTAAAGACTTAAACATAAGACCTAACACCATAAAAACCCTAGAAGAAAATCTAGGCAAAACCATTCAGGACATAGGTGTAGGCAAGGACTTCATGACCAAAACACCAAAAGCAGTGGCAACAAAAGCCAAAATAGACAAATGGGACCTAATCAAACTCCATAGCTTCTGCACAGCAAAAGAAACAGTCATTAGAGTGAATCGGCAACCAACAGAATGGGAAAAAATTTTTGCAGTCTACCCATCTGACAAAAGGGCTGATAACCAGAATCTACAAAGAACTGAAACACATTTACAGGAAAAAACAAACAAGCCCATTCAAAAGTGGGCGAAGGATATGAACAGACACTTTACAAAAGAAGACATACATGAAGCCAACAAACATATGAAAAAATGCTCATCATCACTGGTCATTAGAGAAATGCAAATCAAAACTACATTGAGATACCATCTCACGCCAGTTAGAATGGCGATCATTAAAAAATCTGGAGACAACAGATGCTGGAGAGGATGTGGAGAAATAGGAACGCTTTTACACTGTTGGTGGGAGTGTAAATTAGTTCAACCATTGTGGAAGACGGTGTGGTGATTCCTCAAGGACCTAGAAATAGAAATTCCATTTGATCCAGCAATCCCATTACTGGGTATATATCCAAAAGACTATAAATCGTTCTACTATAAGGACACATGCACACGAATGTTCATTGCAGCACAGTTTACAATAGCAAAGACCTGGAACCAACCCAAATGCCCATCGATGATAGACTGGACAGGGAAAATGTGGCACATATACACCATGGAATATTATGCAGCCATCAAAAACGATGAGTTCGTGTCCTTTGTAGGGACATGGATGAACCTGGAAACCATCATTCTCAGCAAACTGACACAGGAACAGAAAATCAAACACCGCATGTTCTCACTCATAGGCGGGTGTTGAACAATGGGAACACATGGACACCGGGAGGGGGAGTATCACACACTGGGGTCTGTCGGGGGGAAAAAGGGGAGGGATAGTGGGGGGGTGGGGGAGTTGGGGAGGGATAGCAAGGGGAGAAATACCAGATATAGGTGATGGGGAGGAAGGCAGCAAATCACACTGCCATGTGTGTACCTATGCAACAATCTTCCATGTTCTTCACATGTACCCCCAAACCTAAAATGCAATAAATAAATAAAAATAAATAAAAAAAAAAGAAAAAAATAAAAAAAAAAAAAGAGAGCCGTATCAAGAGCAAACTGTCATTCACTATTGCTATAAAGAGAATAAAAAACCTAGGAATACAACTAACAAATGATGTAAATGACCTCTTCAAGGAGAACTACAAATCACTGCTAACGAAATAAGAGAGGACACAAACAGATAGAGAAACATTCCATGTTCAGGGTTAGGAAGAATCAATATTGTGAAAATGGCCATATGGCCCAAAGTAATTTACATATTCAATGCTATCCCCATCAAGCTACCAATGACCTTTTTCACAGAACTGGAAAAAATCACCTTAAACTTGATATGGAACCAAAAGAGAGATCGCATAGCCAAGTCAATTCTAAGCAAAAAAAAAAAAAAAAGAAGAAAAAAAAAAAAAACAGGAGGCATCACCCTACCAGATTTCAAACTATACTGCAGGGCTACAGTAATCAAAACAGCATGGTACTGGTACCAAAACAGAGATATAGACCAATGGAACAGAACAGAGGTCTCAGAGGCAACACCACACATTTACAACCATCCAATCTTTGACAAACCTGACAAAAAAAAAGCAATGGGGAAAGGATTCCCTGTTTAATAAATGGTGATGGGGAAAACTGGCTAGCCATGTACAGAAAGCAGAAGCTGGACCCCTTCCTGACACCTTACACTAAAATTAACTCCAGATGGATTAAAGACTTAAACATAAGACCTAACACCATAAAAACCCTAGAAGAAAATCTAGGCAAAACCAATCAGGACATAAGCATAGGCAAGGACTTCATGACCAAAACACCAAAAGCATTGGCAACAAAGCCAAAATAGACAAATGGGACCTAATCAAACTCCACAGCTTTTGCACAGCAAAAGAAACAGTCATTAGAGTGAATTGGCAACCAACAGAATGGGAAAATTTTTCCAATCTTCCCGTCTGACAAAGGGCTGATATCCAGAATCTACAAAGAACTAAAACAGATTTACAAAAAAAAAAAAAAAAAAAAAAAGCCCATTCAAAAGTGGGCAAAGAACATGAACAGACACTTTACAAAAGAAGACATACATGAGGCCAACAAACATATGAAAAAATGCTCATCATCACTGGTCATTAGAGAAATGCATGCAAGTCAAAACTACATTGAGATACCATCTCACACCAGTTAGAATGGCGATCATTAAAAAATCTGGAGACAACAGATGCTGGAGAGGAAGTGGAGAAATAGAAACACTTTTACACTGTTGGTGGGAGTGTAAATTAGTTCAACCATTGTGGAAGACAGTGTGGCAATTCCTCAAGGACCTAGAAATAGAAATTCCACTTGACCCAGCAATTCCACTACTGGGTATATATCCAAAGGATTGTAAATCGTTCTACTACAAGGACACATGCACACGAATGTTCATTGCAGCACTGTTTACAATAGCAAAAACCTGGAACCAACCCAAATGTCCATCGATGATAGAGTGGACAGGGAAAATGTGGCACATATACACCATGGAATACTATTCAGCCTTCAAAAACGATGAGTTTGTGTCCTTTGTAGGGACATGGATGAACTTGGAAATCATCATTCTCAGCAAACTGACACAAGAAAAGAAAATCAAACACATGTTCTCACTCATAGGTGGCTGTTGAACAATGAGAACACATGGACACAGGGAGTGAAGCAGCATGCTGGGCTCTGTTGGGGGGGAAATAGGGGAGGGATAGCAGGTGGGGGGGGTTTGTGGAGAGATAGCATGGGGGGAAATGCCAGATATAAGTGATGGGAAGGAAGGCAGGAAATCACACTGCCATGAGTGTACCTATGCAACAATTTTGCATGTTCTTCACATGTACCCCAAAACCTAAAATGCAATAAAAAAGAAAGAAAGAAAGAAAGAACAAGAAATATTTTAATAATAATGATCTTGACAGTTAAAGGGTTTTCAGGGCATATAATAGTTCACTTTTACTTTGGAAATTAGATTAAAAGAGGTTGGTCTTATATTTGACTCTGAATTATAGTTTTCAATAAATGTTCAATGTCTGTTATTAGGGTTTCCTTTTCCTGTAGATAATATTAATCATCCTTATACTTTATTAGATGTCATAATCAAAACTGTCCTGTTCTTGTAACTTCAAATGTCTTGGTAAAGTAAGTTCTTGGTAGAACAACTTTTCCCCTCAAGAATTCTAAATTATATTACTTACATGTGTCTATACTTTAAAAAAAAATTTTACAGTTGATATTACTCTGCATCCTGAAAGAACCAATAGCCATATCTTCCTGCATGGAGATTTGGGAAGCATGAATATTGGGTGTGACCCTCAAGATAATCCCCATATCACTGCCACTCCTGGATGTGTTCTTTCATGGGTGCTCAGACTTTCACATCTGGAATATATTACTGGGAAGTTCATGTAGGGGACTCTTGCAATTGGGCTTTTGGAGTCTGTAACAATTATTGGAAAGAGAAGAGACAAAATATCAAGATAGATGTAGAGAAGGGGCTCTTTCTTCTTGGATGTGTTAAGGAGAATGTTCACTGCAGTCTCTTTACCACTTCTCTACTTATGGTACAATATGTTTCAAGACCTACCAATCAAGTAGAAATTCTCCTGGATTGTGAAGGTAGAACTGTGAACTTTGTTTTTGTTAATCAAAGTTCCCTTATACACACCATCACTAACTGTTTCTTGTCACCTCCTCTCAGGCCTATCCATTGCTGTAGTCACTTCTGAACAGAGACAAATCAGAAATGTGCCCACATGCTGTGGTAACAACTTCATCCCACGAAGCCCTCTATTTTTGCACCTCATCAAAGAGGACAAATAAGTTATATTTAATGTCTTTAGTTATCCTTCTGTGTCATCAAAACTCATTAATAGTGTTTGCAGGATATTTAACAGAAACATTGAAACCCTGTGTATTTGTTTTTATTCATGATTTTTGGAAAATCACTACCCATGGTGTATGGCATAGAATATATTCTCTGGTTTTTCTTTATTTCTGAATGTCACATCACAGAGTGAAATAAAAGATCACAGAGGTGTCTAAATAAAGTTAAAATCAATTAAATATAGTAGAGATATTGTGCTTCATGAAAAACTTGGAGTAAAGACTCAATGGTAACCTGGAAATATTTTCTCTGTCTTCATCTAACAATATTATACTCATCCATGTGTTTCTTTTATGAATCTCTACTTTGAGGCAATCTTATTCGACCTCCTATGCTGTACTTTCCTTTGTAATTCTCATCACACATACAAATGCTCATACATTATTAGAGTGTTCTTCTACAGTGAAATTTACGAAGTGATTAGGACAATGTTGGATCAATTAAATATTCAAATGGATATAACTGAATATTGACCTCCTACCTCAAATCATAGTTTATTTCCACATGGATTCATGTTCTGAAGGTGAAGAGAACACAATAAAATATTCTTATAGAAAAAGATTTCCTAACAAGGACAAAAATAATAAAGGAACAATTAGAAAGGAAAATTCAGTTTATATCAAAAATGATGACTTCAGTGTTTAAAAATATTCCATCCAAGAATTAAAATGCAAACCAAGTATGGAGAAAAATATTTGTCCCAACATATGTACAATAAAATACAAGACATGTGATTAATGAATGTAATAAGTAAAAGAAAGTGAACCTCATATAAAATTGGGTAAAATATTTGAACAGGCCCTTCAGAAACTTGGAGGCATAATTAACTGACCAAATATTAAAAAGGGATGACTTTTAAGCATCTTCAGAATAATAAAAATTGAAAAGTTGAACTACAGTCCTCCATAAAAATCAGCAAAATTTAAAGACATATAATAGTATGTGTTGTTAAATATAAAGAATAAATGAAAGTTTTTCACGGCTTGGGGGATATAAACTGAAATACTTTTTGGCAAACATGAGCATTCCTTATGGGCTGGATATTCTAATTCTAAACTATATTCCACTGGTTGCTTATGTATGCTTCAAGATAAACATAATGTTGAAAATTGCATCAATTTTTATAGTAGCTTCCAATTGGAGAAAAATATTCATCAACAGTAGAATTTCTAAACAAATTGTGATCTCATCATACAAAAGAATTTAATAAAACATAGAATAATACCTTAATGCAACAAATTAATGAGTCTCAAAAAGAAGTTTAAGGAGAAGAATTGAAACACACAATGTTATGTTACAGCGTTTTATTTATATAAATTGCAAACTCAATTAGTCCTAGAAGTTAGTATATTGAATAACATGTTAGGAAAGTAACCATTAGGAAACTTAAAATATAACCAGGATAAGATACAGGAAGCATTACAGTCAAGGAGAGAAACTATGAATTATTTTCATGAAGAAGACAATTACATTTGTTTTTTAATATTTTAACTTATAAAATGATAAGGTTGAAATAGATGAAATTGATTTTATGCCTAATTTTTCAAATATGTATATATATATATATATATATATATAATTTCATTTATGATAAGCTAACGTCAACATTAAGACATAAAACATGCCTTTTTATATACTTGAAGTTCTGGGGTACATGTGTAGAATGTGCAGTTTTGTTACATGGGAATACATGTGCCATGGTGGTTTGCTCCACCCATCAACCCATCATCTACACTAGGTATTTTTCCTAATGTTATCTCTCCTGTAGCCCCCCATCCCCTAACAGACCCTCGTGTGTGATGTTTCCCTCCCTGTGTTCATGTGTTCTAATTGTTCAACTCCCACTTATGAGCAAGAACATGCAATATTTGTTTTTTTGGTTTTCTGTTCTTATGTTAGTTTGCAGAGGATGATGTTTTCCAGTTTTATCCATGCTCCTGCAAAGGACATAAACTCATCCCTTTTTATGGCTGCATAGTATTCCATGGTGTATATGTGCCACATATGTTTGTTTTAAAGTCTGTGAAAAGATTGAGGGGAAAATCACATCTAAAGACCTGTATTTACCTCCCTATCTGTTCTTTGTAACAAAACCTTAAATTACAAAGGGAAAGATAAATTATACCATTGCCCTTGAGACATTGTTAAAACAAATTTAACTTTGGAAAGGGGAAAAGAAAAAAGAGGGGAAAAAAATGTGGAGGATTTAGACCTACACCTGAAGGTGGGACCATATCATTCAGAAGGCTCCAACCATGAAGACCGAGAAACAGTGTCAAACTAGGACTGGGCTTCATCAGAATGACAGAAAATGTGTCTCAATCCTCATCCACACCCCCAACTAGGCTAACAATTGTTGAGTAACAGGTCAAAGCAGTGTCTTCTGGGGAACTGAACAGAATTTGGAGAGATACTTAAACATGAGCATACAGCAGATATTGGGAAAAGCTGCTGAACCAGTCCAACCCCAAACACAAAGTAATTCTAGAGAAGCATGAAAATTATGGTGCACTAGAGAGTAACTCTAAGAAGAACAAGTCTCAAAACCAAATCAACTTCTGACTAGATTGATTCAACGTCCTTTCCAAAACACACACATATGGCCTAGTAAAGGGGAACACATGTGAGTTTTGCTTTCCAATTAGTCTATTCTACAGAGTTGACTTTTTGAATAAAACTTGCCAGACATATATAGACACAGAAAAGGAACACAAAGGAAAGAGTGTTAAGAAAGTAATAAAGCCAGATTCCAATATGGCAGAGGTGTTGGGATTATCTTTCAAGTAGATTTCATGGGTACTGTTCCAGAAGCCCTTAGCAGGGTATAAAGCCCATTTATTTTTTATTATACTTTTGTGACAAGAGCATCAGTTTATATTCTTATATAAAAGATACTTCCAATCCACATTCATCTCTCAATTGGCAGTTACATTTTTAGACACTTTACAAATATTAGTTCACTGTCTTATATTTATGGCTGTGGAGCAGTCTGTTGTCATTCTACTAAATGTTCCCTGACAATGAAACAGTGTATTTTGGCTGATTCTAAGAGATTCTTCATCTTTTGTGGTGTTCAAACTTAAGCACATCATAATGAGTCAGCCACCAAAGACAGAGAAATACCAAAAATCAGCCAAAATGTGTTATTTTGCACATTCAGAAAAATGTAAATTTATGTTTTACGCATCCACAATGTGGATTTTTTGGCTTTCTGAATTCAATAATTCATTTGTTTACTCTGAAAAACATTATCAGACATTATATACCTGAATATGTACTCTTCTCTTCTCTACCTAGCTCTACTATGTGCTACTGTCAATCATATATTATGTTGTTTATAGAAGACATGCATGATGCTCTCATCCTCCATGTGTCACTATTGCTCTCCCAGTTTACCTCTATTTAATCATCTGTGAAGCCTCATGATATTTCTTTATATCTATTATCCAATTCACACTTACTGCGGCTTCATTTCAGTTGCTAAAGTTTTCACTAAATAGCAAATTTTACTTATTTTTTATTAATATAAATTCTATTTTTTATTATTCAATGACTGTCCAATATGAAAAAATACATTTATATATATTATATGTATTTACATATGTATGTGTTATATAGACATACACAAAATTGCTATTGGTAATGGTGGTTTCCTAGGAGTCTGTAACTACTGGAGGTTTTATTTCTTCTTAAATATATTATATTTTTTAATTTATAATAAAGATAATTCATGTGCTTATATAAAAATCATAAATTAATAATCTGAGTGCAGTGGCTCACATCTGTAGTTTCAGCTGTTTGAGAAAATGAGGCAAAAATATCACTGGAGCCTAGAGGTTTAAGACTGCAGTGAACTGTGATTGCACCACTGCAGTCCGGCTGGGCTACAGAGCCACAACATACATACATAGATATATGTGGAAGTCCTAACCCTCAGTTCTGTGCATGTAACCTTATTTGTAACCTTATTTGAAAATGAGTTATTTGTAGATGTAGTCAAGAGGAGGCCACTAGAGAGGGCCCTAATCCAATATGACATCCATCCTTATAAAAAGAAGACATTTGGACACAGAGACAAATGCACTCACAGGGAGAGCACCATGTGAAGATGAAGGCCGAGAGCAGGGCAATGCACCTGTGAGCCAAGGAAGGCCAAAGATCACCAGCAAATCACCAGAAGCTCAGAGAGAGGCATCAAACAGATTCTCCCTCACACCCCACAGGAAGAGCCAACACTGCCAACACCCTGATGTTACTTCTAGCCTCTGGAATGAAGACAATAATTTTCTGTCACACCACCCAGTTTGTGGTACTTTTTAACAGCAGCCCTGGCAAGCAAATATTCCCACTTTCTGCTATCCACACCCCTGTGGAATCCCGTTTGTGTGGACTGGACTTAGGGACTCACTTATAACAAATAAAAAATGAAGTGAGGGGATATTGCTTCAGATATTAAAAGATGGGAGTCTGTCTTGAACCTCTTCCTCACTCTCTTAAACTAGTTGTTCTAGGAAGCCAGTTGCCATGACATCAGTCTACCCTGGGGGGAAAGACTTACATTGCAATATATCAAAGCCTACCAACCATCACCTGAGTAAGCTTAAAAGTGCATTCCTTGCCTAGTCTAGCACCAGTAGCTCAGGCTGCAGCCCCAGTCAATAGCTTGATTACAATTTCATTAGAGACTTCGAGCCACAGAAACCCACCTAATCCACACCCAGATTCTTGACCATCAGAATCTTTGTGAGATAATATTTTGTTGTTTTAAGCCAGTAAGTTTTGGGTCATTTGTTACATAGCAATAGATAACTAACATAAAGTGGCAATGGGTTCCTGTGGTTATCAATCTTTGAATTGAAAAGGATTTTGTTTCTCAGTTTCTCCATCACCTGTGTAGCCAGTCTGGCATTAAATTTCCTGTTTTTAACTCACAGTAGTTTCTTTTCTTATTTTACTTTAGGTGTATACTACATCTAGCATTTCTCCCCATATTATCCCTCCCCACCTTCCCACCCTCCCTACACCCCGCTGTTCCTCCTCTACCCCTCCAACTGTCCCCAGTATGTGATGCTCCTCTCCCTGAGTCCACATGTTCTCATTGTTCAACACCCACCTATGAGTGAGAACATGTGGTGTTTGGCTTTCTGTTCTTGACCCACATTAGTTTCTATTTGGATCTTGGCTGATATTTATGTGCAATTATCATCTAAAGTATAGAAATAATATAGCTGCTAAATCGTATCCATACCTATTTTATTCATACAAAGGCAAGACTCATCTAAGAATTCTAATAAACCCTCCAAATAATCAAAATATAGCAAACCTACATTATTTTTATAGCCAAGAAAAAAATATCATAAACTTGGTGTCTTATACATTCATTATGTACTGATACAGTTATGTATGGTCACACACAAAAGCTGACATTCCACTAGGTGTTTTCTGAATTCCAAAGAACTCAATGAAAAAAATTACATCTTCGTGCCAACTCTAATTCCTTTGTTTTTATAGACTAGTGGGTTTTTTTTCTTTCTTTCTTTTTTTTTTTTTTTTTTTGGGACAGAGCCTCCCACTGTAACCCACACTGGAGTGTAATGGCATGATCTCAGCTCACTGCAACCTCTGCATCCTGAGTTCAAGCAATTCTCCCAGATTCAAGTGGTTCTCCTGCCTGTGCCTCCCAAGTAGCTGGGATTACAGGCACCTGCCACCACACCTGGCTAATTTTTTTATATTTTTAGTAGAGACGGGATTTCACCATGTTGACCAGGCTGGTTTCAAACTCCTGACCTCGTGATCTGCCAGCCTCTGCCTCCCAAAGTGCTGGGATTACAGGAGTGAACCACCACACCCAGCCTAGACTAGTAGTTTCTATCTAGCCAGCTTCACATCAATTTGAAATGAATAAGAAAGAAGAAGTTTTGTTTTTATTGTTTCTCTAAAAAGGTATTTGGGGACATTTATCTCCTCTTTGAATTCTGTGTAACTGGGAGTTTGCTTAGGGACTTTGGGACTGCATGTCAATGTATTGCTTTCTGAGGTATTTCTGTAGGATATTCATCTGCCCATAGTCACTCGTTCTTATTTTTCCAGGCCTCAAACCAGTGTGCTTCAATTTCTGGGGGAGCCTAATTACAAATCCAAACATTGCATTTCACATGCAGGAGCCACATTTTAGATTTTTCCTCATTTTTTTCTTTTTCTCACAGAATTCTTCCACTTCTGTTATTTTTCCAATGATCCTTTTTCCTTAGGTACTTTGTTTTGCAGTCCCATTTCACAGGCATGGCAGTCTGAAAAAATTACACTTTTCCTAAAAGGTGACCGCAGCATTCAATACATTGTGACAGAATTTTTGCATTAGGACTGAATGTTTTAATTATTATCTGTTTTCATTTCATTATTAGAAGCCTGCAGGCCACATTCTTGATTCTATAGGTCAATATACAGTAGCTCATTAAAACTGCGTGCTTTGGAGGCAGTTAGAAAAGGAGGATTCTGAAGACTGGGTGGTGGTGTAGTGGAGATATTTTTTTTTCAGGATAATTAATACATCCTAGGGAGCTGAGATTATCTCCAGTTGTCAGGCATTTGTGGGTAAACCTCAGAAGCAAATAATCTTCTAGTTTCTTTTTTAAATAAATATCATCCTTTCTCAATGAGCCAGAAGTACAAAATGGTGCTCTGAAATGTTCAAAAGCTGAACTAGAGGTTTTATAAACTAGAGGTAAAATAGCCTCTAGTGCAAAAAACTAACATGAGTCAAGCCTCACAAAAACCAACAAGGAAAAATAAGCTGTTCCCCTACCTTTATTTTTGCTCCTCTTTCACTGAGGATGGCTTCTGGTGCTATTTGTGTTCTTTGGTCCCCTGGGATTGAAAATTGCTCTCCACAGTCTGGAAAGCCCACATCCAGCAGCAGCACCTTGACAAAAGTAAAGACCACTAGTTCATGTGGTTTGTTCTTGAGATCTTTTTCACCTCTTTTATGATCATCAAAGAGATTTAAATGATTTGATTTTGAATCATTCTCAAAGGTAAATATTAATATTCTCAGTTCGTTTGGCCATGTGTCATCCTAGACCAACTCCCAGGGAGGCCAGGGGACATCCTGCTCACTCTTTGCAAGTACACTGAAACAAAAAGATGGTGAATTTTAACAAATAAGTAGCCTCTCATAGACGAGGTGTCACTCAAATACGAGTGGTTTCTAAGTATGGAACTCCAGGGTGGTTTCTTTAAGGAGAAGTCATATGTTGGAAATAAGTAAATGTAAATCAAGGGTTATGCATAATATCTTTGTTTATCACAAAACTTTTTACTAGTGGCAAAAGTTATGATTGCTTTTACATGGCTCATGCCATAATTACATATTCTGTATGTAATAAAGGAAATCAAGGCCAGGCAGGCATGGTGGCTTACACCTGTAATCCCAACATTTTGAGAGGCTGAGGCAGGCAGATCACACAAGTTCAGGAGTTTGAGAGAAGCCTGACCAACATGATGAAAAACCCATGTCTACTAAAAATACAAAAGCTAGCTGCGTGTGGTGGCTTGCCCCTGTAATCTCAGCTTCTCAGGAGACCGAAGCAGGAGAATCACTTGAACCCAAGTGGCAGAGGTTGCAGTGAGTCAAGCTTATGCCACTGCACTCTAGTCTGGGTGACAAAGTGAGATTCTGTCTCAAAAAAACAAACAAATAAAGGAAACTGAGAACATATTGAATTTAGAGCACAATTCTGCTTAATGTATCAGGGTTAAAAGATGTAAATTTTAATAATGCTAATTTGAAAATCTTTGATGTACACTTGGGATTCTCCAATACTTTGAAAGCAAAAGAAAGTTTACCCATATTTAAGTAAATGTAAAGCAAGTGTGTTTATGAATTTTTCTTCTCAAGTAAATGGTGGATCCCAAGGTAGAGGGAGCCATCAGTCCACACTGAGCTCCGGCTGGCCCCAGGCCCCACCGTGCAGACCAAATCAGAAGGAACAGAGTCCCTTATCCTACATGCCACATCACTCAACTGAACTTGGGAGTGGATCCGTTTTTCAAACATGAGGTGACTCTCAGTTTGAAATGGATCACAGAGGGCCTGGCTTTCCTGAGTTGGCAGGATAAAGAAGTCACTCTGTGGCATAGAATGAAGTGCGGCTCGAATCTAGAATCTCCAGTTCAAACCAAAGAAGATGGCCAGGGGCGGGGCTCATGCCTGTCATCCCGGCACTTTGAGAGGCCAGGCCAAGGTGGGTGTATCATGAGGTCAAGATTTTGAGACCAGCCTGGCCAACATAGTGAAACCCCCACCTATACTGAAAAGACAAAAAAGTTAGCCAGGCATGGTGGAGCACACCTATAATCATAGTGACTCAGGAGGCTGAGGCAGGAGAATCACTTGAACCAGGGAGGCAGAGGTTGCAGTGAGCTGAGATCGTGCCACTGTACTCCACCCAGGGAACAGAGCAAGATTCCGTCTCAGAAAAACATACACACACAAACAAACAAACCACCAAAGAAAACCAATGAAGCTGTTTAGCTCAACGTGTCATGCTCGAGTCTCTTGACAGGATAAATCCATGGAGCACCTGGGGAAAGAGGACGGAGAAAGAGAAAGAGACAGAGACAGAGAGAAACAGAGAGAGAGACAGACAGAGGAAGAGAGAGAGAGAAACAGACAGAGACAGAGAGAAAGAGACAGAGAGAGGTGAGAGACAGACACAGAGAGAAATAGAAAGAGAGAGAGAGAGGCACATATAAAGAGAGATAGACAGAGAGAGGAGGAGGAAAGGGGCACTCAATAGATAATTACATATATCTTATAATGGTTTTGATGCCATAAACCGTGGCCCAGGTACACTTTTAAAACAACAGCACGAGCAGCAAAAGACAGACAGACAGAGAGAGTAGTGTTACTAGAGACAGTTTTTCACTAACTGGGGGGGGGGGGGGGGAGAGAGAGAGAGACAGAGACAGGGAGAAAGACACTGAGATAGAGATAGAGACAGAGAGAGAGATGGGAGGTCAGATCACGAGTTCAAAAGATGGAGACCATCCTGGCCAAGCCAACATAGTGAAACCCTGTCTCCACTAAAAATACAAAAAATTAGCTGAGCAGGAATGTTGTCAGCAGGCTAAGGTCTAATAGCCAAAAAGCTGAAACCACCGACTGGGATGTTTTTCCAAGAGCCAGTGGTGCCACAAGGGGCTCTGTGTAGTTGTGGAAATGAAGAGAAATGTTTGCATTTACATACTTGAGACAGAACGGACAAGGCTCAGTCATGGGTCATTTAGGACACGGGGAGATAGAGACTGTGAAAACCCTTCCAGCATCATTGGTGAACAGAGGTACAAGATTTATTGAGACACTAAGTCTGGATCACAACTGAGACAAGGGAGAAAGCAAACCCAGATATTAAGATTGGATTTTTATTTATTTTTTATTTTTTTGAGAGGGAGTCTCCCCTATCCACCAGGCTGGATTGCAGTGGCACAATCTCGGCTCACTGCAATTTCCTACTCCTGGGTTCAAGCCATTCTCCTGCCCCAGCCTCCGAGTAGCTGGGATTACAGGTGCACACCACCACACCTGGCTAATTTTTGTCTTTTTGTAGAGACAGGGTTTCACCATGTTGGCCAGGATGGCCTCAAACTCCTGACCTCATGTAATCCACCCACCTCGGCCTCCCAAAATGCTGTGATGACAGGCATAAGCCACCATGCCGGGCCTGAAACTTTATTAATGTGTAACATCTATGAAGTCTCCAAGTCCAGGAATCAACTCATCACTTCTGTACAGGATTCTGTATGGAGATCAAATCTGGGATTTCTAAAGTAAATAATTGAGGCCTTGGGAATGGATTAGATCAGATCTACCTGAGCTTATATTAAAAGGAAAAGAGAGACAGGGAAAGGAAGAGGGAGAGGGAGACGGAGAGGGAGACGGAGAGGGAGACGGAGGGGAGAGGGAGAGAGAAAGAGGAGGAAGAAGAAGAAGAGAAGAAGAGGAAGAAGAAGAAGGAGGAGGAGGAGGAGAAGGAGAAGAAAGAGGAGGAGAAGGAGAAGGAGGAGGAGGAGGAGAAAGCCATCATGGATTTCTAGAAATAAGACCTTATGATGACGACTCTAGGTAGTTTGCTGTGCTGGGTTCTGTGGCCTTGCTTCTCTTTACATTTGCATTCCGGGCCATGATGCCACAGTACCAGACAGCCACGCTGCTGAGAGAGAAGCCTTACCTCTCTGACTCTATGGAGGCACGTGTGGTTCTCAAATATAGGCATTCTGATGGAAACTTGTGTATTAAAGTAACAGATAATCGAGTTTGTTTGGTGTATAAAACAGAGCAAGTTCAAGATGTAAAGAATATTGAGAAATTCCAGTCAACTAATGCGACTTATGGTAGCCAAGGAAACCTGCATTGTTACCATGGAAACTGAGTGAATGGTTTGAAATGAAGACTTTGTCATGTACATAGGAATTAAATATCTTTTGAAGCAGAGAAAGCGTAGGGACAAAAAAATACTGGCTGTAACTTAGTGGACTAATCAGAAGCTTCGAGGTCATTTTTGGTAATTATCTTTTTTTAATTGCATTTTAGGTTTTGGGGTACATGTGAAGAACATGTAAGATTGTTGCATAGGTACACACATGACAGTGTGATTTGCTGCCTTTCTCCCCCATCACCTATATCTGGCATTTCTCACCATGATATGCCTCCCCCAACTCCCCACCCCCCGCTGTCCCTCCCCTATTTCCCCCAACAGCCCCAAGTGTATGATGCTCCCCTCCTAGTGTCAATGTGTTCTCATTGTTCAACACCAGCCTATATGTGAAAACATGTGGTGTTTGATTTTCTGTTCTTGTGTCAGTTTGCTGAGAATGATGGTTTCCAGGTTCATCCATGTCCCTACAGAGGACATGAACTCATAGATTTTTATGGCTGCATAGTATTTCATGGTGTATATGTGCCACATTTTCCCTGTCCAGTCTATCATCGTTGGGCATTTGGGTTGGTTCCAAGCCTTTGCTATCGTAAACAGTGCTGCAATGAGCATTCGTGTGCATGTGTCCTTATAATAGAACGATTTATAATCCTTTGGATATATACCCAGTAATGGGATTGCTGGGTCAAATGGAATTTCTATTTCTAGGTCCTTGAGGAATCGCCACACTGTCTTCCACAATGGTTGAACTAATTTACACTCCCACCAACAGTGTAAAAGTGTTCCCATTTCTCCACATCCTCTCCAGCATCTATTGTCTCCTGATTTTTTAATGATTGCCGTTCTAACTGGCATGAGATGGTATCTGAATGTAGCTTTGATTTGCATTTCTCTAGTGGCAAGCAATGATGAGCATTTTTTCATATGTTTGTTGGCCTCATATATATCTTCTTTTGTAAACTGTCTGTTCATAACCTTCACCCACTTTTGAATGAGCTTGTTTGGTTTTTCTTGTAAATCTGTTTTAGTTCTTTGTAGATTCTGGATATTAGCCCTTTTTCAGATGGGTAGACTGCAAAAATATTTTCCCACGCTGTTGGTTGCCGATTCACTCTAATGACTGTATCTTTTGCTGTGCAGAAGCTGTGGAGTTTGATTAAGTCCCATTTGTCTATTTTGGCTTTTGTTGACAATGCTTTTGGTGTTTTGGTCATGAAGTCCTTGCCTACGCCTATGTCCTGATGTTTTTGCCTAGATTTTCTTCTAGGGTTTTTAAGGTGTTAGGTCTTATGTTTAAGTCTTTAATCCATCTGGAGTTAATTTTAGTGTAAGGTGTCATTAAGGGGTCCAGTTTCTGCTTTCTGCACATGGCTAGCCGGTTCTCCCAATATCATTTATTAAACAGGGAATCCTTTCCCCATTGCTTGTTTTTGTGAGGTTTGTCAAAGATCACATGGTTGTAGATGTATGGTGTTGCCACCGAGGCCTCTGTTCTGTTCCATTGATCTATATCTCTGTTTTGGTACCAGTACCATGCTGTTTTGATTGCTATAGGCTTGTAGTACATTTTGAAGTCCAGTAGCATTATGCCTCCAGCTTTGATCTTTTTACTTAGAATTGACTTGGCTATGAAGACTTTCTTTTGGTTCCATATGAAGTTTAAGGTGTTTTCTTCCAGTTCTGTGAAGAAGGTCATTGGTAGCTTGATGGGGATAGCGTTGAATCTATAAATTACTTCAGGCAGTATGGCCATTTTCACAATACTGATTCTTCCTAACCATGAACATGGAATGTTTCTCCAACTGTTTGTGTCCTCTCTTGTTTCATTGAGCAGTGGTTTGTAGTTCCCCTTGAAGAGGTCCTTTACGTTGATTGTAAGTTGTATTCCTAGGTATTTTATTCTCTTTGTAGCAATTTTGAATGGCAGTTCATTCTTGATTTGGCTGTCTGTTAGTCTGTTACTGGTATATAGGAATGCTTGTGATTTTTGCACATTGATTTTGTATCCTGAAATTTTGCTGAAGACGCTTAGCAGTTTCGGGAGATTTTGGGCTGAGACAATGGGGTCTTTCAAATATACAATCATGTCATCTGCAAATAGAGACAATTTGACTCACTCCTTTCCTAATTGAATACTCTTTATTTCTTTTTTTTCCTGACTGCTCTGGCTAGAGCTTCCAATACTACATTGAATAGGAGTGGTGACAGAGGGCGTCCTTGTCTAGTGCAACATTTCAAAGGGAATACTTCCAGGTTTTGCCCATTCAGTATGATATTGGCTGTCGGTTTGTCATAAATAGCTTTTATTATTTTGAGATACATTCCATCAATACCTAGTATATTGAAGGTTTTTAGCATAAAGGGCTGTTGAATATTGTCAAAGGCCTTCTTTGCATCAATTGAGATAATCATGTGGTTTTTGTCTTTGGTTCTGTTTATGTGGTGAATTATGTATATAGACTTGCCTATGTTGAACCAGCCTTGCATCCCTGGGATGCAGCCTACTTGATCATGGTAGATAAGCTTTTTGATGTGCTGCTGCAATCGGTTTGCCAGTGTTTTATTGAAGATTTTTGCATCTATGTTCATCATGGATATTGGCCTGAAGTTTTCTTTTCTTGTTGAGTCTCTGCCGGGTTTTGGTATCAGGTTGATGTTGGTCTCATAAAATGATTTGGGAAGGATTTCCTCTTTTTCAATTGTTTGGAATAGCTTCAGAAGGAATGGTACTAGCTGCTCTTTGTACATCTGGTAGAATTCAGTTGTGAACCCATCTGGACCTGGGCTTTGTTTCGTTGGTAGGCTATTAATTGCTGACTCAACTTCAGACCTTGTTATTGGTCTATTCAGGGTTTTGACTTTCTCCTGGTTTAGGCTTGGGAGGATGCAAGTGTCCAGGAATTTATCCATTTCTTCCAGGTTTACTTGTTTATGTGCATAGAGTTGTTTTTAATAATCTCTGATGGTGTTTTGTGTTTCAGTGAAATCTGTGGTGATATCTCCTTTGTCGTTTTTTATTGTATCTCTTTTTTAATTCTCTCTTTTCTTTTTTATTGATCTGGCTAGTTGTCTATTTTGTTGATCTTTTCGAAAAACGAGCTCCTGGATTTATTGATTTTTTTGAAGGGTGTTTTGTGTCTCTATCTCCTTCAGTTCTGCTCTGATCTTTGTTATTTCTTGTCTTCTGCTTGGTTTTGAGTTTTTCTATCTTGCTCCTCTAGCTCTTCAATTTTGATGATAGGGTGTCGATTTTGGGTCTTTCCTTGCTTCTCATGTGGGCATTTATTGCTATATACTTTCCTCTAGACACTGCTTTAAATGTGTCCCAGAGATTCTGGTATGTTGTGTCTTCATTCTTATTGGTTTTGAAGAACGTCTTTATTTCTGCCTTCATTTCATTGTTTATGCAGTCAGCATTCAAGAGCCAGTTGTTCAGTTTCCATGAAGCTGTGCAATTCTGATTTAGTTTCTGAATTCTGAGTTCTAACTTGATTGCACTGTGGTCTGAGAGACTTTTGTTATGATTTCCGTTCTTTTGCATTTGCTGAGGAGTGATTTAGTTCCAATTATGTGGTCAATGTTAGAGTAGGTGTGATGCGGTGCTGAGAAGAATGTATATTCTGTGGATTTGGGGTGGAGAGCTCTGTAAATGTCTATTAGGTTTGCATGGTCCAGGTCTGAGTTCAAGTCCTGGATATTCTTGTTAATTTTCTGTCTCATTGACCTGTCTAATATTGACAATCGGGTGTTAAAGTCTCCCACTATTATTGTGTGGGAGTCTAAGTCTCTTTGTAAGTCATTAAGGACTTGCTTTATGTATCTGGGTGCTCCTGTACTGTGTTTGTATATATTTAGGATCTTTAGCTATTCTTGTTACATTGATCCTTTTACCATTGTGTAATGTCCTTCTTTGTCTCTTTTGATCTTTGTTGGTTAAAGTCTATTTTATCAGAGACTAGAATTGCAACTCCTGCTTTTTTTTGCTCTCCATTTGCTTGGTAAATCTTCCTCCATCCCTTTATTTTCAGCCTTTGTTTATCCTTGCATGTGAGATGGGTTTCCTGGATACGGCACACCCATGGGTTTTGGCTTTTTATCCAAGTTGCCAGTCTGTGTCTTTTGATTGGGGCGTTTAGCCCATTTACATTTAGGGTTAATATTGTTATTTGTGAATTTGATCCTGCCATTTTGATGTTAGCTGGCTGTTTTGCCCATTAGTTGATGCAGTTTCTTTATTGTGTCGATGCCATTTACCATTTGGTATGATTTTGGAGTGGCTGGTACTGGTTGTTCCTTTTTGTGTTTAGTGCTTCTTTCATGAGCTCTTGTAAAGCAGGCCTGGTGGTGATGAAATCTCTGAGTAATTGCTTGTTCATAAAGGATTTTATTTCTCCTTCGCTTATGAAGCTTAGTTTGGCTGGATATGAAATTCTGGGTTGAAAATTCTTTTCTTTAAGGATGTTGAATATTGGCCCCCACTCTCTTCTTGCTTGTAGGTTTTCTGCTGAGAGATTCACTGTGAGTCTGATGGGCTTCCTTTTGTGGGTTACCGGACCTTCTCTCTGGCTGTCCTTAGCATTTTCTCCTTCATTTCAACCCTGTTGAATCTGACGATTATGTGCATTGGGGTTGCTCTTTTTGAGGAATATCTTTGTGGTGTTCTCTGTATTTCATGGACTTGAATATTGACCTGCCTTGCTAGGTTGGGGAAGTTTTCCCGGATTATATCCTGAAGAGTATTTTCCAGCTTGGATTCATTCTCTCCGTCACATTCAGGTACACCTATCAAACGTATATTAGATCTTTTCACATAGTCCCATATTTCTTGGAGACTTTATTTCTTTTTACCCTTTTTTCTCTAATCTTGCCTTCTCATTTTATTTCATTGAGTTGATCTTTGACTTCTGTTATTTTTTCTTCTGCTTGGTCAATTCGTCTCTTGAAACTTATGTATACTTTGTGAAATTCTCGTGTAGTGTTTTTCAACTCCATCAAGTCATTTATATTCGTCTCTAAGCTGTTTATTGTCGTTTGCATTTTGTTAAACCATTTTTCAAGTTCTTTGTTTCTTTGCATTGGCTTAGAACATGTTCTTTTAGCTCAGAGAATTTTCTTTTTACCCGCCTTCTGAAGCCTGTTTCTGTCAATTCATCAGACTCATTCTCCATCCAGCCTTGTTCCCTTGCTGGTGAGGAGTTGTGATCCTTTGGAGGAGGAGAGGTGTTCTGGTATTGGGTGTTTTCATTCTTTTTATCCTGGTTTCTTCCCATTTTTGTGGATTTATTTACCTGTGGTCTTTGTAGTTGTTGACTTTCAGATTGGGTCTCTGAGTGGACATCCAGTTCGTTGATGATGAAGTTATTTCTTTCTGTTTCTTAGTTTTCCTTCTACCAGTCAGGCCCCTCTGCTGCAGGAATGCTGAGGTCCACTCCAGGCCCTGCTTGCCTGGGGATCACCTGCAGCAGCTGCAGAATAGTAAGGGTTGCTGCCAGTTTCTTCTTCTCCTATCTTTGTCCCAGAAGAATAACTGCCAGATGTCAATCTGTGCTCTCCTTTATGAGGTGAATCTTTGGACATACGGGGGGTCAGAGAGCTGCTTGAGGAGACAGTCTGTCCTTTATGGTTGCTCAAGTGCTGAGCTGTGAGTTGTGTTGTTCCATTCTGAGCTGCTGGGCAGGTACGTTTAAGTCTGCTGCAGCAGAACTCATAAATGCCTTCTTTTTCCCAGGTGCTCTGTCCCGGGAAGTTAGGGATTTATTTATAAGTTTCTGTCGTGCTTCTGCCTTTTATCAGGGCTGCCCTGTCCAGAGAGGAGGCAGCCTAGTCACAGTCTGCCTGCAGAGACTTTGCTGAGCTACTGTGGGCTCCACCCAGCTGCTGAGTGAACTTCCCTGCCGTCCTGTATATAGGGGCATAGTTAGAACTGCCTCAGCAGTGACTGCCCACCTCTGTAATGGCAGACTCTCTCTGTAATGGTGGACTTCCTCGGCAATGGCGGGCTGCCTCAGCAATGACGGACTACCTCGGTAGTGGTGGACTGCCTCGGTAATGGTAGACGCCCCTCCCCCACAGTGCTGAACCATCCTGGGTTCAGCTGTGCTTACTGTGAAACTCTCAATCCAGAGTGTTTCAGATGGCTGTTTTTTTGTGAGGGTGGGGACCAGCTGAGCCTGATCACCTGGCTCCCTGCTGCAAACCCCTTTCTTTTTTTCAGTTCAACTGGCAACTCTGTCTCCCAGGCGTCACAGTTACTAGTTGAAACTGAGCTCGGATTTGTGTGATTTCTTGTGCACTGACCGGCTTCACTGGCTGAAACAGCTGCTGTAGACTCGTGGTACTTTTGCCGGGGAATCTCTGGCCTAGCTCCCGGTTTCAGTCCCCTTTTTTTCAGTTGAATGGGCAACTCTGTCTCCCAGGCGTTCCTGTCGCCAGTTGAAAAAGCGCCCAGATTTGTGTGAGATTTTGTGCAGAAACCCATTGAGCCGGCTGAAACAGCTGCACTCAGGGCTCATGATGGTTTTTCACCCATGAATCTCCTGGCTTGGCTCCCTATTTCAGTCCCCTTTATTTTCCAGTTAAACGGGTGACTCTATCTCCCAGGATTTCCAGTCGCCTGTTGAAAAGGCACCTGGATCAGTGTGTTTTCCCGAGCAGTGACCCCTGAGCTGCCTGAAGCAGCCACAATGGAGATTCGTGGCCCTTTTTGCCTGGGAATCTTCTGGCCTGCCTCCCTGTTTCAGTCCCCTTTTTATCAGTTGAATGGGTGACTCTGTCTCCCAGGCATTCCAGTCGCCTGTTGAAAAGGCACTGGGATCTGTGTGATTTCCTGTGTGGTGACCCACTGCACTGGCTAAAACAGCCATGCAGAGATTTGTTGCACTTTTTTGCCCAGGAATCTCCTGGCCTGGCTCCCTATTTCAATACCACTTTTATCAGTTGAATGGGCAACTCTGTCTCCCAGAAGCTCCAATTACCAGCCGAAACAGCACCCAGACCCATGTATTTTGTACGGAGACCCACTGCACTGGCGACCTGTGGGGCTCCTCTGCCTGGGTAACTCCTGATATGTGGCAATAAAAATCCATATGGAAATGTGGTGTCCACTCACCCTTCACGTTTTCACTGGGAGCTACAATCCTGAGCTGTTCCTAATCAGCCATCTTAGATCCTCCCAGAGCCTATTTTCTTCCTTACTAAGTTATTTAGAAGCAGGCTCACATTTATTTACTTATTTATTTATTTATTGGGGTGTAGGCTCACGTTTACTTATTTATTTAGAGGCAGGCTCTCATTTCTTTCTCTCCTCCTTCTCTCTGTCTCTCTTTCTCTCTGTCTCTCTCATTAGAGGCAGCATCTTGCTCTGCCACCCATGATCATTCCAGCCTCAGGGCTTTGGACTAGGCCATTACCCTGGCTCCAGTCCCCCCATCCCAACTACCTGGGACTACATGCATATGCCATGCCACCACAGGAGTTAACTATTGCATTGTTTATAATGTCTGTATGTATGTATGTATGTACGTATATGAGATGGAGTTTGTAGTTCCACCATGTTTCTCAGCCTGGTCCGGAACTCCTGTTCTGAAGAGATGTGCCTACCTTGGCCTCTCACTCTGCTGCTGTTACAGGCCAGAGTCACTGTGCCTGACTCAATCTGTATTTGCTGCCTGCCTGCCTGCTGGTCAGCCTACATATCATCTGTCTCTCCATCTTATCTATAACCGTTTTCGTAGGCATATAGTCTCCATTTGTGGTTCACGCTCTGGACACATATATTTCTTTTTCAACATTGATGATGATGGTGATGATAATCATGATGATGGTTTACACAGGTGGAGTTGGTATAGTCTGACATCTCAAGATGATCTCAAATTTCTGGGCTCCAGCGATCCTCCCACATTGACCTTTCAGATTGCTGCGATGACAGGTGTGAACATGGAATGGCCTGGTCATATTTGTGTTGTGTTGATTCTTTCCAGTCCTTGTTTTTGTTCTCGATGCATAGTTGATAGTATGAGCATTGCAAAAAAGGCAACTTTCAGACACATCTCACAATCTGGCCTTTTCCTTCTAGTGGCAGAAGCACCATCAAGTGTGCTGTACCTGATCTATAGTGGTTGGAAATAGTGTAGAAATCGTTGACTTTGTCTGTGGGTACCTAATTGTTTTTTTCTTTAATGAAGTCTCTCTCTTTGTTGCCCAGGCTGGAGTGCAGTGTGGGATCTGGACCTACTGCAATCCCCCACCTCCCGGGTTCCAGCGATTTTACTGACTCAGCCTCCGCAGAAGTTGGGACTGCAATCGCCTGTCCCCACGCTGGGCTAATTTTCCCATATTTAGTAGAGACTGGGTTTCACCATGTTAACCATGATAGTCTTCATCTCTTGACCTCGTGATCTTTCCACCTCGGCCTCCCAAGACTTTCACAGTGGGATTTCCATGGAAGAGACATGCATGCGAACTGACATGACTTTACAGATCCATGTCCTGGTAGAGGTGTCTGGCTCAGTGTCCCTCATCCGCTGCCTGACTTTTTTCATTTTTTTCATAACATGGGCTTGTCTTCCCATGTTGCTCAGTTGCTCAGGCTGATCTCAAACTAATGGCCTATTTCAACTTCATTATTATTATTATTTTTGTTGTGGTTGCTGCTATTATTTTCACCAGGTATATGACAGAAGCTACTGCTACCTAGCTGTGTAGGGAAAATCTGTTCTTAGGACAAATTTTCAAAATCAGTGAAAATTGCGCTGTTAAACTACCATGTCTTGTAAGATGGAAACAATTTTAAAATTAAAGAGAAAGACAAAAAGCACGCAGTGGAAGTTTCTTAGGCCTCCTACCAGGGTGTACCTTGGACAAATGGGAGTGAGAGAGGGAAGGAGGGGAGCGAGGGAGAGAAGGAGATAGGGAGGTAGCTTCAATGGGTGGGTCAGGCTTCGAGGGGCCAGTGCTGGGGCTGGGGTTTCGGGAGGTGATGGGGCAAGGGTGGGTCCCTGGTCTAAGATTGTTTTTTTTTTTCTTGATACAGGGTCTCGCTCTGTTTCACCACGTTCACCAGGCCGGTCTCGAACTCCCGACCTCGTGATCCGCCCTGACCTCTTGATCGCGGCCCCTGATCAAGGCAAGCGTCCACCGCCCCTCCCTGGACTCAGGTGATCTCAGCCTCCCAAGAAGCTGAGACTACAGGGTTCTCCTAAGCCTGGGAGGTAGAGATTGAGCAGTGATCGCAAACCTGCACTTCCACCCTGGGGTGGTGGGTGGGGGGGGGGGGGGGGGGGGGGGGGGGGGGGGGGGGGGGGGGGGGAGCTTAGGGATGGGGGAGAGGCGCAGAGAGAAAGTTCAACTGTGACCTTGATTACCTTGTACCTTTCTTCCCTGTCTTCCCTCCCTCTTATTACTGCTTGTTGATTCTTACCGCTTCTTTTCACTTCTATGTGCTACGTTGATCGTTTCTTGGTTTCCGTCCTTGTTTAATTTACATATGAATGTATGTATGTATCTATTTACGGATTTACTTAGAGGCAGGCGGGGTCTCTGTCTGTCGCCCTTTTTCTTTCTTCAATCTTATTTTCTGCACGCTGGTGTTTGTGTATATCAATACATTCATAAATTATAAGTAATATGCGGTAATATATATGCAAATATATAATCATATATTACGTATGAAATAAAATGAATAATTGTTCTACATCTACGTGTGTGTAAATATTTCCTTTCATTAACTTTGGTACTTATTTTAATGACCACCTTTGTTCACACCTTCTTGGTTGCATTTGTTCTTATGTATTTTACTCTTCCATGTCATTCTTACGTTTAGACTCCATGCCTGCGTTTCGTTTATTTATTTAGAGCCAGGGTCCTCAAGATTTATTTATATACTTAATCTGGGGCATTCATACATTTATTTATTTACTTTTATTTTTATTTGGAGGTAGGCTTGAGTTTATTTATCTAATTACATAGAGGCAGGCTCGCATGTATTTATTTATTTATTTACTTACTTACTTACTTACTTATTTAGAGGCGGGCATTTGGTCATTCATTCATTCATTCATTCATTCATTTTCTTATTATTTTTTTTTTTTCTTTTTTCTTTTCTTTTTTTAAACAGAGACAGACAGGGTTTCACCATGTTGGCCAGGCTGGTCTCAATGTGCTGAACTCAGGTGACCCACCCGCCTCAGCCTCCCAAAGCAGTGTGGGGTTACAGGCATGACCCACCATGCCCAGGCTATTTCTTTATTATTTATTATCCATCAATCGATCTATTTATTTAGATACTTGCTTACTGGCATGCATGCATCATCATTTATTTATTTGTTTGTTTATTTAGCAGGTTTGGCAGGCTCACATTTCTTTTTCTTCTTTATAGGCAGGCTCGCATTTCTCTCTCTCTCTCCGTCTCTGTCTCTGTCTCTCTGTCTCTCTGTCTCTCTTTAAAGGCAGGGAGGGTCTTGCTCTGTCACCCAGGATCATTCCAGCCTCAACGCTTTGGACCAAGCCATCATCCCTCCTCTGGTCCCTCCCATCCCTGCTACCTGGGACTACACGCATGCACCACGCCACCACAGGGGTTAACTATCGCATTGTTTTTAATGTATGTGTGTTTGTGTGTGTGTGTGTGTGTGTGTGTGTGTGTGTGTGTGTGTGTGTGTGGGAGATGGGGTTTGGGATTTCACCGTGTTGCTGAGCCTGGTCCGGAGCTCCTGCTCTCCAGAGATGTGCCTACCTTGACCTCTCACACTGCTGCTCTTACAGGCTAGAGTCACTGCGTCTGACTCAATTTATATTTGCCTGCCTGCCTATCTTCCAGCTGGCCTGCCTATTGTCTGTCTGTCTGTCTGTCTTATCTACCACCCTTTTAGCAGACACGTGGTCTCCTTTGTAGGTCCATGCTCTGGACACATGTATTTCTTTTTCAACTTTGATGATGATGATGATGATGATGATGATGATGATTTATACAGGTGGAGGTCGTGTCCTCTGAGATCTCGAGATGATCTCAAACTTTTGGGCTCCAGCGATCCTCCCACATTGACCTTTCAGATTGCTGTGATGACAAGTGTGAACATGGAATGGCCTGGTCATATTTGCCTTGTATTGATTCTTTCCAGTCCTTGTTTCCAGTCCAGATGCATAGTTGATAGTACGGGCATTGCAAACAAAGACAATTTTCAGACGCATCTACCAACATGCCTTTTTTTTCTAGTGGCAGGAGACCCATTGAGTGTGGTGTGCCTGATCTCTGGCTGTTGGAAATAGTGTAGAAAGCGTTGGCATTGGCTGTGTGTACCTAATATATTTTTATTTTTATTTTTGTGTGTGTGTGTGTGTGTGTGTGTGTGTATATATATATATATATATATATATATATATATATAAAGCTGGGAAAAATATATATATATTTTTGTTGCCCAGGCTGGAGTATAGTGGTGGGATCTCGGCTCACTGCCACCCCCTCCTTCCGGGTTCAAGCGATTCTCCTGCCTCAGCCTACCTGGTAACTGGGACTACAGGTCCCCTGCCTCCACCCTCGGCTAATTTTACTATACTTAGTAGAGACGGGGTTTCACCATGTGAACCACGATGGTCTTCATCTCTTGACCTCATGATCCTTCCACCTAGGCCTCCCAAGACTTTCTCAGTGGAATTTCCATTCAAGAGGCATGCGTCTGAACTGACAGGCATTTCCAGATCGATGTCCTGGCAGAAGTCTTTGGCTCAGCATCCCTCATACCCTGCCTGGCTTTTATATGTTTTTTTTCTCTTAACCTGGGCTTGCCTTCCCATGTTGCTCAGTTGCTTAGGCTGGTCTCAGTCTTATGACCTATTTCAACTTTATTATTATTATCATTGTTGTTGCTGTCCTATTATTTTCAAGAGCTATATAGCAGAATTACTACTACTTAGCTGTGTAGGGAAAATCTGTTGTCAAGACAAATTTTCAAAATCTATAAAAATTTCCCCTTCAAACGAGCATTTCTTGTCAGATGGAAACTACTTGAAAAATAAAGAAAAAGACAAAAAGCACGCAGGGGAAGTTTCTTTGGCCTCCTACCAGGATGTAGCTTGGACTGAATGGGAGGGAGAGAGGGAGAGAGGGAGGGATGGAGGGATTGAGGGAGGGAGCTTCAGTGGGTGGGTGGGGCTGGTGGGGCAGGGGCTGTTGCTGGGGTAGGGGGATAGTATGTGGCAGGGCAGGGTCGTGGTCTAGGGGTGGGTTTTTGGTTTTGTTTTTGTTTTTTTTTGGTGTAGGGGACAGGCCTTGTTCTGTTTCACCATGCTCACCAGGCTGGTTTCCTATTCCAGACCTCGTGATTCGTCCTGACCTTGTGATCACGTCTCCTAGTCAGGGCAGCAAAGACCCCCATCGCTTGACTGAGGTGGTCTCATCCTCCCAAGTAGCTTGGACTACAGGGATCTCCTAAGCTAGGAGAGTGAGGATACGGTCAGCAGTTATCACACACCTACACTTCCAGCCAGGGTGGGTGGGGAGGTGAGGAGGGGGAGGGGCAGAGAGAAAGTTCACTGTGACCTTGATTACCTTGTACATTTCTTCCCTGTCTTTCCTCCCCCCTCTTAACTGCTTGTTGATTCTTACCGCTTCTTTTCACTTCTATGTGCTACGTTGATCGTTTCTTGGTTTCCTTCCTTGTTTAATTTACATATGGATGAGATTTACGGATTTACTTAGAGGCAGGCGGGGTCTCTCTCTGTCGCCCTTTTCTTTCTTCAATCTTATTTTCTGCACGCTGGTGTTTGTGTATATCAATACATTCATAAATTATAAGTAATATGCGGTAATATATATGCAAATAATCATATATTACGTATGAAATAAAATGAATAATTGTTCTACATCTACGTGTGTGTAAATATTTCCTTTCATTAACTTTGGTACTTATTTTAATGACCTTTGTTCACACCCTCTTGGTTTTTGTTGTTATGATCTTCTATCTTCTTCCATGTCATTCTTACGTTTAGCATGTCTTCGTTGGTTCGTTTATTTAGTTAGAGTCAGGGTCCTCAAAGGATTTATTTATTATTCTTATTTATTTGGATCATTGATTCATTTATTTATTTGGAGAGGCTTATTTATTTATATAATTACTTAGAGGCAGGCTCGCATTTATTTATTTAATTTATTTATTTATTTACTTACTTACTTACTTACTTACATGGAGGCTGGCATTCATTCATTCATTCATTCATTCTTTTATTTTTTTTTTCCTTTTCTTTTCTTTTCTTTTTTAAACAGAGACAGACAGGGTTTCACCATGTTGGCCAGGCTGGTCTCAATGTGCTGAACTCAGGTGACCCACCCGCCTCAGCCTCCCAAAGCTGAGTGTGGGGTTACAGGCATGACCCACCATGCCCAGCTATTTCTTTATTTATCTAATCATCGATCGATTTATTTAGAGGCGGGTCTCCCTCGCACGGGGGGCATTTATTTATTTATTTATTTATTTATTTGTTGATGCTTGTTTGTTTGTTTGTTTATTTGTTTTGGCGGGGGAGGCTCACATTTCTTTTTCTTTCTTTTGAGGCAGGCTCGCTATTTCTCTCTCTCTCTCTCTGTCTCTGTCTCTCTGTCTCTCTGTCTCTCTTTAAAGGCAGGGAGGGTCTCGCTCTGTCGCCCAGGATCATTCCAGCCTCAACGCTTTGGACCAAGCCATCATCCCGCCTCTGGTCCCTCCCTTCCCTGCTACCTGGGACTACACGCATGCACCACGCCACCACAGGGGTTAACTATCGCGGTGTGTGTGTTTATGTGTGTGTGTGTGTGTGTGTGTGTGTGTGTTTTTTTGAGAGGAATGGGTGTTTGGGGTTCCACCGTGTTGCCCAGCCTGGTCCGGAGCTCCTGCTCTCCAGAGATGCGCCTGCCTTGGCCTCTCACAGTGCTGTTCTTACAGGCGTGAGTCACTGCGCCTGACTCAATCTCTGTTTCCCCTGCCTGCCTGCCTGCCTGCCTGCCTTCCTGCCTACTATTGTTTTTTTTTCTGTCTGTCTGTCTGTCTGTCTGTCTTACCTATCACCTTCTTAGTAGGCGTGTGGTCTCGCTTTGTGTTCCACACTCTGGACACATATATTTCTTTTTAAACTTTGATGATGATGCAGATGATGATCATTTATACAGGTGGAGGTGGTGTCGACTGACAGCTCCAGATGATCTCAAACTTTTGCCCTCCAGCCCTCCTCCCAGGTCGGCCTTTCAGACTGCTGCGACGACAGACGTGAACACGGAACGGGCCTGGTCGTCTTTGTCTTGTGTGTTTCTTTCCGGTCCTTGTTTCCGGTCCGGATGCATAATGGATACTACCGGCGTTGCGAACAAAGACAATTTTCACACACATCTCACGATCCTGCCTTTTCTTTCCAGTGCCACGAGCCCCATCGAGGGTGGCGTGCCTGATCTCTGACGGTTTTATATAGTGTACAAAGGGTTGGCGTTGGCCGTCTGCGCCTGCTTTTTTTTTTTTTTTTTTTTTGATGGAGTCTCTCTGTTTGTTTGTTGCCCAGGCGGCAACCCCCGCCTCCCGGGTTCAAGCGATTCTCCTGCCTCGGCCTCCGCAGCGGCTGGGACTACAGGCGCCTGACACCACACCTGGCTAATTTTCCTATATTTAGTAGAGACGGGGTTTCACCACGTGGACCACCACGACGGTCTTCATCTCTTGACCTCGTGATCCTTTCGCCTCGGCCTCCCAAGGCTTTCGCGGTGGGATTTCCATGGGTCGGGCATGCGTGCGTGCGTGAAACTGACGGGGCTTTCCGGATCCGTGTCTCTGGTCTCTGGCTAGCGTCCCCCGATCGGCTGCCTGACTTTATTTTATTATTATTATTATTATTTTTTTTTCTCTTTTTAAGCTGGGCTCTCTCTCCCACCCATGTTGCTCAGTTGCTCAGGCTGGCCTCAAACTTACGGCCTATTTCAACTTTAGTATATTATTATTGTTGTTGTTGTTGTTGTTCCTCCTATTATATTCGCGAGGTACGTGGCGGAGGCTACTGCTACTTAGCTGTGTAGGGAAACTCTGTTCTTAGGACAAATTTTCATACTCCGTGAAAATGTCCCCTTCAAACGAGCATCTCTTGAAAGATGGAAACGATTTAAAAAATAAAGAGAAAGACACAAAACACGTATTGGAAGTTTCCTTGGTCTCCTCTCAGAGTGTACTTTTACCCCAATGGGAGGGAGGGAGGGAAGGAGGGAGGGAGAGAGCGAGGGATGGATGGAGCTTCAGTGGGTGGGTTCTGCTGCAGGAAGCGGGTGCAGGAGCTGAGGGAGTGGGAGAGGATGGGTCAAAAGCAGGTCCTTCTCTAGTTCTGGACTTTTGGTTTTTGTTGTTGCTGTTGTTGTTGTTGTTGTGGGTGGGTGGACAGGGTCTCACTGTGTTTCACCATGTTCACCAGGCCGGTCTCAAACTCCCGACCTCGTGATCGCCCTGGTTCCTGAATCAAGGCAGCATCCACCGCCCCTCCCTGGACTCAGGTGATCTCAGCCTCCCAAGTAGCTGGGACTACAGGATTCTCCTAAGCCTGGGAGGTAGAGGTTATCTTGAGCAGTGATCACACTCCTGCACTTCTAGTATGGGGTGGAGGGGAGGGGAGGAGGGAGAGAGGCAGAGAGAAAAGTTCACTGTGACCTTGATTACCTTGTACATTTCTTCCCTGTCTTCCCTCCCCTCTTAACTGCTTGTTGATTCTTACCGCTTCTTTTCACTTCTATGTGCTACGTTGATCGTTTCTTGGTTTCCTTCCTTGTTTAATTTACATATGGATGAGATTTACGGATTTACTTAGAGGCAGGCGGGGTCTCTCTCTGTCGCCCTTTTCTTTCTTCAATCTTATTTTCTGCACGCTGGTGTTTGTGTATATCAATACATTCATAAATTATAAGTAATATGCGGTAATATATATGCAAATAATCATATATTACGTATGAAATAAAATGAATAATTGTTCTACATCTACGTGTGTGTAAATATTTCCTTTCATTAACTTTGGTACTTATTTTATGGCTCACACTTTTTGTTTATCACTTATTTATTTATTTGCGCCTTAGGATTTATGTATTTACTCTATCCATCTAATTATTCTGTAGGCATGTCTTCGTTGATTCATTTATTTACTTAGAGCCAGGGTCCTCAAATATTTAGTTGGGTTATTTATTCATTCATATGTATTTTGAGGCTGGCTTGAGTTTATTTATTTCTTTGTATAATTACTTAGAGGCAGGCTCGCATTTATTTATTTAGAGGCGCTTTATTTATTTATTTACTTACTTACTTATTTAGAGGCGGGCATGTGTCATTCATTTATTTATTTATTTTACTATTTTTTTTTTCTTTTCTTTTCTTTTTTATATAGAGAGACAGACGGCTTATTCACCATGTTGGCCAGGCTGGTCTCAATGTGCTGAACTCAGGTGACCCACCCGCCTCAGCCTCCCAAATTGAGTGTGGGGTTACAGGCATGACCCACCATGCCCAGCTATTTACTTATTGATTTCTTATTTATCCGTCAATCGATCATTTATTTAGAGGCTGGCTCCTCGCATTCATTTATTTACTTATTTATTTATTTATTTAGAGGTCTTATTTATTTATTTATTTATTTACTGGGGGGGGAGGCTCACATTTCTATTTATTTATTTAGAGGCAGACTCGCATTTATCTCTCTCTCTCTCTCTCTCAGTCTCTCTTTAGAGGCAGGGTCTCACTCTGTCACCCAGGATAATTCCAGACTCAACGACTTTGGACCAAGCCATCATCCCAGTCTCTGGTCCCTCCCTTCCCTACTACCTGGGACTACACACATGTACCACACCACCACAGAGGTTAACTATCGCATTGTTTTTAATATATGTTTGTTTGTATGTATGTTTGTATGTGGAGATGGGGTTCAGGGTTCCACCATGTTGCCCAGCCTGGTCTGGAACTCCTGCTCTCAAGAGATGTTTCTGCCTTGGCCTCTCACACTGTTGATGTCACAGGCACGAGTCACTTCTCCTAACTCAATCTATATTTGCCTGCCGGCCTGCCTATCATCTGTTCGTCTGTCTGTCTTATCTATTACCATTTTAGTAGGCATGTGTTCTCTCTTTATGGTCCACGCTGTGAACACATATATTTCTTTTTCAACTTTGATGATGATGATGATGATTTACACAGGGGGAAGTGGTGTCCTCTGACATCTCAAGAAAGAAAGAAATGTAAGCCTACAAGCCTACCTCTAAAGAAATAAACACAAGCATGCCTAATAAATAAATAAATAAATAAATGTGAGCCTTCTGTGATGAAGTGATTCTCATGCCTCAACATCTCAAGTAGCTGGAATTACAGGTGTAATCCACCATATGCTTGTAAATTAGTAAGTAAATAAATAAATAAATGCGAACCCACCTCTAAATAAATTGATTCTTATTATTATTTTCCAACGTTTCTCCAGATGTGCCTTGTGCAATGAGGTTCTGAATGAGTGGCCATACGAAATAGACTACTGACACTCCCCACAGGTTTGTATTATACAGTGAAGCACTGAATGAGTGGCCATATGAAATACACTCCTGACTATTCTCCAGGTGTGTATTATTCAGTGAGGCTCAGAATATGGGACGGTATGAAATACACACTTAAGTACTCCACAGGCGTGTATAATTCAGTGATGCCCATAATGAGTGGTCATATTAAATAGAATTCTGACCATTCCCCAGGTGTGTATTACTCACGGAAACTGTGAATGAGTGACCATATGAAATAGACTCCTGACTATTCTCAAAGGTGTGTATTATTCCTTGAGGCTCTGAACGAGTGGCTATATGGAATAGACTCCTGACTATACCAAAGGTGTGTATTATTCTGTGAGGCTCAGAATGAGTGGCCATATGGAATAGACTCCTGACTATACCAAAGGTGTGTATTATTCTGTGAGGCTCAGAATGAGTGACCATATGGAATAGACTCCTGACTAACCCCCAGGGTTATACTATTCAGTGAGGCTCTGAATGAGTGGCTATATGAAATAGACTCCTGACTACTCCACAGGTATTCATTATTTCGTGAGGCTCTGAATCAGAGCCATATGAAATAGACTCCTGATTATTCAACAAGTATGTAATATTCAGTAAGACTCTGAATAAGTTGTCATATGAAGTAGTCTCTTGAATATTCCCCAGGAGTGCATTATTCAGTGAGGTTCTAAATGAGTGTTCATATGAAATAGAAACCTGACTATTCCCCAGGTGTGCATTATTCAGTGAAGCTCTGAATGAGTGGCCATATGAAATAGATTCCTAACTATTCCCCAGGTGTGCATTAATCACTGAGGCTCTGAATGAGCGGCCATATGAAATACACTCCTAAGTACTCCCCAGGTGTGTATTCTCTGAGGCTCTGAATGAGTGGCCTTATGAAATAGACTCCTGAGTATTCCCTAGGTGGGTATTATTAAGCCAATCTCTCAATGAGTGGCTATATGAAATAACCTTCTGACTATTCCACAGGTGTTCATTGTTCAGTGAAGCTCTGAATGAGTGGGCATATGAAAGAGACTCCTGACTATTCCCCAGGTGTGTATTAGTCAGTGAGGCTCTGAATGAGTGGAGATATGAAATAGACCCCTGACTATTCCCCCAACAGTTCATTATTCAGTGAGGGTCTGAATGAGTGGCCCAGTAAAATAGCCTCCTGACTATTCCCCCCAGTGTGCATTATTCACTGAGGCTCTGAATGAATGGTCATATGAAATAGACTCCAGACTATTCCCCAGGTATGCATTATTCCATGAGGCTCTGAATAAGTGGCAATATGAAATAGACTCATGACACATCCCCTGGTATGCATTATTCAGTGAGGCTCTGGATAAGTGGTCATGTGAAATACACTCCTGAGTATTCTCCAGATGTGTATTATTCAGTGAGGGTCAAAATGAATGGCCATATGAAATAGACTCCTGACTATTCCCCCAGGTGTGTGTTATTCACTGAGGCTCTCAATGAGTGTCCATACGAAATAGTCTCCTGAGTATTCCCCCAGGTGTGTAACATTCTGTGAGTCTCTGAATAAGTGGGCATATGAAATAGCCTGCTGACTCTTCCCCAGGTGTGCATTATTCACTGAGGCTCTGAATGTGTGGCCATTTGAAACAGACTCCTGACTATTCCCCATGTGTGTTTTTCTCACTGTAGCTCTGAAGGAGTTGCCACACAAAATAGTCTACTGCCTATTCCCGAGGTGTGTATTATTGACTGAGGCTCTGAACCAGTGGCCATATCGAATAGATTCCTGACTATTCCAGAGGAGTGTATTATTCACTGAGGTTCTCAATGAGTCACCATATGGAATAGACTTTTCACTAATCCCTAGGTGTGTATCATTCAGTGAGGCTCTGAATGAGTGGCCATATGAAAACACTCCCGACTCTTCCCCAGGTGTGTATCAATCAGTGAGGCTCTGAGTGAGTGGGCATATGAAATAGACTCCTGACTATACCCCCTGGTGTACATTATTCAATGAGTCTCTGAATGTGTGGCCAATTGAAATACACCCCCGCCTATTTCCCAAGTGTGTGTTATTCACGGCGGCTCTGAATGTGTGACCATACGAAATAGACTCCTGACTATGCCCCAGGTATGTATCATTCAGTGACACTCAGAACAAGAGGGAATATGAAATAGACTGCTGACTATTCCCCACGTGTGTATCATTCAGTGAAGCTCTGAATCAGTGGCCATATTAAGGAGGTTCCTGACTATTTCACTGGTGTGCATTATTCACTGAGGTTCTGAATGATTGACCATGTGAAGTAGACTCCTCAGTGCTCCCCATGTGTGCATTATTCATTGAGGCTCTGAATGAGTGCACATATGAAATAGAATCATGACAATTCCCCATTTTTGTATTATTCATTGAGGCTCAGAATAAGTGGCCATATGAAACAGACTCCTGACTATTCCCCAGGTGTGTATTATTCACTGAGTCTCCAAAGAGTGGCCATATGAAATAGACTACTAACTATTCCATAGGGTTGTATTATTCACTGAGGCTCTGAATCAGTGGCCATATGAAATAGACTCCTGGCTACTCCATAGGTGTGCATTATTCACTGAGCCTCTGAATAAGTGGCCACATGAAATAGACTCCTGACTATTTCCCAGTTGTGTATTGCTCAGTGAGGCTCGGAATGAGTGCTCATGCAAAATAGACTCTTGACAATTCTCCATGTGTGAACTATTCCCTGAGGCTCTGAAAGAGTGTCCACATGAAATAGACTCCCGACTATTCCGCAGGTGTGCATTATTCAGTGAGACTCCGAATGAGTGGTCATATGAAATAGTCTCCTGATTATTCCTCAGGTGTGCACTGAGGCTCTGAATGAGGGTCATATGAAAGGGAATCCTGACTATTCCACAGGTGTGCATTATTCAGTGAAGCTCTCAGTGAGTGGCTGCAAGAAGTAGACTCCTGACTATTCTCCAGGTTTGCATTATTCACTGAGGCTCTGAATGAGTGGCTATATGAAATAGACTCCTGAATATACCACAGGTGCATATTATTCAGTGAGGGACTGAATGAGTGGCTACATGAAATAGGCTCCTGACTACTCCACAGGAGTATATTATTCAGTGAAGCTCTGAATGAGAGACCAGGTGAAATATACTCTTGACTAATCCCCAGGTGTGCACTATAGACTCCTGACTATTTCCATGGTGTACGTTATTCAATGAGGCTCTGAATGAGTGGTAGTATGAAATAGAATTCTGACTATTCCCTAGGTGTGTATCATTCTGTTAGGCTCTGAATGAGTGGCCATATGAAATAGACTCCTGATTATTCCCCAGGTCTGTATCATTCAGTGAGGCTTTAAATGAGTGGCCATATGAAAGAGGTTCCTACTATTACCCTGGTGTGCATTATTCACTGAAGCTCTGAATGATTGGCCATGTGAAATAGACTCCTGAGTACTCCTCATCTGTCCATTATTCACTGAGGCTCTGAACGAGTGGCCGTATGAAAGGACTCCTGACTATTCCCCAGGTGTGCATAAATCAGTGAGGCTCTGAGTGAGTGGGCATAGGAAATAGATCCCTGACTATTCTCCTTGTGTGAAGTATTCAGTAAGGCTCTGAATCTGTGGTCATATGAAATAAAATCCCAAATATTCCCCAGATCTGTATCATTCAGTAAGGCTCTGAATCAGTGGTCATACGAAAGAGGTTCCTGACTATTACCCTGGTGTGCATTATTCACTGAAGCTCTGAATGATTGGCCATGTGAAATAGACTCCTGAGTACTCCCCATGTGTCCATTATTCACTGAGGCTCTGAATGAGTGATGATATGACATATACTGCTGAGTACTCCACTGGTGTTCATTTTCAGTGAAACTCTGAATGAGAGGCCATATGAAACCGACACCTGGATTCTCCACAAGTGTAAATTATTCACTGAGGTTCTGAATGAGGGCCATATGAAATAGAATCCAGATTATTCTCCAGGTGTGCATTATTCAAAGAGGCTCTGAGTGAGTGGACATACAAAATAGACTTCTGATAATTTTCCAGGTGTGCATTATTCAGTGAGTCTTTCAATGAGTGGCCACATGAAACAGACTCCTCAGTAATCCTCAAGCGTGCATTATTCAGTAAGGCTCTGAATGAGTGGCCACAAGAAATAGACTCCTGGATATCCCCCAGTATTATTCAGTGAGGCTCTGAATGAGTGTCTATATGAAATAGACTACTGACTACTCCACAGGTGTTCATTATTCAGTGAAGCTCTGATTGAGGCCATATGAAATAGACTCCTGACTATTCCCCAGGTGTGTGTTATTTACTGATGTTCTGAATGAGTGACCATATGAAATGCACTCCTGAGTACTTTCCAGGTGTGTGCTTTATTCACCGAGGCTCGGAATGAGTGGCCATATGAAATATACTCCATACTATTCTGCAGGTGTGTATTACTCAGTGGGGCTCTGAAGGAGTGCCATATGACATAGACTCCTGGTTACTACACATGTGTCTTATTCACTCAAGCCCTGAACGAGTGGGCATATGAAATAGACTGCTGGCTACTCCGCAGTTGTGCATTATTCAATGAGGCTCTGAATGATTGGCCATATAAAATAGACTCCTGATTAATCTCCAGGTGTGCATTATTCAATGAGGCTCAGAATGAGTGGCCATAAGAAATGGACTCCTCAGTACTCCACAGGCGTGCATTATTCACTGAGGCTCTGAGTGAGTGGGCATATGAAACAGACTCTTATTTTTTAATTTATTTTACTTTAGGTGCATACTATATCTGGCATTTCTCCCCATGTTATCCGTCCCCACCCTCCTCTCCCTTCCCCACCCTCCATTGTCTCTCCCCTATCCCCCCAAGTTGTCCCATATGTGTGATGCTCCTCTCCCTGAGTACACGTGTCCTCGTTGTTCACACCCACCTATGAGTGAGAACATACGGGGCTTGGCTTTCCGTTTTTGGGTCAGTTTGCTGAGAATGATGGTTTCCAGATTCATCCAAGTCCCTACAAAGGACACAAACTCATCGTTTTTTATGGCTGTGTAGTATTCCATGGTGTATATGTACAACATTTGCTTTGTCCAGTCTATCATTGATGGGCATTTGGGTTTGTTCCAGGACTTTGTTATTGTACACAGGGCTGCAATGAACATACGTGTGCATGTGTCTTTATAGTAGAATGATTTATAGTTCTTTGGGCATATACTCAATAGCGGGATTGGTGGGTCAAATGGAATTTCTATTTCTAGATCCTTGAGAAATCGCCACACTGTCTTCCACAATGGTTGAACTAATTTACACTCCCGCCAACTGTGTAAGAGTGTTCCTATTTCACCACATCCTCTCCAGCATCTGTTGTCTCCAGATTTTTTAATGATCACTATTCTACCTGTAGTGAGATGATATCTCAGTGTGGTTTTGATTTGCATTTCTGTAATGACCAGTGATGATGAGAATTTTTTCATATGTTTTTTGGCCTCATACATGTCCTCTTTTTTTTTTTGAGACAGAGTCTTGCTCACTGCTGCAACCTCCACCTCCTGGGCTCAAATGATTCTCCTGCCTCAGCCTCCCAAGTAGTTGGGACTACAGGCACCTCCTACTACACCTGGCTAATTTTGTGCATTTTTAGCAGAGACAGGGTTTCACCATGTTGTCCAGGCTGGTCTCAAATTCTTGACCTCAAGTTATCCTTCACCTCAGCCTCCCAAAGTGCTGGGGTTACAGGCATGAGCCACTGTGCCTGGGCTGGATAGTAATTTTTCTTAATGTTTTTTTCTCGACTGATTGGCAGGACAGGTTTCTCTAGCAATGCCTCAGAGTCAGAAACTTCAACAGGAAGCAATGGGAACCATCCAAAGATGCCTGTGGCGTGGCAGGTGAATACCTGGACACCGGCTAGCAGCTCTGGGTCTCTCCCTCTTAAGGTCTCTGATACAATGTGCTCTGATCAGATGCTTCATGCATCAGGATTGATCAAGATGGTATATAGGGAGAATTTGTCAGCAATTGAACTCTTTTTAAGAAACAAGCTTTAAAAATTACTAACTGGGACATACTAATAACTGGGAAGAGAAATGTGCTGGTAGGACTAGTATCCATGGCATCCTTCCTCAGGAGTGCAAGTGATATTCTGGACCTTCTGGATAAAATGCCCTTCCATGGGGCATGATTTTGGAAGGACTGCTTTCCTCAGTGGTTGCCACACACAAGATCCTTTGTAACTGAAATTTCTCCTCTGAGAAAACTCAGTATCCACTCTTTGAGAAGTGATTTCTCTCAAAGGACCCAGATGTCCTCTTTGGAAAAGTGTCTATTCATATCCTTTGCCCATTTTTTAATAGAGTTGTTTGTTTTTTTCTTGTATATGTGTTTTAGTTCTTTGTAGATTCTGGATATTAGCCCTTTGTCAGATGGGTACATTGCAAAAATTTTTTCCCATTCTGTTGGTTGCCGACTCACTCTAATGATGGTTTCTTTTGCTGTACAGAAGCTCTGGAGTTTAATTAGATTCCAATTGTCTATCCTGGCTTTTATTGTCATTGCTTTTGGTGTTTTAGTCATGAAGCCCTTTCCTGTGCCTATGCCCTGGATAGTTTTGTCTGCGTTTTCTTCTAGTGTTTTTATGGTGTTAGGTATTATGTTTAAATCTTTGATCCACCTGGAGGACACAAATAGATGGATAAAACATTCCATGCTCATGGTTAGGAAGAATCAATATTGTGAAAATAGCCATACTGCCCAAAGTAATCTATAGATTCAGTGCTATCCCCATCAAGCTACTGATGACCTTCTTTACAGAACTGGAAAAAACTACTTTAAACTTCATATGGAATCACAAAAGAGAAAGAGTAGCCAAGACAACCCTAAGCAAAAAGAACAAAGCTGGAGGCATCACACTTCCAGACTTCAAACTATACTACAAGGCTACAGTAATCAAAACAGCGTGGTACTGGTACCAAAACAGAGAAGTAGACAAATGGAACAGAACAGAAACCCCAGAAGAAACACTACACATTTACAACCATCTGATCTTTGACAAACCCAGCAAAAACAAGCAAAAGGGGAAAGGACTCCATGTTTAATAAATGGTGTTGGGAAAATTGGCTAGCAATGTGCAGAAAGCAGAAACTGGACACCTACGTGTCATCCTACACTGAAATGGACTCTTAATAATTCCCCAGGTGTGCATTATTCACTGAGGCTCTGAATGAATGGTCTTATCATATAGACTGCTGACTATTCACCTGGTGTGCACCATTCAGTGAGGCTCTGAATGAGATGTCATATGAAAAAGAATCCTGCCTATTCCCAAAGTGAGCATCATTCAGTGAGGCTCAGAATGAGTAGACATATGAAATAGACCCCTGATTATTCCCCAGCTGTGCATTATTCAGTGAGGCTCTGAATGAGTGGTCATATGAATAGACTCATGACTCTTCTGCAGGTGAATATTATTGACTGAGGCTCTGAACGAATGGCCATATGAAATAGACTCCTGCCTATTCCCCAGGTGTGTATCATTCAGTGAGGCACTGACTAAGTGGGCATATGAAATACACTCCTGACTATTCCCCAGGTATGCTTTATTCACTGAGGCTCTGAAGGTGTGGCCATTTGAAATAGACTCCTGACTATTTCCCATGTGTGTGTTATTCGCTGTGGCTCTGAATAAGTCACCATACGAAATTGTCTCCTGACTATTCCCCAGGTTTGGATTATTGATGGAGGCTCTGAATGAGTTGCCATATAAAATAGGTTTCTGACTATTCTAGAGGTGTGTATTATTCACTGAGACTCTGAATGAGTGGCCATATGAAATAGACTCCTGACTATTCCCCAGGTGTGCATTATTCAATGAGGCTATGAAAGTGTGGCCATTTGAAATCGACTCCTGACTATTCCCAGGTTTGTGTTGTTCACTGTGGCTCTGAATAAGTCACCAAACGAAATAGTCTTCTGACTATTCCCCAGGTGTGTATTATTCACGGAGGATCTGAACGAGTCACCATATGAAATAGGTTTCTGACACTTCCAGAGGTGTGTGTTATTTACTGAGACTCTGAATGAGTGGCCATAAGAAATAGACCCCTGGTTATTCCCCAGGTGTGCATTATTAACTGAGGCTATGAATGAATGGCCATATGATATAGACTCCTGATTATTCACCAGGTGTGTATAATGGAATGAGGCTCTGAATGAACGAACATACAAAATAGACTCCTGACACTTCCCCTGGTGTGTATTATACACTGAGGCTCTGAATGAGTGGCCATATGAAATAGACTCCTTTTTAACCCCAGGTGTGCATTATTCAATGAGGCTCTGAATGAGTGGCTATATGAAATAGACTCCTCACTACTCCACAGGTGTTCACTATTCAGTGAAGCTCTGAATGACAGTACATATGAAATGGATTCCTGACTATTCCCCCCAGTGTGCATTATTCAGTAAGGTTCTGAATGAGTGGTCATAAGTAATAGAATCCTGACTATTCCCCCAGGTGTGTACCATTCAGTGAGTCTCTGAATCAGTGGCCGTATGAAAGAGGTTCCTATTACCCTGGTGTGCATTGTTCACTTAGGCTCTGAATGATTAACCATGTAAAATCGTTTCCTGAGTACTCCCAATCTGTGTATTATTCACTGAGGGTCTGAATGAGTGGCCACATGAAATACACTCCTGAGTACTCCCCAGGTGTGCATTATTCACTGAGGCTCTGAAGTTGTGGCCATTTGAAATAGACTCCTGACTACTCCCCAGGTGTCTGTTGTTCACTGTGGCTCAGAATAAGTAGCCATAGGAAATAGACTCCTGACTATTCCCCAGGTATGTATTATTCATGGAGGATCTGAACAAGTCATCTTTTGAAATAGATTTCTGACTTTTCCAGATGTGTGTATTATTCACTGAGACTCTGAATGAGTGGTCATATGAAATAGACCCCCAGTGACTCCCCAGGTATTCATTATTCACTGAGGCTCTGAATGAGTGGTCATATGAAATAGACCCCTAGTGACTCCCCAGGTATTCATTATTCTCTGAGGCTCTGAATGAGTGGCCATATGAAATAGACTTCGATTATTCTCTAGGTGTGCATTATTCAATGAGGCACTGAATGAATGGCCATATGAAATAGACTTCTGAGTATCTCCCAGGTGTGTATTATTCAGTGAGGCTCTGAATGAGTGACTATCTGAAATAAACTCCTGACTTCTCCACAGGTGTTCATTATTCAGTGAAGCTCTGACTGAGAGGCCATATGAAATACACTCCTGAATACTCCTCTGGTGTGCATTATTCACTGAGGCTCTGAATGATTGGCTATATGAAATAGACACCGGACTATCCCTCAGGTATGTATTATTCAGGGAGGCCCTGAATGAGTGGCTATATGAAATAGACTCCTCACTACTCCACAGATGTTCACTATTCAGTGAAGCTCTGAATGATAGTACATATGAAATAGACTCCTGACTATTCCCCCGGTGTGCATTATTCAGTTAGGCTCTGAATGAGTGGTCATAAGAAATAGAATTCTGACTATTCCCCAGGTGTGTACCATTTAGTGAGGCTCTGAATCACTGGCCATATGAAAGAGGTTCCTATTACCCTGGTTTGCATTGTTTACTCCGGCTCTGAATGATTAACTATGTGAAATAGTCTCCTGAGTACTCCCGATGTGTGCATTATTCACTTAGGGTATTAACGAGTGGCCATATTAAATACACTCCTGAGTACTCCCCCACGTGTGCATTATTCACTGAGGCTCTCAATCAATGGCCTTATGAAATAGACTCCATACTATCCCCTAGGTGTGTATTATAAAGTCAAACTCTGAATGAGTGGCTATATGAAATAATCTCCTGACTACTCAGCAGGTGTTCATTATTCACTGAAACTCTGAAAGAGAGGCCACATGAAATAGAGTCCTGACTATTCCCCAGGTGTGCGTTATTCACGGAGGCTCTGAAAGTGTGACCATATGACATAGACTGGAAATAGACTTCTGATTATTCCCCAGGTGTGTATTATTCACGGAGGCTCTTAATGAGTGGGCATATGAGGTAGACTCCTGACTGTCAACCAGGTGTGTATTAATCAGTGAGGCTCTGAATGAGTGGACATATGAAAGAGACTCCTAACTTTTCCCCAGGTGTGTATTATTCACTGAAGCTGTGAACAAGTGGCCATGTGAAATGGACTCCTGACTATTCCCAAGGCATTTATCATAAAGTGAGGTTCTGAATGAGTGGCCATATAAAACAGACTCCTCAGTACTCCACAGGCGTGCATGATTCACTGAGTCTCTGAATGATTGGGCATATGAAATAGACTCCTGACTATTCCCCAGGTAGATACTATTCAGTGAGGCTCTGAATGAGTGGCCTTATGAAATAAACTCCTGACTATTCTCCAGGTGTGTATTATTCAATGAGGGTCTGAATGTGTGGACATATAAAATAGTATCCTGACTATTCTTATGGAGTGCATTATTCAATGAGGCTCTGAATGAATGGTCATATCAAATAGATTCTTGACTATTCCCTGGTGTGCACCATTCAGTGAGGCTCTTAATGAGTTGTCATATGAAATAGAATCCTGTCTATTCCCCAGGTGTGTATCATTGAGTGAGGCTCTCAATGAGTTGCCATATGAAATAGACTCCCGACTATTCACCAGGTGTGCATTATTCAGTGAGGTTCTGAATGAGTGGTCATATGAAGTAGAATCCTTGCTATTCCCCATGTATGTATCATTCAGTGACGCTCTGAATGAGTAGCCATATGAAATAGACTCCTGAATATTCCCCAAATGTGCATTAATCACTGAGGCTCTGAATGAGTGGCCATGTGAAATAGACACCTGAGTACTCCGCAGACGTGCATGATTAGGTTGCGCTCTGAATCAGTATCAATATGAAATAGTCTCCTGCCTCTTCACCAGGTATCTGTTATTCAGTGAGGCTCTGAATGATCGGCAATATGAAATAGACTGATGGCTATCCCCCTGTTGTGTCATATTCAGTGATACTCTGAATGAGTGTCTATATGAAACAGACTCCTGACTACTCCACAGGTGTTCATTACTCAGTGAAGATCTGAATGAGATGTCATATGAGTATACCCCTGACTATCCCGCAGGTGTGCATTATTGACTGAGGCTCTGAATGAGTGGCCGTATGAAATAGACTCCTGACTATTCCACAGGTGTGTCTTATTCAGTGAGGTTCAGAATGAGTGGCCATATGAGATAGACTCCGCACTACTCCACAGGTGTGCATTATTCAGTGAGGCTCTGAATGAGTGGGGGAAATGAAATAACCCCCTGACTATTCCTCAGGTGTGCATTATTCACTGAGGCTATGAATGTGTGGCCGTTTGAAACAGACTCCTGACTATTCCCAGGTGTGTGTTATTTACTGAGACTCTGAATTAGTGACCATATGATGTAGACATGACAATTTCTCAGGTGTGGACGATTCACTGAGGTTCTGAATGAGTGGCCATATGAAATAGTTTCCTCACTATTCCCAGGTGTGTATTATTCACTGAGGTTCTGAATGGGTGGCCTTATGAAATAGACTGCTGACTATTCCCCAGGTATGTATTATTCATTGAGGCTCTGAATGAGTGGCCAAATGAAATAGACTCCTGACTGTTCCCCAGATGTATAGTATTCACTGAGTCTCTGAATGAGTGGCAATATGAAATAGACTCCTGGCTACTCCATAAATATGCATTATAAACTGAGGCGCTGAATGAGTGGCCATATGACATAGACTCTTCAGTACTCCACAGGTATGTATTATTCATTGAGGCTCTGAATGAACAGGCATGTTAAATAGACTTCTGACTATTTTCAATGTGCGTATTAGTCATTGAGGCTCTGAATGAGTAATCACATGAAATAGACTCCTAACTATTCCCCAGGTGTGTATTATTCGCTGAGAGTCTGAATGAGTGGCCACATAAAATAGCCTCCGGACTATTCCCCAGCTGTGCATTACTCACTGAGGCTCTGAATGAATGGTCATATCAAATAGACTCCAGACTATCCTCCAAGTGTGCATTATTCCGTGAGGCTCTGAATCAGTGGCCATATGAAATAGACTCCTGACTATTCCCCAGGCATGTATTATTCAGTGAGGCTCTGAAGGAGTGGCCAGATGAAATACACTCCTGAATACTCCTCAAGTGTGCATTATTCACTGAGACTTTGAATGAGTGGCCTTATGAAATAGGCTCCTGACTATCCCCAAGGTGTGTATTATAAAGTCAAGCTCTGAATAAGTGGCTCTATGAAATAATCTTCTGACGACTCAGCAGGTGTTCATTATTCACTGAAGCTCTGAATGAGGGGCCATATGAAATAGACTCCTGATAATGGTGCAGGCTTGCATTATTCAAAGAGGGTCTCAATGAGTGGCCATAGGAAATTTAATCCTGTTGCTTCCCGAGGTGTGTATTATTCAATGAGGCACAGAATGAATGGATATATGAAATAGACACCTGACTATCCCCCCTGGTATGTATCAGGCACTGAGGTTCTCAATTAGTGGTCACATAGAAAAGCCTCTGACTATTCTCTAGGTGTGCATTACTCAATTAGGCTCTGAATGAATGTTCGTATCAAATAGACTACTGACTATCCCTGGTGTGTATTACTCAATAAGGCTCTGAATGAGTGGCCCTATTAAATACACTCCTGACAATTCCCCAGATGTGTATTATTCAGTGAGGCTCGGAATGTGTGGCCATATGAAATACACCCTTTGGTGCATTATTAAGTTGGGATCTGAATCAGTGGCCATACGAAATAGACTCCTGACTTTTCCACAGGTGTGTATTGTTCAGTGTGGCTCTGAATGAGTGGCCATATGAAATAGACTCTTGTTTATCCCCCCAGGTGTGTATTATTCAGTGAGGCTCTGAATCAGTGGCTACATGAAATAGACTCCTGACTATTCTAGAGGTGTTCATTTTTCAGTGAAGCTCTTAATGAGAGGCCATATGTAATAGACTTCTGAGTATTCCCCACGTGGGCATTATTCACTGAGTCTCTGAAAGAGCGTCCATATGAAATAGACTCCTGACTATTCCCCAGATGTGTATTATTCAGTGAGGCTATGAACGAGAGGCCATATGAAATAGACTCCTGACGATTCCAGAGGTGTGAATTAATCATTGAGACTCTGAATGTGTGGCCATATGTAATAGACTCCTGGTTCATCCACAGGTGTGCATTATTCAGTAAGGCTGTGAATGAAAGGCCATATGAAATAGACTCCTGATTATTCTCCAGGTGTGCATTATTCAAAGAGGCTCTGAATGAGTGGCCATAGGAAATAGGCACCTGACACTTCCCCAGTTGTGAATTATTCAGTGACACTTGGAATAAGTGGTCATATGAAATAGACTCCTGACCATTCCCGAGGTGTGTATTATTCAGGAAGTTTCTGAATGAGTGGCTATAAGAAATAGACTACTGACTACTCCACAGGTGTTCATTATTCAGTGAAGCTCTGAATAAGTGGCCATATGAAATAGATTCGTAAATATTTCCCAGTTTGCATTATTCTGTAAGGCTCTGAATGTGTGGCCATATGAAATAGAATACTGAATCTTCCCCAAGTGTGTACCATTCAGTAAGACTTTGAATGAGTGGCCATCCGAAGAGAATCCTGACTATTCCACAGGCGTGCATTATTTCGTGAGGCTCGGAATCAGTGGTCATATGAAATAGACTCCTGATTATTCTCCAGGAGTTCATTATTATGTGAGGCTCTGAATGAGAGGTCATATGAAATAGACTCCTGACTTTTCCGAGATGTGTGTTATTCCCTGAGAATCTAAATTAGTGGCCATACAATATAGACTCTTGACAATTCCTCAGGTGTGTACTACTCACTGAGTCTCTGAATGAGTGACCATATGAAATAGACTCCTGATTATTCCCCAGGTGTTCATTATTATGTGAAGCTCTGAATGAGTGGTCATATGAAACAGAATCCTGACTATTCCTGAGCTGTGGATTACTCAGTGAGGCATGGAATCATTGGCCATATGAAATAGACTCCTCAGTACTGCACAGGTGTGCATTATTCAGCGAGGCTCTGAATGAATGGATATAGGAAAAAGACTCCTGACTACTCCCCACGTATATATTATTCCCTGAGGCTCTGAATGAGTGGCCATATGAAATAGACTCCTGACTATTCCCAAGGTGTGCATTATTCACTGAGGCTCTGAATGAGTGGCCATGTGAAATAGAGTCCTGAGTATTCCATAGGCATGCATTATTCCATGAGTCTCTGAATGAGTAGGCATACAAAATAGTCTACTATTTTACAGGTTGGTATTATGCAGTGAGGCTCTGAATTAATGGCCTTATGAAATAGACTCCTGACTATTCCCCCAGGTGCATTATTCACTGAGGATCTGAATGTGTGGCCTTTGAAATAGACTCGTGACTATTCCCCAGGTGTGCATTATTCACTGAGTCTCTGAATGAGTGGCCTTATGAAATAGACTCCTGACTATTCCCCATGTGTGTATTATTCACTGAGGGTCTGAATGAATGGCCATATAAAATAGTCTCCTGATTATTCCCAAGGTGTGCATTATTCAATGAGGCTCTGAATTAATGGTCATATCAAATAGAGTCCTGATTATTCCCCTGGTGTGCACCCTTCAATGAGGCTCTGAATGAGTTGCCATACGAAATAGAATCCTGCCTATTCCCCAGGTGTGTGTCATTGAGTGAGGCTCTCAAAGAGTTGTCATATGAAATAGACTCCTGACTATTCCCCAGGTGTGCATTATTCAGTGAGGTTCTGAATGAGTGGCCATATGAAATAGAATCCTGACTATTCCCTAGGTGGGTGTCATTCGGTGAGGCTCTGAATGAGTGGCAGTATGAAATAGATTCCTGAATATTCCCCAAGTGTGCATTATACACTAAGGCTCTGAATGAGTGGCCACATGAAATAAACTCCTGTGTACTCCCCCAGGCATGCATGATTAGGTTGTGCTGTAAATGAGTATCAATATGAAATAGACTCCTGCCTCTTTCCCAGATATCTATTATTCAGTGAGGCTCTGAATGAGTGGATATATGAAATAGTCTCCTGACTATCCCCCAGGTGTGTCATATTCAGTGATACACTGAAGGAGTGGCTACACGAAATAGACTCCTGACTACTCCACAGGTGTTCATTATTCAGTGAAGCTCTGAAAGAGTGGGGATACGAAATAGCCCCCTTACTATTCCCCAGGTCTGCATTATTCACTGAGGCTATGAATGTGTGTCCATTTGAAATAGACTACTGATTATTCCCACGTGTGTTTTATTCACTGAGACTCTGAATTAGTGGCCATACAGTGTACAATCCTGACTATTAGCCAGATGTGTATTGTTGACTGAGACTGTGAACGAGTGTTCGTATGAAATAGACTAATGACTATTCCCCTAGTGTGTATCATTCATTGAGGCTCTGAATAAGTAGGAATATGAAGTAGACTCCTGACTATTCCCCAGTTGTGCATTATTCCTGGAGGCTGTGAATGTGTGGCTATTGGAAATAGACTGCTGACTATTCCCCAAGTGTGTGTTATTCACTGTGGCTCTGAATGAGTCACCATAAGAAATAGTCTCCTGACTATTTCCCTGGGAAATATTATTCACTGAGGCTCTGAATGAGTGGCCATATGAAGTAGATTCCTGACTATTCCAGAGGGTGTGTATTATTCACTGAGACTCTGAATGACTGGCCATGTGAAATAGACTCATGACTCTCCCAATATGCATTATTCAGTGAGGCACTGAATGAGTGGCTATATGAAATAGACTCCTGACTACTCCACAGATGTGCATTATTCAGTGAAGCACTGAATGAGAGGCCATATGTAAAAACTCCTAGTATTCCCCGTGTGTGCATTATTCGCTGAGGCTCTGAAAGTGTGGTCATATGAAATAGACTTATTTTATTTATTTATTTATTTATTTATTTTTATTGCATTTTAGGTTTTGGGGTACATGTGAACAACGTGCAGGATTGTTGCATAGGTATACACATGGCAGTGTGATTTGCTGCCTTCCTCCCCAACACCTATATCTGGCATTTCTCCCCATGCTATCCCTCCCAAATTCCCCACCCCCACTGTCCTTCCCATATTTCCCCCCCCACAGACCCCAGTGTGTGGTACTCCCCTCCCCGTGTCCATGTGTTCTCATTGTTCAACACCCACCTATGAGTGAGAACATGCAGTGTTTGATTTTCTCTTCTTGTGTCAGTTTGCTGAGAATTATGGTTTCCAGGTTCATCCATGTCCTTACAAAGGACACGAACTCATCGTTTTTGATGGCTGCATAATATTCCATGGTGTATATGTGCCACATTTTCCCTGTCCAGTCTATCATCGATGGGCATTTGGGTTGGTTCCAGGTCTTTGCTATTGTAAACTGTGCTGCAATGAGTGTGCATGTGTCCTTATAGTAGAACGATTTATAATCCTTCGGATATATACCCAGTAATGGGATTGCTGTGTCAAATGAAATTTCTATTTCTAGGTACTTGAGGAATTGCCACACTGTCCTCTACAATGGTTGAACTAATTTACACTCCCACCAACAGTGAAAAAGTTTTCCTATTTCTCCACATCCTCTCCAGCATCTGTTGTCTCCAGATAATTTAATGATTGCCATTCTAACTAGCATGAGATGGTATCTCAACGTAGTTTTGATTTGCATTTCTCTAGTGACCAGTGATGATGAGCATTTTTTTCATGTTTGTTGGCCTTATGTATGTCTTCTTTTGTAAAGTGTCTGTTCATATTCTTTGCCCACTTTTGAATGGGCTTGTTTGTTTTTTTCTTGTAAATCTGTTTTAGTTCTTTGTAGATTCTGGATATCAGCCCTTTGTCAGATGGGTAGATTGCAAAAACTTATTCCCATTCTGTTGGTTGATGATTCACTCTAATGACTGTTTCTTTTGCTGTGCAGAAGCTGTGGAGTTTGATTAGGTACCATTTGTTTATTTTGGCTTCTGTTGCCAATGCTTTTGGTGTTTTGATCATGAAGTCCTTGCCTACGACTATGTCCTGAGTGGTTTTGCTTAGGTATTGTTCCAGAGTTTTTATGGTGTTAGGTCTTATGTTTAAGTTTTTAATCCATCTGGAGTTAATTTTAGTGTAATGTGTCAGGAAGGGGTCCAGATTCTGCTTTCTGCACATGACTAGCCAGTTTTTCCAACACCATTTATTAAACAGGGACTCCTTTTCCCATTGCATTTTTTTGTCAGGTTTGTCAAAGATCGGATGGTTGTAGATGTATGGTGTTGCCTCCGAGGTCTCTGTTCTGTTCCATTGGTCTATTTCCCTGTTTTGGTACTAGTACCAGGTTGTTTTGATTACTGTGGCCATGTAATATAGTTTGAAGTCCAGTAGTGTGATGCCTCCTGCTTTGCTCTTTTTGCTTAGAATTGACTTGGCGATGCAGGCTCTCTTTTGGTTCCATACGCAGATTAAGGTGGTTTTTTCCAGTTCTGTGAAGAAGATCATTGGTAGCTTCATGGGGCTAGCGTTGAATCTGTAAATTACTTTGGGCAGTATGGCCATTTTCACGATATTGGTTCTTCCTAACCATGAACATTGAATGTTTGTCCATCTGTTTGTATCCTCTCTTATTTCCTTGAGCAGTGGTTTGTAGTTCTCCTTGAAGAGGTCCTTTATTGCCTTTGTTAGTTGTGTTCCTATGTATTTTATTCTCTTTGTAGCAATTGTGAATGGCAGTTCGTTCTTGATTTGGATTTCCTTAAGTCTGTTTCTGGTGTATATAATGCTTGTGATTTTTGCACATTGATTTTGTATCCTGAGAGTTTGCTGAAGTTGCTTATCAGTTTCAGGAGACTTTGGGCAGAGACGGTGGGGTCCTCTAGATATATAATCATGTCGTCTGCAAATAGAGACAATTTGACTTCTTCCTTTCCTATTTTAATACACTTTATTTCTTTTTCTTGCCTAATTTCTCTGGCTAGAACTTCCAATACTATACTGAATAGGAGTGGTGAGAGAGGGCATACTTGTCTAGTGCCAGATTTCAAAGGGAATGCTTTCAAGTTTTGCCCATTCAGTATGATATTGGCTGTTGGTTTGTGGTAAATAGCTTTTATTATTTTGAGATACGTTCCGTCAGTACCTAGTATATTGAGGGTTTTTAGCATTAAGGGCCGTTGAATTTTGTCAAAGACCTTCTCTGCATCAATTGAGATAACCATGTGGTTTTTGTCTTTGGTTCTGTTTATGTGGTGAATTACGTTTATAGACTTGCGTATGTTGAACCAGGCTTGCATCCCCCAGGATGAAGCCTACTTGATCATGGTGGATAAGCTTTCTGATGTGCTGTTGCAATCGGTTTGCCAGTATTTTATTGAAGATTTTTGCAGCTATGTTCATCATGGATATTGGTCTGAAGTTTTCTTTTCTTGTTGAGTCCCTGCCAGATTTTGGTATCAGGATGATATTGGTCTCATAAAATGATTTGGGAAGGATTCCCTCCTTTTGAATTATTTGAAATAGTTTCTGAAGGAATGGTACCAGCTCCTCTTTGTATGTCTGCTAGAATTCGACAGTGAATCCATCTGGACCTGGGCTTTTTTTGTGTGGTAGGCTCTTAATTGCTGCTTCAACTTCAGACCTTGTTACTGGACTATTCAGGGTTTCAAATTCTTCCTGGTTTAGGCTTGGGAGGATGCAAGTGTCCAGGAATTTTATCCATTTCTTCCAGATTTACTAGTTTATGTGCATAGAATTGTTTGTAATAATCTCTGATGATTATTATTATTTCTGTTTAATCTGTGGTGATATCACCTTTATCGTTTTTATTGCATCTGTTTGATTATTCTCTCTTTTCTTTTTTTATTAATCTGGCTAGTGGTCTATTTTGTTGATCTTTTTGAAAAACCAGCTCCTGGATTTATTGATTTTTTTGAAGGGTCTTTTGTGTCTCTATCTCCTTCAGTTCTGCTCTGATCTTAGTTATTTCTTGTCTTCTGCTAAGTTTTGAGTTTTTTGATCTTGCTCCTCTAGCTCTTTCAATTTTGACAATACGGTGTCGATTTTAGATCTTTCCTTGCTTCTCATGTGGGCATTTATTGCTATATATTTTCCTCTAGAGACTGCTTTTAATGTGTCCCAGAAATTCTGGTGTGTTGTGTTTTCGTTCTTATTGGTTTTGAAGAACTTCTTTATTTCTGCCTTCATTTCATTGTTTATCCAGTCAACATTCACGAGCCACTTGTTCAGTTTCCATGAAGCTGTGAGGTTCTGAGTTAGTTTCTCAATTCTGAGTTCTAACTTGATTGCACTGTGGTCTGAGAGAATGTTTTCTGTAATTTCCATTCTTTTGCATTTTCTGAGGGAGAGATTTACTTCCAGTTATATTTTCAATTTTAGATGTAGGTGTGATGTGGTGCTGAGAAGAAAGTATATTCTGTGGATTTGGTGTGGAGAGTTCTGTAAATATCTATTAGGTTTGCCTGGTCCAGGTCTGAGTTCAAGTCCTGGATATCCTTGTGAATTTTCTTCTTGTTGATCTGTCTAATATTGACAACGTGGTGTTCAAATCTCCCACTATTATTGTGTGGGAGTCTAAGTCTTTCTGTAAGTAATTAAGAACTTGCCTTATGTATCTGGGTGCTCCTGTATTGCGTGTGTATATATTTAGGATCGTTAGCGCTTCTTGTTGCATTGATTCTTTTACCTTTATGTAACGTCCTCTTTGTCTCTTTTGATCATTGTTGGTTTAAAGTCTATTTTGTCAGAGATGAGAATTACAACTCCTGCGTTTTTTTGCTCTCCATTTGCTTGGTAAATTTTCCTCCATCCCTTTATTTTGAGCCTTTGTGTATCCTTGCATATGAGATGGGTTTCCTAGATATAGCACACTGATGGGTTTTGGCTTTTTATCCAGTTTGCCAGTCTGTGTCTTTTGATTGGGGCATTTAGCCCGTTTACATTTAGGGTTAGTATTGTTATGTGTGAATTTGATCCTGCCATTTTGATGCTAACTGGCTGTTTTGCCCATTAGTTTATGCAGTTTCTTCATTGCGTTGGTGCTCTTTACCATTTGGTATGTTTTTGGAGTGGCTGGTACTGGTTGTTCCTTTCTATGTTTAGTGCCTCTTTCAGGAGCTCTTGTAAAGCAGGCCTGATGGTGATGAAATCTCTGAGTACTTGCTTGTTTGCAAATGATTTTCTTTTCCTTCACTTTGAATATTAGTTTGGCTGGATATGAAATTCTGGGTTGAAAGTTCTTTTCTTTAAGGATGTTGAGTATTGGCCCCCATTCTCTTCTGGCTTGTAGGGTTACTGCTGAGAGATCTGCTGTGAGTCTGATGGGCTTCCCTTTGTGGGTAACCCGACCTTTCTCTCTGGCTGCCCTTAGCATTTTCTCCTTCATTTCAACCCCAGTGAATCTGACAATAATGTGCCTTGGGGTTGCTCTTCTTGAGGAATATCTTTGTTGTGTTCTCTGTATTTCCTGGACTTGAATATTGGCCTGCCTTGCTAGGTTGGGGGAAGTTTTCCTGGATAATATCCTGAAGAGTATTTTCCAGCTTGGATTCATTCTCTCTGTCACATTGAGGTACACCTATCAAACGTAGATTAGGTCTTTTCACATAGTCCCATATTTCTTGGAGACTTTGTTCATTCCTTTTTACCCTTTTTTCTCTCATCTTGCCTTCTCATTTTATTTCATTGAGTTGATCTTCGACCTCTGATATCCTTTCTTCTGCTTGGTCAATTCGGCTGTTGAAATTTGTGTATGCTTCATAAAGTTCTTGTTTTGTGTTTTTCAGCTCCATCAATTCACATATATTCCTCTCTAAGTTGTTCATTCTCTTTAGCATTTCCTCAGTTCTTTTTTTACGGTTCTTAATTTCTTTGCATTGGGTTAGAACATGTTCCTTTAGCTCACAGAATTTTCTTATTACCCTCCTTGTGAATCGTGATTCTGTCAATTCATCACACTCATTCTTCATCCAGCCTTGTTCCCTTGCTGGTGAGGAGTTGTGATCCCTTGTAGGAGGAGAGGCATTCCTTTTTGGGTTTTTTTTCATTCTTTTTATGCTGGTTTCTTCCCATCTTTGTCGATTTATCCACCTGTCATCTTTGTATTTGTTGACTTTCAGATTGGGTCTCTGAATGGACCTGCAGTTTGTTGATAATGAAGTTATTTCTTTCTGTTTCTTAGTTTTCCTTCTAACATTCAGGCCCTCCTGCCATAGGACTGCTGAGGTCCACTCCAGGCGCTGCTTGCCTGGGGGATTACCTGCAGCAGCTGCAGAACAGTAAGGGTTGCTGCCAGTTTCTTCTTCTGCTATCTTTGTCCCAGAAGGATACCCGCCAGATTTCAGTCTGAGCTCTCCTTTATGAGGTGACTCTTTGGATATATGGGGGTCAGGGTGCTGCTTGAGGAGACAGTCTGTCCTTTATAGGAGCTCAAGTGCTGAACTGTGAGCTCCATTGTTCATTCAGAGCTGCTGGGCAAGTACTTTTAAGTCTGCTGCAGCAGAACTGATAAACTCCCTTTTTTTTTCCCCCAGGTGCTCTGTCCCAGGGATTTAGGACTTTATTTATGTGTTTCTGTTGTGCTGTTGCCTTTTTTTCAGGGCTTCCCTGCCAAGCGAGAAGGCAGCCTAGTCACTGTCTGCCTGCAGAGGCTTTGCTGAGCTACTGCAAGCTCCGCCCAGCTGCCTTGTGAACTTCCCTGCAGTCCTGTTTATACAGGTATAGTTAGAACTGCCTTGGCAATGTCAGCCCACCTCTTTAATGGTGGACTCTGTAATGGCGAGTTGTCTCGGCTATGGCGGACTACCTCTGTAATGGTGGACTGCCTCAGTAATGGTGGACACCCCTCCCCCACAGAGCTGGACTGTCTCGGGTTCAGCTGTGCTTGCTGTGAATCTCTCAATCCAGAGGGTTTCAGATTGCTGTTCTTTTGTGGGGGTGGCAGCAGCCGAGCCTGATCACCTAGCTCCCTGCCTCAGGGCCCTTTTTTTTCTCTTTTTAATTTGAATGGTCGACTCTGTCTCCCAGTTGTTCCAGTCACCTGTTGAAAAGGCCCCAGGATCTTTGTGATTTCCTATGCAGTGACCCACTGCACTAGCTGAAACAGCCACACTGAGATTCGTGGCACCTTTTTGCCTAGGAATCTCCCGGCCTGGCTCCCTGTTTCAGTCCCCTTCATTATTAGTTGAATGGGCGACTCTGTCTCCCAGGAGCTCCAATCTCCAGCTAAAATGGCGCCTGGACCCGTGTATCTTGTAAAGAGAGCCACCACACTGGGGCACTGGCCAAAACAGCCGTGCCAGCTAAAACAGAGGCACCAGCCTAAAGAGCCACAGTGGTCAAAACAGGCACGCTGGCTGTTCGTGGGCCTCCTCCGCCTGAAAATCTCCTGGTCTCTGGGCAATAAAAATCCGTCTGGGAAATATGGCATCCACTCACTCTCTGCGCTTTCACTGGTAGCTGCAATCCTGAGCTGTTCCTAATAGGCCATCTTTGATCCATCCCCCTGAATTGTGTTTCTTAACGGCTGAATCAAAACATAGGATCAACTCACTGAGTTGAACGGACACACAGCAAAGCAGTTTCAAAAATAATTTTCTTCTTGGTTTTACCGCGAGTCTTTCTGGTTTTTGCATAGGTCAGGGTTTCACTGGAAATATATATTTTTTAATTCTCCACAAAGAGTGCTTCTAGGCTGCTGAACACACAGCAGTTTAACTCTACGAGTTTAATGAGGACATTGCAAAGCAGTTTCACAAATAGTTTTCTTTTTTTTTTTTTATGGTGAGATATTGTTTTTTCAACATTGGCCAGAATTCAGTCTGAAATGTCCCTTTCCAGTTTCTACACCAAGTGTGCTTCTAAACTGCTGAATCAAAATCTAGGTACAACTCTCAGAGTTGAACAAACACACAGCAAAGCAGTTTCAAAATTATCTTTCTTCTTGGTTTTACAGATGGTCATTCTGATTTTTTCCATAATCAGGGATTTCTTTCAAAATATGTTTTTAGATTCAGCACAAAATGTGCTTCTAAGCTGCTGAATACACACATCAGTTTAAGTCTTTAAGGTGAATGCAAACATTGCAAAGCTGTTTCACAAATAACTTCCTTTGAGTTTTTATGGTGAGATATTTGTCTTTCAGCATTGGCCAGAATTCAGCCTGAAATGTCTCATTCTAGTTTCTTTACGAAGAGTGCTTCTAAATTGCTGAGTCAAAACATATGTTCAACTCTCTGAGTTGAATGGACACACAGCAAAACAGTTTCAAAGACATCTTTCTTCTGGATTTTAAAGCCAGTCATTCTGTTTTTTCCCATAGGGCAGGGTTTCTTTGGAAATATCTATTGTTCGATTCTACACAGAGAGTGTTTCTAAGCTGCTGAACACACATAACAGTTAAACTCTGGAAGGTGAATACACACTTTGCAAAGTTGTTTCACAAATAGCTTCCTTTTAGTTTTTATGGGGGAGATATTTGTCTTTTCAGCATTCACCAGAATCCAGTCTGAAATGTCCCTTTCCAGTTTCTATATGAAGTTTGCTTCTAAACTGTTTAATCAAAACATAGGTACAAGTCTCTGAGTTGAACAAACACAGAGCAAAGCAGTTTCAAACATATCTTTCTTCTGAGTTTTACAGCCAGTCTTTCTGATTTTTCCAATAAGCTGGAGTTTCACTGGAAATATCTGTTTTTAGACTCGGTACGAGGAGTGCTTCTAAGCTGCTGAACACACACATTAGGTTAACTCTGTAAGGTGAATGCGCACATTGCAAAGCAATTTCACAAATAGCTTCCTTTTAGTTTTCATTTTGAGACATTCAACTATTTAGCATTGGCTGGCATTCAATTTGAAATGTCCCTTTCTAGTTTCAATAGGAAGTGTCTTTCTAAACTGCTGAATTAAAACATAAGTTCAACTTAGAGAGTTGAACTGACACACAGCAAAGCACTTTGAAAGATATCTTTCTTCTGGGTTTTACAGCCAGTCTTTCTGTGTATTTTTCAAACACCAGGATTTCATTGGAAATGTCTGTTTTTAGATTTGGTACAAAGGGTGCTTCTAAGCTGCTGCATACACACATCATTTTCCCTTTGTAAGATGAATGCACACATTGCAAAGCAGTTTCTCAAATAGCTTCCTTTAAGTTTTTATGGTGATATATTTGTCTTTTCCCAATAGGCCTGCATTCACTCTGTAATGTCGCTTTCTATATACTACACAATGAGTGTTTCTAAACTGATGAATCAAAACACAGTTTCAACTCACTGAGTTGAACAGACACTCAGCAAAGCAGTTTGAAAGATATTTTTATTCTCAGTTTTACAGCCGGGCTTTCTGGTTTTTCCCATAGGCCAGGGTAGTGTTGGAAATAAGCTTGTTTTCAATTCTAAACAGAGAGTGTTTGTAAGTTGCTGGACACACAAATCAGTTAAACTCTGGATGTTGGATGCACACTTTGCAAAGCAGTTTCACAAATAGCTTATTTTTAGTTTTTATGTTGAGATATTTGTCTTTTCAGCATTGGCCAGCATTCAGTCTGAAATGTTCGTTTCTAGTTTCTATACGAAGTGTCTTTCTAAACTGATGAATCAAAACATAGGTTCAACTCTCTGAGTTGAATGCACACACTGCAAAGCAGATTCAAAGACATCTTTCTTCTGGGTTTTATATCCAGACTTTCTGCTTTTTCCCATAGGCTGGGTTTTTGTTGGAAATATCTGTTTTTAGATTCTGCACAGACAGTGTTTCTAAGCTGCTTCATACACACATCAGTTTAACTGTGTAAGGTGAATGCACACATTGCAAAACAGTTTCACCAATAGCTTCCTTTTAGTTTTTATGGTAAGATATTCATCTTTTCTGCAGTGGCTGGCATTCAGTCTGAAATATCCCTTTATAGTTTCTATACAAAGTTGTTACTAAACTGCTGAATCAAAACATAGGTTCAACTCTCTGGGTTGAACGGACACACAGCAAAGCAGTTTCAAAGATATATTTCTTCTGGGTTTTTCAGCCAGTCTTTCTGTTTCTTTCTATAAATGGGGGTTTTGTTCGAAAATATCTGTTTTAGATTCTACACAAAGAGTGTTTCTAAGCTGCTGAACACACACATCCATTAAACTCTGAAAGGGGAATGCACACTTTGCAAAGATGTTTCACAAACAGTTTTGTTTAGCTTTTCTGGTGAGATATTTGTCTTTTCAGCATAAGCCACCATTCAGTCTGAAATGTCCCTTTTATGTTTCTATACAAAGTGTACTCTAAAATTGCTGAATCAAAACATAGGTTCAACTCTCTTAGTTGAACGGACACACAGCAAAGTACTTTCAAAGATATCTTTCTACTGGGTTTTACAGCCAGTCTTTCTGGTTTTTCCCATAGGCTGGGCTTTCGTTGTAAATATCTGTATTTACATTCTACACAAAGAGTGTTTCTCAGTTGCTACGTACTCACATCAGTTTATCTCTGTAAGGTGAATGCACACATATCAAAGCAATTTCACAAATAGCATTCTTTTAGTTTTTATGGTGAGGTATATGTCTGTTCAGCATAGGCCTGCTTTTCATCTGAAATGTCCCTTTCTAGTTTCCATACGAAGTGTGTTTCTAAACTGCTGAATCAAAACTGAGGTTCAACTCTCTGAGTTCAATGGAAAAACAGCACAGTAGTTTCAAAGAAATCTTTCTTCCAGTTTCTACAGTGGGTCTTTCTGCTTTTCCCATAGTCTGGTGTTTTGGTGGAAATAACTGTTTTGAGATTTTACACAAAGAGTGTTTCTAAGCTGCTGAACACACACATCAGTTGAAATCTGAAAGGTGAATGCACACCTTGCAAAGTAGTTTCACAAATAGTTTCCATTTAGTTTTTATGGTGAGATATTTGTCTTTTCCCCATAGGCTGCCATTCAGTCTGAAATGTCCCTTTCTTGTTGCTATACGAACTGTGTTTCTAAACTGCTGAATCAAAACATAGGTTCAGCTCTCTGAGTTGAATGGACACACAGCAAAGCAGTTTCAAAGATATACTTCTTCTGGGTTTTACAGGCAGACTTTCTGGTTTTTCCCACAGACTGGGGATTCAGTGGAAATAATCTGCTTTAGATTCTGCACAGAGAGTGTTCCTAAGTTGCGGCATACACACATCAGTTTAACTCTGTAAGGTGAATCCACACATTGCAAAGCACTGTAACAAATAAGTTCATTTTAGTTTTTATGGTGAGATATTTTTCTTTTCCTCATAGGCCTATATTAGCTCTGAAATGTCCCTTTCTACATTCTACACGACGTGTGTTTCTAAACTGCTGAATCAAAATGTAGGTTCAACTCTCTGAGTTGAACAGACCCATAGCAAAGCAGTTTTAAAGATGTCTTTCTTCTGGGTTTTACAGCCAGTCATTATGGTTTTTCTCATGGGGTGGGGTTATGTTGGAAATATTTATTTTACAATTCTACACAGAGAGTGTTTCTAAGCTGTTGAATACACACATCAGTTAAAATCTGGAAGGTGAATGCACACTTTGCAAACCGGTTTCACAAATACCTTCCTTTTACTTTTTATGGTGGGATATTCATCTTTTCAGTATTCGCCAGCATTCAGTCTGAAATGTCCCTTTCTAGTTTCTATACGAAGTGTGTTTCTAACCTCCTGAATCAAAACATTGGTTCAAGTCTATGACTTGTACGGAAACATAGCAAAGCAGTTTTCAAGATATCTTTCTTCTGGATTTTACAGCCAGGCTTTTTGATTTTTCCCACAGGCCAGGGATTCATTGGAAATATTTGTTTTTAGATTCTGTACAAAGAGTGCTAAGCTGCTGAACACACATATCAATTTAACTCTGTAAGTTGAATGCACACATTGCAAATCAGTTTCACAAATAACATCCTTTTAGTTTATATGGTGAGATATTTGTCTTTTCAGCCTAGGCTGCCCTTCACCCTGAAACGTTCCTTTCAAGTTTCTACACGTAGTGTGTTTCTAAACTGCTGAATCAAAACATAGGTTCAATTCTCATAGCTGAACGGACTCACAGCAGAGTTGCTTCAAAGATATTTTTCTTCTGGATTTTACAGCAAGGCTTTCTGGTATTTCCCCTAGACCAGGGTTTCGTTGGAATTATCTGTTTTTAGATTCTACACAAAGAGTGTCTCTAAGCTGCTGCATACACACATCAGTTTATCTATGTAAGGTAAATGCACACATTTCAAAGCAATTTCACAAAGCTTTCTTTGTTTTTATGGTGAGATATCTGTCTGTGCAGCATAGGATGCCATTCAGTCTGAAATGTCTCTCTCTAGTTTCAATAAGTAGTGTGTTTCTTAACTGCTGAATCAAACATAGATTCAACTCACTTAGTTGAATGGACACATAGTAGAGCAGTTTCAAAGTTATCTTTGTTCTCGGTTTTACCTCCAGTCTTTCTGGTTTTTCCTATAGGCCAGGGTTTCATTGGAAATGTCTGTTTTTAGATTCTATACAAAGAGTGTTTCTACGCTGCTGCATACACACATCAGTTTCACTCTGTAAAGTGAATGCACACATTGCAAAGCAGTTTCACAAATAGCTTCCTTTTAGTTTTTATGGTGAGCCACTTTTCTTTTCCCCACAGGACTGCTTTCCCCTGAAATGTCGCTTTCTAGATACTTAATAACATATGACGTGTGTGATTAACTGCTGAATTAAAACATAAATTCAACTCTCTGTTTTTAATGAACAACCAGCAAAGTAGTTTCAAATATATCTTTCTTCTGGGTTTTACAGCCAGTCTTTCTGTTTTTTTTTTTTTTTCATAGGCTGGGGATTCATTGGAAGTATTTGTTTTTAGATTCTACACAAAGAGTGTTTCTAAGCTGCTGAACACACACATCAGTTAATCTCTGGAAGGTGAATGCACACTCTGCCAAGCAGTTTTAAAAATAGCTTCCTTTTAGTTTTTATGGTGAGATATTTCTCCTTTCCCCCATAGGCCACCAATGCAGTCTGAAATGTCCCTTTCCAGTTTCTATACAAACGGTGTTTCCAAACTGCTGAAATAAAACATAGGTTCAACTCTCTGAGTTGAATGGACACACAGCAAAGCCATTTCAAAGATATCTTTCTTCTGGAATTTACAGCCAGTTTTTCTTATTTTTTCAATATGCTGATGTTTCACTGGAAATATCTGTTTTTAGATTCAAAGCAAATAGTGTTTCTTAGCTGCTGCATACACATTGTTAAACTCTGTTAGGTGAATGCACACATTGCAAAGCATTTTCACAAATAGCTTCCTTTTAGTTTTTATGTTGATGTGTTTGTCTTTTCCCATAAGCCTGCATTCAGTCTGAAATATCCCTTGCTATATTATACACGAAGTGTGTTTCTAAACTTCTGAATCAAAACGTAGTTTCAACTTTCTGAGTTGAATGGACACACAACAAAGCAGTTTCAATGATATTTTTCTTCCGGGTTTTACAGCCAGCCTTTGTGGTTTTTCCCAAGAGCTGGTTTTGTTGGAAATATCTGTTTTTAGATTCTACACAGAGAGTGGTTCTAAGCTGCTGAACACACACATCAGTTAATCTCTGGAAGGTGAATGCACACATTGCAAGCAGTTTCACTAATAGCTTCCATTTAGGATTTATGGGGAGATATTTCTCTTTTCCACATAGATTTGCATTCGGTCTGAACTGTCCCTTTCTAGTTTCTCTATGAAGTGTGTTTCTAAACTGCTGAATCAAAACATACGTTCGACTCTCTTAGTTGAAGGGACACACAGCAGCACAGTTTCAAAGATATATTTCTTCTGGGTTTTACAGCCAGTCTTTCAGCTTTATCACATAGGTGGATGTTTCCTTGGAATTATCTGTTTTTAGACTCTACACAAAGAGTATTTATATGCTGCAGCTCCACACATCAGTTTAACCCAGTAAGGTGAAAACACACATTGCAAAGCAGCTTCAAAAATAGCTTCCTTTTAGTTTTAATGGTGAGATATTTGTCTTTTGTCTATAAGTCTGCATTGGGTCTGAAAGGTCCCTTTCTAGATTCTACACAAAGTGTGTTTCTTAACTATTGAATCAAAACATAGGTTCAACTCTCTGAGTTGAATGGACAAACAGCAAACTAGTTTCAAGGACACCTTTCCTCTAGGTTTCAATGCCAGGTTTTCTGGTTTTTCCCATAGGCTGGGGTTTTGTAGGAATTATCTGATTTTAGATTCCACACAAACAGTGTTTCTAATCTGCTGAATACACACCTCAATTTAACTCTGTAAGCTGAATTTACACATTGCAAAGAATTTTCACAAATAGCTTCCTTTCATTTTTTATTGTAAGCTATCTGTCTTTTCCCCATAGACCTGCATTCTATCTGAAATATCCCTTTCTAGATTCTAAAGGAAGTGTATTTCTAAACTGCTGAATGAAAACGCAGGTTCAACTCTCTGAGTTTAACAGACACACAAAAAAGCAGTTTCAAAGATATTGTTCTTTTGGGTTTTACAGCCAGTCTTTCTGATTTTTCCTATAGGCCAGGGTTGCATTGGAAATAACGGTTCTTAGAATCTACAGAAAGAGTGTTTCCATACTGCCTAACACACACATCCGTTAAACTCTGGAAGGTGAATGCACACTTCGCAAAGCAGTTTCACTAATAGCTTTCTTTTAGTTTTTGTGGTGAAGCATTTGTTTTTTCAGAATGGGCTGCCATTCAGTCTGAAATATCCCTTTCTAGTTTCTATACACAAAGTGTGTTTCTAAACTGCTGAATCAAAACATAGGTTCAATTCTGAGTTGAATGGACACACAGCAAAGCTGTTTCAAAGATTTCGTTCCTCTGGGTTTCATAGCCACTTTTTCTGGATTTTCCCATAGCCCAGATTTCATTGGAGTTTTCCGTTTTTAGGTTCTACACAAAGAATGTTTCTAACCTGCGGAATTCCAACATCAGTTAAACTCAGGAAGATGAACCGACACATTGCAAATCATTTTCAGAAATAGTTTCCTTTTAGTTTTCATTGTTAGATATTTATCTTTTCACCATAGGCCTCCATTCAGTCTGAAATGTCCTTTCTAGATCCTACACGACGTGCGCTTCTGCTGAAACAAAACATAGGTTCAACTCTCTGAGGTGAATGGACACACAGAAAAGCAGTTTCATAGTTATCATTGTTCTGGGTTTTACAGCCAGTCTTTCTGGTTTTCCCATTGGCTGTGGTTTCGTTGGAAATATCTGTTTTTAGATTCTGTACAAAGAGGGTTTCTAAGCTGCTGAAAGCACGTATCAGTTAAACTCTGAAATGTGAATGCACATTTTGCAAAGTAGTTTCACAATTAATGTCCTTTTAGTTTTTCTCATGAGATATTTATCTTTTCAGCATGGACTGCCATTCAGTCTGAAAGGTCTCTTTCTAGTTTACCTAAGAAGTGTGTTTCTAAACTGCTGAATCAAAATATAGGATCAACTCTCTTAGTTGAATGGACACACAGCCGAGCAGTTTCAGAATATCTTTCTTCTGGGTTTTACAGCCAGTCTTTCAGATTTATCACATAGGCCAGGGTTTAGTTGGAATTACCTGTTTTAGGTTCTACACAAAGTGTTTCTCAGCTGCGGCATACACACATCAGTTTACCTACATAAGGTGAAACCACACATTGCAAAGCAGTTTCTCAAATAGGTTCCTTTTAGTTTTAATGGTGAGATATTCATCTTTTCTCTATAGGTCTGCATTCTGTCTGAAATGTCCCTTTCAAGATTCTACAAGAAGTATATTTCTAAACTGCTGAATTGAAATATAGGTTCAACTCTCTGAGTTGAGCAGCCACACAGCAAAGCAGTTTCAAAGATACCTTTCTTCTTGGATTTACAGCCAGTCATTCTGGTTTTTCCCTTAGGCTGGGGTTTTGTTGGAAATATCTGTTTTAGATTCTACACAAAGAGTGTTTCTAAGCTGCTGAATACACACATTCATTAATCTCTGGAAGGTGAATGCACACTTTGCAAAGCTGTTTCACCAACAGCTTCCTTTTTGTTTTTATGGTGAGATATTTGTCTTTTAAGCATAGGCCACCATTAAGTCTTACCCGTCCCTTTCTAGTCTCTATACAAAGTGTGTTTCTAAACTGCTGAATCAAAACATATGTTCACCTTGATTAGTTGAACGGACACACAGCAAAGCCGTTTCAAGACATATTTTTCTTGGTTTTACAGACAGTCTTTCTGGTTATTCCCATAGACAGGGGTTTCGTTGGAAATATCTGTTTTTAGATTCTACACAAAGAGTGTTTCTGAGTTGCTACATACACACATAAGTTTAACTCTGTAAGGTAAATGCATATATTGGAAAGCCGTTTCACAAAGAGCTACCTTTTGGTTTTTATTGTGAGATATTTGTCTTTTCCCCATAGGCCTGCATTCGGTTTGAAATATCTATTTCTAGATTTTACATGAAGTGTGTTTCTAAACTGCCGAATGAAAACATAGCCCCAATTCTCTGTGTTGAACGGACACATAGCAAAGCTGTTTCAAAGATATCTTACCTCTGGGTTTCATAGCCAGTTTTTCTGGTTTTTCCAATAGGCTGAATTTCATTGGAAATATCCGTTTTTAGATTCTACACAAAAGAGTTTCTAAGCTGCAGAATTCAAACATAAGTTAAACTCAGGAAGATGAATCTACACATTGCAAATCCGTTTCACAAATAGTTTCCTTTTAGTTTTATTGTTAGATATTTATCTTTTTACCATAGGCCTCTTTTCAGTCTGAAATGTCCCTTTCTAGCTTCTACCTGAAGTGAGTTTCTAAACTAATGAATCAAAACATAGGTTCCTCTATCTGAATTCAAGGAACACACAGCAAAGCAGTTTCAAATATTTCTTTCCACGTAGTTTCAAAGACTGTCTTTCCATTTTTTTCCCATAGCCTGGGGTTTCCTGGAAAAATCTACTTTTAAAATCAACACAAAGACTGTTTCTAAGCTGCTGAATACAAATACCAGTTAATCTCTGGAAAGTGAATTCACTCATTGCACAGCAGTTTCACAAGCAGTTTCCTTTTTTTCTCAATTGTGAGATATATATCTTTTCAACATAGGCCTCCATTCAGTGTGAAATGTCCCTTTCTAGATTCTACAAGAAGTGTGATTCTAAACTGCTGAATCAAAACCTAGGTTGAATTCTCTGAGTTGAACGGACACACAAAAGCATTTTCAAATATATCTTTCCTCTAGGTTTCAAAGCCACTTTTTCTGTTTTTTTCCCTTATTCCAGGCTTTCCTTGGAAATACTTATTTTTGAATTCTACACAAACAGTTTTTCTAAAGTGATGAATACAAACATCAGTTCGACTCTGTATGGTGAATGCACACATTGTAAAATAGTTTCACAAATAGCTTTGTTTTAGTTTTTATGGTGAGATATTTGTCTTTTCACCACAGGCCTCCATTCAGTCTGAAATGACCCTTTCTGGATTTTGAAAGAAGTGTGTTTCTAAACTGCTGAATAAAAACATACATTCAACTCTCTGAGTAGAATGGATACTCAGCAAGGCAGTTTCAAAGATATCTTTCTTTTGGGTTAAAAAGCAAGGCTTTCTGATTTTTCACATACACTGGAGTTTCAATGGAAATATCTGTTTTTATATTCTACACAAGGAATGTTTCTACGCTGCTGAATACAAATATCAGTTTAGGTATGGAAGGTCAATGCAAACATTGCAAATCTGTTTCACAAATAGCTTCCCTTTAGTTTATATTGTGAGATATTAGTCTTTTCACCAATAGGCCTCCATTCCATCTGAAATGACCCTTCCTAGATTCTACCCGAAGGGTGTTTCTAAACTACAGAATGAAAACATAAGTTCAACTCTCTGAGTTGAACGGACACATAGCAAAGCAGTTTCAAAGATATCTTTCCTCTTAGTTTCAAAGCCAGTCTTATCGTTTTTTCCCATAGGCTGGGGTTTCCATGGAAACATATGGTTTTAAATTCTACAGAAAGAGTGTCAGCCAAAATATTCAATGCTTGAATGCACGTTCCCCAGTATCAGAGAATTTGGTTTGCCCTAGAGTATTAGAGAGGAAGATATATGAATTGCAACACCGCCTTGTAGAGAGGGCAATGGCCAGCCAGGCAGCCATCCAGTGGCACATGGAGACCGAGAGAGCATCCCTGTCATACACGATGATTGAAGCCCAGAGCTTCATGATCATTGGACCTGCCCAGTCATCCAGAAACAGGTTTGGAGGGGGAAAAGGACATGAAAGCCATCCCCCACGAAATTTTCCATTGCTGGACTGGGGAGTGTTCTTTGTTGAAGACACTGAGCCAAACCAAGAAGCCTCTACAGACAAAAGAGGGAGAACAGATTCTAGGTCAGAGTCCAGGCCAAATACAGCACAATGCTGCCTCCATGGGCATTGGTCCGGGGGATGCCAAATGGTTGACTAGGACAGAAAGGAATGAGTTGGAGTGACAGAGATACTTGCCACATAAGGTTCTTGGTGCCCTGTTCTGGTCCTGTTTCTAACTGTGGCTTGATTTCTCAGTGAGGGCAAACGCCAGAGAAGTGAGGACCATCTTCTTTGTTGTCTGTGTGCAGCCCTCCTGCAGGTGAACAGGGAGTTGAGGTGAGGCTTTGTCTATGTCTGGGGTGTGTGATCATCTTGATCCTAAGAAAGAGGCCACTCAGGATGGGGAGGTGACTGAAACCCATGCTAGTCTGATGTAGCTCCTTCCCCATGGTGCCTGGGCCTTCACGATCACCAGTTGTAACCGCTAGGGAAATGAATGATGAAAGGCCATGAGACACAAGCAGAGACGCAGGGAGAGGCTCAGCAAAAGAGAGGCCATCATGCAAGAAACTGCCTTCTGGTGCACAGGGCACACACGTCTCAACATACACACACACACACACACGCACGCACATACACGTGCAGCAAGTTAGAAAGAGAGGGAGTGGGAAAGAAGAGAGAGAGAAACAAGAGAGAAACCTACAGGCACACACACACAAACAACACCCCTTCCACACACACAGACACACAGCAATGACAGAGTATAACTCACTTCCTGGTAGCACCTGAAGCTGCAGGGATCTGTTGTCCAACACTGGGACCCTTGGGTGAGGGAGCAGCACATAGACACACAGGCAGAGGTGACCTGGAGATAACCAGAGCATGACAATTGGGGGAGACTTACCTGTATAGTCCACGGAGACCTGAGACTGGGATTCTGCACTGATCCCTCAGCACTCCTTCTGCCTGAGGTTTCTTCCTCCTGGCCCACATTCATCAAATCCTGGACTCCAGAGACTATCCTGTGAATGTCCTCGCTAGAAGAGTCCTGAGCACCATTTCTGACACACTGTCACAGGGGGCTCCTACTTTGTGACATCTCAGTACCCATCAGCAGGGCGATGGTGAATGTCTCTATGATCCAAGGCATGGCTAGTACTTGGGGAATGTGCACTGGCATGGCCGACTCCAGAGGTGCCTGGCTCCCAGAAGTCCAGCTGCAGTCCTTTTAATATATGACTGCAGCGGAGGTGGCAGCAAATAATAGTGCCGGCGAAAGTAGCCGGTTTGTGGAGGCCTGGGAATGGGGCACATACGAGACCAAGCCAGGGTCAAACACATAGGACTCATGTCCTCAGGGTCTCCTTGAGCAAGTGATCTTCTGCTTCAGCTCCTGGCAGAAGAGGAGATTCAGGAAGCCTGATGGGCTCTTTGGACTCCATCTAGGATACCACTTAGGATCCCACTTGGGTAAGCGGGAATGGTATTACAATGGAGTGAGGCAGGAATGACCTCGCTGAAGTTCAGAAAGATCCCATGGGCCCCAAGGCGTGGTGCCCCAGGGGAGCCACCCAGCAGGTACTCCTGACACAACCTCACCTGCACCCAGGGAAAACCAATTCCTTTAGCTCGCTCCCTGGCATCCATGGCAGCCAAAACTTTCAGTGCTTGAAGGCTCTTTCCCCAGGAACAGTGGAGCTGGATAGCCCTGAAGAATGAGAAGAAGTGCAGGTGAATTGCCAAATCGCCTTCAGGAGAAGGCCAAGGACACCCAGGCAGCCATCCAGTGGGACATGGAGACCGAGAGAGCATCCCTGTCTCTCACGGGGATGGAAGCCCAGAGCCCCATGATCATCGCATATGCCCAATCATCCAGAAACAGGTTTGTAGGGGGCAAACTGACATGAAACATATACATACGAAGTTTCCCCCTGGCTGGACTGTGGAGTGTTCTTTGTTGAAGACACTAAGCCAGACCAAGAAGCCTCTACAGAAAAAGACAGAGGATGAAGCCTAAGCCATATTCCAGGCCAAATACAGCACAGTGCCACCTCCACTGGCATCCAGATTGGGGGAGTGCCAAACGGTTGACTTGGCCAGAAAAGCTAGTGTTGGAGTGAGAGATGCTTGCCACATCCCGTTCTTGGTGCGGTGTTCTGGCCCTGTGTTGAGTTGTGGCTAGATTTCTCAATGAGAGCAAAGATGAGAGAAGTGATGACCGTCTTCTTTGAGGTCAGTGGGCAGCCCTCCTGCAGGTGAACACTGAGCTGTGGTGAGGCTTTTGTCCATGGCTGGGGGTGTGGTCATATTGGTCCTAAGAAAGAGGCTGCTCAGGATAGGGAGGTGACTGAAACCTATGCTGGTCTGACGCAGTTCCCCTCCCCCACGTTGCCCAGTCCTTCACAAATGCCAGATGGAACCGCCAGGGAAACGACTGACGACCGGCCACATGATACAGGCAGAGACTCAGGGGAGAGGCTAGGCAAAAGAGAGGCCATCGTGCAAGAAACTGCTCTCTGGTGCACATGGCACACCCGTGCCAACACTCACAAACACGCACACATGCACACAGGCACACACAGACACAGAGAGTGAGAAAGAGAGGGAGCAGGAAAGAAGAGAGAGAAACTAGAGAGACATTCAGGAGCACACACACAAACAACACTTCCACACACAGACACACAGCAGTGACAGAGTATCACTCAACTCCCGGCAGCCACTTAGGCTGCAGTGTTCTGTTGTCCACCACTAAGACCTTGAAGTGAGAGAGCATCCCATGGGCACACAGGTAGAGGTGTCCTGGAGATGACCAGAGCACCACATTTGGGGTGACTCACATGTACACCATGGGCGCAGAGCTGAGACTGGGATTCCCTGCTGCTCCACCAGTGCTCCCTCCATCTGAGGTTTGTTCCTCCTGGCCCACCTTCAGCGAATCCTGGCCTCCAGAGACAATCTTGTGGACGTCCTTGTGAGGAGGGGCCTGAGCCCTGTTCCTGACACACTGCCACAGGGGGCTCTTCCTTTGTGATGTCTCAGGAACCCATCACTGGGGCAATGGTGAATGTGACCCATGGAGCCACTCGTGCTTTGCTGCATGGGCACTATCGAGGCGGACTGGACTCCCACCTGGCTTTGAGCTCAGAGAGTGGGAAAGAAGAGAGAGATAAACCAGAGAAAGACATACAGTGTGTCAGGAATGGGGCTAAGGCCCCTCCTTGCTTGGACGTCCACAGGATAGTCACCGTAAAGGATAGCCTCCTGAGATCAGGAGTCACAGAAGGTGGACCAGGAGGTAGAAACCTCAGGCAGAGGGAGCACTGGGAGAGCAGTGCAGAATCCCAGTCTCAGACCTGCACTGAAGATGCACAGGTGAGTCTCCCCCACGTCGTGCCCTGATCGTCTCCAGTACACCTCTGCCTGTGTGCCTGTGGGATGCTCTCTCACCCGATGGTCCTAGTTGTGGACAGCAGAACCCTGCAGCTTCAGGGTCTGCCTGGGGGTGAGTGATACTCTGCCACTGCTGTGTTTCTGTGTGTTTGGAAAGGGTGTTGTTTGTGTGTGTGAATCTGTATGTTTCTGATTTCTCTCTCTCTTGGTTCCCTCTCACCCTTTTTCTCACTCTCTGCATCTGTGTGTGAGCATGTGTGTGTGTGTGTGTGTGTGTGTGTGTGTGTGTGCTGGAGAGCAGTTTCCTGCACGATGACCGCTCTTCTGCTGAGCCACTCCCTGCGACCCTACTTGGGTCCATCGTCAGCCATCAGGAGTTTCCTTGGTGGTTCCAGCTGGCATTTATGAAGGCCGGGGCAATGTGGGAGGGAGTTGTGTTGGAAAAGCATGAATTTCAGTCACCTCCTCATCTTGAGCGACCTCTTTCTTAGGACCAAAATGATCACACCCCCCAGCCATGGAGAAAAGCCTCACGAAGCTCACTGTCAACCTCTAGGAGGGCTGCCCAATGACCTCAAAAAGATGGTTCTCACTTGTCTCACTTTTGCCCTCATTAAGAAATCTAGCCACAACTTGACACAGGGCCAGAACAGGGGGAGCAAGAACAGGATGTGGCAATCATCTCTGTCACTCCAACTCTGGCCTTTCTGACCAAGTCAATGGTTTGGAACTCCCCCTACCTCGGATGCCCATGGAGGTGGCATTGTGATGTATTTGGCCTGGAATGTGCCCTAGGCTCTGTCCTCCCTCTTTCTCTGTAGAGGCTTCTTGGTCTGGCTCAGGGTCTTCAACAAAGAACACTCCACAGTCCAGCAGGGGGGAAACTTCGTGGGGATGCATTTCATGTCTGTTTCCCCTCTCCAAACCTGTTTCTGGATGATTGGGCAGGTGCAATGATTGTGGAGCTCTGGGCTTCCATCCCCCTGGGGGACAGGGACATTCTTTTGGTTTCCATGTCCTACTCAGTGGCTGCCTGGTTGGCCTTTGCCCTCTCCACAAGGCAGTGTTGCAATTCACCTCCCCTTCCTCTCTCATTCTTGATTGCCATATGGCTCCTCTGCTCCTGGGGAAGGCGCCTTCAAGCAGTGAATATTTTGGCTGCCACGAATGCCAGGGAGTGTGCTGGGTGCAGGTTTAGGTTGCGTCAGGGGTACCTGCTGGGTGGCGGTGTGGGGACACCACCCCTTGGGGCCCATGGAATCTTTCTGAGCCCCATCGAGCCCCTTCCCTCCTCTCTCCATTGTAATCCCATTCCTGCTTACCCAGGTTGGATCTTAAATGGGATTGGAGGAGGAGTCCAGAGGTCCCATTGGGCACCCTGAATCTCCTTTTCTGCCAGGAGTCGAAGCAGAAGACCACTCGCTCTTGGAGGCCCTGAGCACCTGAATCCTATGAGTTTGACCATGGCTGGGTCTCATGCAAGCCCTTTTCCCAGACCTCCCCAAACTTGCCACTGCATATACACGAAGTACCAGCCACTCCTCGGGTCATAGTGAAGTTCACTGTTGTCCTGATGATGAGCTCCTGAGACTTCACAAAGGAGGAGTCCCCTCGGGATGTGAGTCAGAAATGGGACTCAGGCCCCTCCACGCCAGGACATCCACATGGTATTCTCTGGACATGATAGTCTCTGGAGGCCAGGATTAGCAGAAGGTGGACCAGGAGGAAGAAACCTCAGGTGGAGGGAGTGCCAGAGGAGCTGCATGGAATCCCAGTATCAGGCCTGCACCAAATGTGTACAGGTGTCTCCCCCAAATGTCGTGCCCTAGCCATCTCCAGGACACCTCTGTCTGAGTGTCCATGGGCTGCTCTCTCACCCGAGGGTCCTAGTGGTGGACAAAAGAACCCTGCAGCTTCAGGGGCTGCCTGGTGGTGAGTGATACTCTGCCAGTGCTGCATGTCGGTGTGTGTGGAAGGGGTGTGGTTTGTGTGTGGGTGCTTCTATGTCTCTCTCTGGTTTCTCTCTCTCTTCTTTCCCATTCCTGCTCTTTCTCACTCTCTGCATCTGTGTGTGTTTCCTTGTGTGTGTGTGTGTGTGTGTGTGTGTTGGGACACGTGTGCCATATGTGCTGCAGGGCAGTTTCTTGCATGATGGCCTTTCTTTTTCTGAGCCTCTTCCTGCTTCTCTGCCTGAGTTGACTGCCCAGTGGTCAGTAGTTTACTCGTTGGTTAGAGCTGGCGTTATGAAGTAATGGGCAACGTGGGGAAGGAGCTGCGTCAGATCAGCATGGGTTTCAGTCACCTCCCTATACTGAGCTGCCTCTTTCTTAGGACCAAATGATCACACCACCCAGCCATGGACAAAAGCCTCACCATAGCTCACTCTCCACCTGCAGGAGGGCTGCCCACTGACCTCAAAGAAAATGGTTCCTACTTCTCTCACCTTTGTGCTCATGGAGAAATCTAGCCACAGCTCCACACAGGGCCAAAACACGCCATGAATGGGATGTGGCAAGCGTCTCTCACTCCAATGCTGGCCTTTCTCGCCAAGTCAAACGTTCGGCCCTCCCCTAACCAGAATGCCAGTGGAGGTAGCATTGTGATGTATTTGGCTAGTGGCTTCCATTGCCGTGTGGGTCAGGGATGATCTCTCCATCTCCATGTCCCTCTGGATGACTGCCTGGCTGTCTTTGCCCTCTCCACAATGCAGTATTGCAATTCACTTGCCCTTCCTCTCATTCCTGAGGGTCATCCAGCTCCTCTGCTACTTAGGAAAGTGCCTTCAAGCACTGAATCTTTTGGCTGCTCATGGATGCCAGAAAGCAGGTCAAAGGGATTCGGTCTCCCTGGGTGCAGGGGAGATTGCATCATGAGTACCTGCTTGGTGGCGGGGTGGGTCACCATGCCTTGGGGAAAATGAGATCCTTCTGAGCCCCAGCCAGGGCCATCTCGCCTCTCTCCTTCATAATCCCATTCCTGCTTACCCAGGAGAGATCCTAAATGTGATCCTAGGCAGAGTCTGTAGAGCCCATCAGGCACCGTGAATCTCCTCTTCTGCCAGGAGCTGAAGCCAAAGACCGTTGGCTCGTGGAGGCCCTGAGGATACAAGTCCTATGTGTTTTACCCTGGCTTGGTCTCTTGCATGCCCCTTTCCCAGGCCTACCCAAACCCGCCTCATTCACTGCAGCTTTCTCCAACGCCACCTCCACTGCAGCCATTTCTTAAAGTGGCCACAGTCTGACTACCAGGAGCTTGACGTGAGTTGAGTTGGCCATGCCAGTGCACATGCAAGAAGCACGAGCTGCTCCTTGGGTCACAGTGATATTCATCGTTGCACTGGTGATGAGTTCCTGAGACTTCACAAAGGAGAAGCCCCTGTGGCAGTGTGTCAGGAATGGTGCTCAGACCCCATCCTCACCAGGATGTTTGCAGGATAGTCTCAGGAGGGCAGGATTTGCCAAAGGTGGGCCAGGAGGAAGAAAGCTCAGATGGATCGAGTGCCAGGGGAGCAGAGCGGAAACCCTGTCTCAGGTCTCCACCGACTGTGTACAAGTGAATATCCCCAATTGTCATGGACTGGTCATCTCCAGGACACCTCTTCCTGTGTGCCCATTGGTTGTTCTCTTATTCAAAGGTCCTAGTGGTGGACAACAGAACCCTGCAGCTTCAGAGGCTGCCTGGGGGATAGTGATATTGTGCCACTGCTGTGTGTCTGGGTGTGTGGAAGGGGTTTTGTTTGTGTGTGTGCATCTGTATGTCTCTCACTGTTTTCTCTCTCTCTTCTGTCCCATTCCCTCTCTTTCTGACTTGATGCGTCGTGTGTGTGTGTGTGTGTGTGTGTGTGTGTGTGTGTGTTGTGACGTGTGTGCCCTGTGCACTGGAGGGCTCATTCTTGCATGACAGCCTCTCTTTTGCTGAGCCTCCACTGTGTCTCTGCCAGGGTTGTGTGAGTGGTCATCAGTCATTTCCCGGGTGCTTCCAGCTGAAACTTGTGAAGGCCTGGGAAACGTGGGGGAGGGAGCTGTGTCAGACCAGCATGTGTTTCAGTCACCTCCCCATCCTGAGTGACCTCTTTCTTAGGAGCAAGATGATCACAACCCCCAGCCATGGACAAAAGCCTCACCACAGCTAACTGTCCACCTGCAGGAGGGCTGCCAAACGACCTCAAAAATGATGGTTCTCACTTCTGTGGCCTTTGCCCTCACTGAGAAATCTAGCCACAGCTGCCACAGGGTGGGGACAGGACATCAAGAACGGGATGTGGCAAGCACCTCTGTCACTTCAACACTGGCCTTTCTGGGCAAATCAACCTTTTGGCAATCCCTCCCAGGATGCCCGTGGAGGTGGCATTGTGCTGTCTTTGGCCTGGTCTCAGACCTAGGATCTGTCATCCCTCTTTCTCTGTAGAGCCTTCTTGGTCTGGCTCACTGTCTCCAACAAAGAACACTCCCCAGACCAGCAGGGGGAAATGGTGGGGATGTCTTTCATGTCCGTTACCCCTCCAAACCTGTTTCTGGACGATTGGGCAGGTGCAATTATGGCTCTCTGGGCTTCCATCCCCGTGTGGTATAGGGATGCTCTCTAGGTCCCAGTGTGCCACTGGATGGCTGCCTAGCTGGCCTTTGCCCTCTCCACAATGCAGTGTTGCAATTCACCTTCCCTTTCTCTCGCATTCTTGAGGGCCATCCAGCTCCTCTGCTCCTGGGGAATGTGCCTTCAAGCACTGAATTTTTGGCTGCCAAGGATGCCAGGGAGCGAGCCAAAGGGATTGGGTGATGTTGGGTGCAGGGAAGGTTGCATCAGGGGTACCTGCTGGGTGGAGGGGTGGGGTCACCACGCCTTCGGGCCCATGGAATCTTTCTGAGCCCCAGTGAAGTCCTCCCCCCTCTCTCCATTGTAATCCCATTCCCTCTTACACAGGTTGAATCCAAAATGTGATCTGAGGAGGAGTACAGAGAGCCCATCGGGTGCCCTGAATCTCCTCTTCTGCTGGGAGCCAAAGCAGAATACCGCTGGTTCATGGAGGCCCTGAGGACACGAATCCTATGGGTTTGACCCTGGCTTGGTCTTGCGCACGCCACTTTTCCAGGCCTCCCCAAACCCGCTGCTTTCCTTCCTGCTTTCTCTGCCACCACCTCTTCCACACGCATTTCTTAAATGGTCTGCAGCCTGATTTTTGGAGCCAGGGGGGAAGTTGAGTCCGCCTTTACAGGGTGCATGGGTGAAGCAGGAGCCACACCTCAGTTCATAGTGATGTTCACCGTTGCCCTGGTGATGTGTTCCTGATAGGTCACAAAGGAGGAAACCTCTGTGGCAGTGTGTCAGGAATGGGGTTCATGCCCTCCCTCGCCAGGGCACCACAGGATAGTCTCTGGTGGCCAGGATTCGCTGAATGTGGGCCAGGGGAGAACAAACCTCATGCAGTGTGAGCACCGTGGGAGCAGTGGGGAATCCCAGTCTCAGGCCTGCGCCAAAGTTGTACAGGTGAGTCTCCCCAAATATCGTGCCCCGGTCATCTTCAGGAAACATCTGCCCGTGTGCCCGTGGGCTGTTCTCTCACCCCGAGTTTCCTAGTGGTGGACAACGGAACCCTGCAGGTTCAGGGGCTCCCTGTGGGTGAGTGATACTCTGCCACTGCTGTGTGTTTGTGTGTGTGCACCTGTATGTCTCTCTCTGGTTTCTCTCTCTCTTCTTTCCTGCTCCCTCACTTTCTCACTGTCTGCATCTGTCTGTTCTTATGTGTGTGTGTGCATGTGTGTGTGTGTGTTGGGATGGGTGTGCCCTGTGCACTGGAGGGTGGTTTCTTGCATGACAGCCTCTTTTGCTGACCCTCTTACCGCATCTCTGCCTGGGTAAGCTGGCCTGTCATCAGTCATTTTCCCGGCGGTACCAGCTGGCATTTGTGAAGGCCTGAGCAATGTGGGAAGGGAGCTGCGTCAGACCAGCATGGATTTCAGACACCTCCCCATCCTGAGCGACTTCTTTATTAGGACCAAGATGATTACATCCTCCAGTCATGGACAAAAGCCTCACCACACCTTACTGTCCACCTGCAGGAGGGTTGCCCACCAACCTCACAGAAGATAATTCTCATTTCTTTCGCCTTTGCCTTCATTGAAAAATCTAGCCACAGATCGACACAGGGCCAGAACATGATGCCAAGGACGGGAGGTGGCAAGCATCTCTGCCAAACAATGTTGGCCTCCCTGGCTAAGGCAACCGTTTGGGACTTATCCCCCACCTGAATGCCCATGGAAGTGGCATTGTGCTGTATTTGGCCTGAACTCTGGCCTAGGCCCTGTCCTACCTCTTTCTCTGTCTGACTCATTTCTGAGAAGCCTAGAGGCTTCTTGGTCTGGCTCAGTGTCTTCAACAAAGAACACTCCCCACTCCATGAGGGGGGAAAATTGGTGGGTATGCGTTTCATGTCTGTTTCCCCCTCCAAACCTGTTTCTGGAAGATTGGGCAGGTGCAATGATTGTGGAGCTCTGGGCTTCCATCTCCCGTGTGAAACAGGGATGCTCTATCAGTCACCATGTCCCACTCAGTGGCTGCCTCGTTGGCCTTTGCCCTCTCCACAAGGTGGTGTTGCAATTCACTTGCCTTTCCTCTCTGATTCTTGAGGACCATATGTATCCTCTGCTCTTAGGGAAAGTGCCTTCCAGTACTGAATTTTTGGCTGCATCAATTGACAAGGAGCGAGCTAAAGGGATTGAGTTTCCCTGGGTGCAGGGGGAGGTTGTGTCAGGGGTACCTGTCATGTTGCAGGGTGGCGACACCACGCCTTGGGGCCCATTGTATCTTTCTGAGACACAGCAAGGGCCTCGCCACCTCTCTTCATTGTAATCCCATTTCCACTTACCCAGGTGGGATCCAAAATGGGATTCAAGGAGTCGAGAGAGCCCTTTGAATGCCCTGAATCGCCTCTTCCACTGGGAGCTGAAGTAGAAAACCCCTCACTCCTGGAGTCCCTGAAGCCACGGGTCCTATAGGTGTGACCCTGGTTTGATCTCCCCACACGACCCTTTCCCAGGCTTCCCCAAACCTGCCACTTTCGCAGCAGCTTTCTCCACCGCAACCTCCGCTGAAGCCACTTTTTTAACGGGCCACAGCCTGACTTCCAGGAGCCAGGCAGGAGTCCAGTCCACCTCACCAATGTGCTTCCACGAAGCAGGAGTGGCTCCTTCCTCAGGTCATAGTGAGTTAATCGTTGCCCTCGTGATGGGTTCATGAGATTTCACAAAGGAAGAGCTCCCTGTGGCAGTGTGTCAGGAACAGGACTCTGGCCCCTCTTCACCAGTACGTCCACAGGATAGTCACGGAATCCCAGTCTCAGGCCTGTGCCAATGGTGTACAGGTGAGTTTCCCCAAATGTTGTGTCCTGGTCACCTCCACGACCCTCTGCCTGCATGCCCACAGGCTACTCTGTGTGTGTGTGCCTGTATGTTTCTCTTGGTTCCTCTCTCTCTTCTTACCTGCTTCCTCTCTTTCTCACTCTCTGCATCTGTGTGTGTGCATGTGAGTGTGTGTGTGTGTGTGTTGTGATGTGTGTGCCCTGTGTACTGGAGGGTAGTTTCTTGCACGATGGCCTCTCTTTTGCTGAGCATCTCCCTGCGCCTCTGCCTGGGTTGGATGGCCAGTCGTCAGTCATTTCCCTTGTGTTTAGAGCTTGCGTTTGTGAAGGCCTAGGCAACCTGGAGAAGGAGCTGCATCGGATCAGGATGGATTTCAGTCACCTCCCCCATCCTGAGCGGCCTCTTTCTTAGGACCAAGGAGATTACACACACCAGCCACAGACAAAAGCCTCACCCAGCTCACTCTCCACCTTCAGGAGGGCTGCCCATTAACATCAAAGAAGGTGGTTCTCACTTCTCTCGCTTTTGCCCTCATTGAGAAATGTACCCACAGCTCGACACAGGGCCAGAACAGGGCACCAAGAGCAGGATGTGGCAATAATCTCTCATTTCAACGTTGATCTTTCTGGCCAAGTAAACCATTGGGCACTCCCCCCAAAAAAGATGCCCGTGGAGGTGGCATTGTGCTTTATGTGGCCTGGAATCTGCCCTGGGCTCCATCTTCCATCTTTCTCTGTAGAGGCTTCTTTGTCTGGCTCAGTGTCTTCAACAAAGAACACTCTGCAGTCTAGCATGAGGAAACATCAGAGGATGTGTTTCATGTCAGTTTCCCACTCCAAATCTGTTTCTAGATGATTGGGCAGGTGTGATGATCATGGAGCTCTGGGCTTCCATCTCCGTGTGGAGCAGGGATGCTCTCTCAGTCTCCATGTGCCTCTTGATGGCTGCCCTGCCTGGCTGGTCTTTGTCCTCTCCACAAGGTGGTGTTGCAATTCATCTGCGCTTCCTCTCTCATTCTTGAGGACCAACTGGCTCCTCTGCTTCTGGGGAAAGTGCCTTCAAGCACTGAATTTTTGGCTGCAGTGGATGCCAGGGAGTGAGCCAAAGGGATTTGGTTTTGCTGGGTGCAGGAGAGGTTGTTTCAGGGGTACCTGCTAGGTGGAGGGTTGGGGACACCACGCCTTGGAGCCCATGGTTTTTTTCTGAGGCCCAGCGAAGTCCTTCCCTCCTCTCTCCATTGTAATCTCCATTTCTGCTTACCCAAGTGGAATCCCAAATGGTATCCTAGGTAGAGTATGGAGAACCCATTGGGTGACCTGAATCTCCTCTTCTGCTGGGGAGCCAAAGTAGAAGACTGCTTGTTCGTGTTGTCCTTGAGGACATGAGTCCTATGGGTTTGACCCTGGCTTTGTCTCTCTCACACCCCTTTTCCAAGGCCTCCCCCAAACCTGCTGCTTTTGCTGCCACATTCTTAAACACCACCTGCACTGCACCCATTTCTTTAACAGGCTGCAGCCTGACTTCACGGATTCAGGCAGGAGTCAAGTTCACCTCGCCAGTGTGCATACGTGAAGCACGAGCTGCTAAGCCCTCGGGTAATAGTGATATTCACTGTTGCCCTGGTGATGAGTTCCTGAGACGTCACAAAGTAGAACCCCACTATGGCAGTGTATCAAGAATGGGGCTCTGGCCCCTCCACACCAGGATGTCCACAGGATAGTTTTCAGTGGCCAGGATTCGTGGAAGATGGGCAAGGAGGAAGAAACATGAGGTGGAGGGAGGACCAGGGGGAGCAGCATGGAATCCCAGGCTCAGGCATGAGCCAATGGTGTACAGGTGAGTCTCCCCAAATGTCATGCCCTGGTCACCTCCAGGACCCTCTGCCTGTGTGCCCATGGGCTGCTCTCTCACCCAAGGGTCCTAGTGCTGGACAACAGAACACTGTAACTTCAGGGGCTACCTGGGGGTGAGTGATACTGTGCCACTGTTGTGCGTCGGTGGGTGTGGAAGGGGTGTTGTTTGTGTGTGTGCACCTGTATGTCTCTCTCTGGTTTCTCTCTCTCTTCTTTCCAGCTTCCTCTCTTTCTCATTCAGCATCTGCGTGTGTGTATGTGTGTGTGTGTGTGTGTTGTTATGCGTGTGCCCTGTGTGCCGGAGGGTGGTTTCTTGCACGACAGCCTCTCTTCTGCTGAGCCTCTCCCCCGAGTCTCTTCCTGGGTCATGTGGCCGGTCATCAGTCATTTCCCCCGGCGGTTGGAGTTTGCGTTTGTGAAGGGCTGGGCAACCTGGGGAAGGAGCTGCGTTGGACCAGGATGGATTTCAGTCACCTCCCCATCCTGAGCGGCCTCTTTCTTAAGGCTCAGACTATCACACACCCCAGGCATGGACTAAAGCCTCATCACAGCTCACTGTCCACCTTCAGGAGGGCTGCTCACTGACCTCAAGGAAGATGGGTCACGCTTGCTCTTGCCTTTGTCCTCATTGAGAAATGTAGCCACAGCTCAATACAGGGCTGGAACAAGGCACCAAGAATGGGGTGTGGCAAGCATCTCTCATTCCAATGCTGGCCTTTCTGGCCAAGTCAACTGTTGGGCACTCCTCCAAACTGGATGACCGTGGAGGTGGCATTGTGCTCTATTTGGCCTGGAATCTGCCCTAGGCTCCATCCTCCATCTTTCTCTGTAGAGGCTTCTTTGTCTGGCTCAGTGCTTTCAACAAAGAACTCTCTGCAGTCTAGCATGGGGAAACATCGAGGGAATGTGTTTCATGTTGGTTTCCCACTCCAAATCTGTTTCTGGAAGATTGGGCAGGTGTGATGATCATGGAGTTCTGGGCTTCCATCCCCTTGTGGGACAGGGACACTCTCTCCATCTCGAATGTGCCACTGGATGGCTGCCTGGCTGGCCTTTGCCCTCTCCACAAGGCAGTGTTGCAATTCACCTGCACTTCCTCTCATTCTTGAAGGTCATCCAACTCCTCTGCTCCTGGGGAAAGTGCCTTCAAGTCTGAATTTTTTGGCTGTCACAGATGCTGGGGGAGTAAGCCAAAAGTATTGGGCTTCTCTGGGCGCAGGGGAGGCTGTGTCAGGAGTACCTGCCGAGTTGTCAGTGTGGGTCACCACAGCTTGGAGCCAATGGGAAATTTATGAGCCACAGCAAAGGCCTTTCTGCCTCTCTCCATTGTAATACCATTTTTGCTTAACCAGGGGTATCCAAAATGATATCATAGGTGGAGTCCGTAGAGCCCATTGGGCACGCTGAATCTCCTCTTCCACTGGGAGCCAAAGCAGAAGACCACAAGCTCGTGGATGCCCTGAGGACACGAGTCCTATGGATTTGACCCTGGCTTGGTCTCATGTACACCCCTTTCCCAGGCCTCCCCAAAACCACTGCTTTTGCTGCTGCTTTCTCCGCTGCCACCTCCACCAGAGCCATTTCTGAAAGGGGCCGCAGCATGACTATTCAGAGCCAGGCAGGGGTCGAATTCAACTCGCCAATGCTCATGCTCAAAGCAGCAGCCCCTCCTCGGGTCACAGGGACGTTTACCATTGCCCCGGTGATGGGTTTCCGAGATGTCACAAAGGTGTAGCCACCTTTGGCAGTGTGTCAGGAACAGGGCACACACCCCTCCTCACCAGTACATCCACAGGATAGTCTCCAGAGGCCAGGACTTGCCGAAGGTGGGCCAGGAGGAAGAAACCTTAGGAGGAGAGAATGCCAAAGGAGCACTGGGGAATCCCAGTCTCAGGCCTGTGCCGACAGTGTACAGGTGAGTCTCCCCAAATGTGGTGCCATGGTCATCTCCAGGACACCTCTGCCTGTGTGCCTGAGGGCTGTACTCTCAACCGAGTGTCCTAGTGGTGGACAACAGAACCCTGCATCTTCAGGGGTTGCCTGGGGGTGAGTGATACTTGCCACTGCTGTGTGTAACTGTGTATGTGGAAGGGGTGTTTGTGTGTGTGTGCCTATAGGTCTCTGATTTCTCTCTCTCTTTCTTCCCACTCTCTCTCTTTCTCCCTCTTTGCTTCTGCTTGTGCCCATGTGCATGTGGGCATGTGTTTGTGTGTGTTGAGGCAGGTACGTCCTGTGCACCAGAGGGTGGTTTTTTGCATGACAGCCTCTCTTTGCTGAGCCTCTCCCCCGCGTCTCTGCATGGGGTCACGTGGCTGGATGTCAGTCTTTTCCCTGGTGGTACCAGCTGGCATTTGTGAAGGCCTGGTAGACGTGGGGGAGGGAACTGCATCAGACCAGCATGGGTTTCAGTCACCTCCCCATCTTGAGCAGCCTCTTTCTTAGGAAAAAGACAATTGCAGCCCACAGCCATGGATAAAGCCTCATCACAGCTCACTGTCTACCTGCAGGAGGACTGCCCACCAAACTCACAGAATATGGTTCTCAATTCTCTTGCCTTTGCCCTCATTGAGAAATCTAGCCACAGCTCAACACAGGGCTGGAACAGGGCGCCAAGAATGGGATGTGGCAGGCAACACTGTCAATCCAATGCTGGCCTTTCTGACTAAGTCAACCATTTGGCACTCCCCACCCAGATGCCCATGGACGTGGCATTGTGCTGTATTTGGCCTTGACTCTGGCCTAGGCTCTGTCCTCACTCTTTCTCTGTCTGCACTGTTTTGGAGAAGCCTAGAGGCTTCTTGGTATGGCTCAGTGTCTTCAACAAAGAACACTCCCCAATCCATTAGGGGGGAAACTTGGTGGGGGATGCATTTCATGTCTGCTTCCCTATCCAAACCAGTTTCTGGATGTTTGGGCAGGTGTGATTATCATGGAGCTCCGGGCTTTTATCCCCTTGTGGGACAAGGAGGCTCTCTCGGTCTCCATGCCCCACTCTATGGCTGCCTAGTTGGCCTATGCCCTCTCCACAGGGCAGTGTTTCAATTCACCTGCCCTTCCTCTCATTCTTGAGGCCATCCAGTTCCTCTTCTCCTGGGGGAAAGGGCCTGCAAGCACTGAATTTTTGGCTGCAATGGATGCCAGAGAGCCAGCCAAAGAGTTGAGTTTCACTGTGTGCAGGGAAGGTTGCGTCAGGGGTAACTGCCAGTTAACTGATGTTTGTTTTCAGCAGATTAGAAGCACTCTTGTGTCAAATTTAAGAACAAATATTTCCAAGAAATCTCCAGCCTATAGGAAAAAACAGAAAGAGTGGATTTGAATTCCAGAGGAAAATATCTTTGAAACTGCTGTACTGTGTATCCATCCAACTCAGAGAGTTGATCCTCTGTTTTGATTCAGCAGTTAAGAAACAACTTCGTGTAGAATCTAGAAAGGGACATTTCAGACTAAATGGAGTCCTATGGTGAAAAGACAAATATCTCACAATAAAAACTAAAAGAAAGCTCTTTGTGAAACTGCTTTTCAATGTGTGCATTCACCTTCCAGAGTTTAACTGATGTTTGTATTCAGCAGCTTAGAAAAACTCTTTGTGTAGAATCTAAAAACAGATAATTCAAATGAAACCCTGGCCTATGGGGAAAAAACAGAAAGACTGGCTTTGAAATCCAGAGGAAATATATCCTTAAAACTGCTTTGCTGTGTGTCTGCTTAACTCAGAGAGTTGAACCTATGTTTTGATTCAGTAGTTTGGAAACACACTTCGTGTAGAATCTAGAAAGGGACATTTCAGACTGAATGGAGGCCTATAGTCAAACGACCAATATCTCACAATGAAAACTAAAAGGAAGGTGTTTGTGAAACCCTTTGCAAGGTGTGCATTCACCTGCCAGAGTTTAACTGATGTTTGTATTCAGCAGCTTACACACATTCTTTTTGTAGAGTCTTAAGTCTGACCTTTATAATGAAATCCGGGCTACAGGAATAACTAGAAAGACTGGCTTTGAAACCCTGAGGAAAGATACGTTTAAACTGCTTTGCTGTGTGTCCATTCAACTCATAGAGTTAAACCTATGTGTTGATTCAGCTATTTAGAAACACACTTCGCGCAGAATCTAGAAAGGGATATTTCAGACTGAATGGAGGCCTATGGTGAAAAGACAAATATCTGACAATAAAACCTAAAAGGAAGCTATTTGTGAAACTGCTTTGCATTGTATGCATTCACCTTACAGAGTTTAACTGACGTTTGTATTCAGCAGCTTAGAAACACCCTGTGTAGAATCTAAAAACAGATATTATCAACGAAACACTGACCAATGGAAAAAAACACAAAGACTGGCTTTATAACCCAGAGGAAAGCTATCTTTGAAACTGCTTTGCTGTGTGTTCGTTCAACTCAGAGAATTGAAACTATGTTTTGATTCAGCAGTTTAGAAACACACTTTGTGTAGAATCTAGAAATGGACATTTCAGACTCAACAGAGGCCTATCGTGAAAAGACAAATATCTCACAATAAAAACTAAAAGGAGCTCTTTGTGAAACTGCTTTTCAATGTGTGCATTCACCTTCCAGTGTTTAAATGATATTTGTATTCAGCAGCTTATGACCACTCCTTGTGTAGAACCTACAAAACAGATATTTCCAACAAATCCCCAGCCTATGGGAAAAACCTGAAAGATGGACTTGGAAACTCAGGGAAAGATATCCTTTCAACGACTTTGCTGTCTGTCCATACAACTCAGAGAGTTGAACCTATCTTTTGATTCAGCAGTTAATAAACACGCTTTGTGTAGACTCTAGAAAGGGACATTTCACACTAAATGGAGGCTTATGGTGAAAAGGAAAAAAATCTCACAATCAAAACTAAAAGGAAGCTATTTGTGAAACTGATTTGCAATGTGTGCATTCACCTTCCAGACTTTAACTGATGTTTGTATTCAGCAGTTTAGAAACACTCTGTGTAAAATCTAAAAGCAGATATTTCCAATGAAACCCCAGCCTATGAAAAAAACCAGAAAGACTTGCTTTGAAACCCAGAAGACAGATATCTTGGAAACTGATTTGCTGTGCATCCGTTCAACTCAGGGAATTGAACCTATGTTTTGATTCAGCAGGTTACAAACACACTTCGTGTAGCATCTAGAAAGGGACATTTCAGACTGAATGGAAGCCTATAGGGAAAAGACAAATACCTTAGAATAAAAACTAAAAGGAATCTATTTGTGAAACTTCTTTGAAATGTGTGCATTCACCTTCCAGTGTTTAAGTGATGTTTGTATTCAGCAGCTTAAACACACTCTTTGCATAAAATCTAAAAAGAGATGTTTCCAATGAAACCCTGGCCTATGGGAAAATCCAGAAAGAGTGACGCTGAAATCCAGAAGAAAAATATCCTTGAAACTGCTTTATTGTGTGTCTGCTCAACTCAGAGTTGAACCTATGTTTTGATTCACCAGTTTACAAAACACACTTTGTGTAGAATCTAGAAAGGGACATTTCATGTTGAATGGCATCCTATGGTGAAAAGAAAAATATCTCGTAATAAAAACTGAAAGGGAGCTATTTGTGAAACTGCTTTGCAATGTTTGCATTCACCTTCCAGTCTTTAACTGATGTTTATATTCATCAGCTTAGAAACACTCTTTGTGTTGAATCTAAAAACATATTTCCAAGGAAACCCAGCTTATGGGCAAAACCAGAAAGACTCTCTTTGAAACCCATAGGATGGCAAAATCGAGAGAAGTGGGAACCATCTGTTTTGACATCTGTGGGCAGTCCTTCTTTAGGTGGACAGTGAGCTGTGTTGAGGCTTTTGTCCTTGTCTGGGGTGTGTGATCATCTTGGTCCTATGAAAGTGGCTGCTCAGGATGGAGAGGTGACTGAAACCCATGCTTGTCTGATGCAGCTCCCTCCCCATAGTCCCCAAGTCTTCAGAAACGCCAGCTTGTACCTCTGGGGAAATGACTAACGATGGGCCACGTGATCCAGGCAGAGATGCAGGGAGTGGCTCAGCAAAAGAGAGGCTGCCATGTAAGAAACTGCCCTCGAGCACATAGGGCACACCCGTCCCCAAAACACACACATACACATATACACACACAGGCACACACAGACACAGAAAGTGAGAAAGAGAGGGAGCATGAAAGAAGGGAGAGAGAGAAACCAGAGAGAGACATACAGGCACACACACACAAACAACACCCCTTCCACACAGACACAGACACACACACACAGCATTGGCAGAGAATCACTCACCCCCAGGCAGCCCCTGAAGTTGCAGTGTTCCATTGTACACCACTAGGACACTCAAGTGAGAGAACAGCCCACCAGTACACAGGCAGAGGTATCCTGGAGATCACCAGGGATCTACACTTGGGGAGACTCCCCTGTACACCCTAAGAACAGGCCTCAGACTGGGATTCCATCCTGCTCCCCCAGCACTCCCTCCACCTGAGGTTTCTTCCTCCTGGACAACTTTTGGTGAATCTTGGCCTCTAGAGACTATCCTGTATGGAGACTATCCTGTGGGCATCTGGGTGAGGAGGGACCTGGGCCCCATTTCTGACACACTGCCACAGGGGTTTCCACCTTTGTGACATCTCAGGAACTCTTCACCAGGGCAAGTTGAACGTCACTATGACCCGAGGAGTGGCTCGTGCTTCCCTCAAGTGCACTGGCAAGGCGGACTTGGCTTGCCCCTGCCTCCAGGAAGTCAGGCTGTGGCCCCTTTAAGAAATGACTGTGGCAGAGGTGGCACCAGAGAAAGCTGAGGTGAAAGCGGTGGGTTCAGGGAGGCCTAGGAAAAGGGTGTGCGTGAGACCAAGTCAGGGTCAAATTCATAGGACTCATGTCCTCAGGACCTCCAAGAGCGAGCGGTCTTCTCCTTCGACTACTGGGGTGGAACAGGAGATTCAGGGCACCCGATGGGGCCTCCAGACTCCTCCTCTAATCCCATTTGGGATCCAACCTGGGTAAGCAGGAATGAGATTAAAATGGAGAGAGGCATGAAAGAATACGATGAAAAACAGAAAGATCCCATGGGCCCCAAGGCGTGGTGACCCACCCCACCACCTGGAAGGTACTCCTTATGCAACCTCCCATGCACCCAGCAAAACCCAATCCCTTGGACTCACTCCCTGGTATCTGTGGCAGCCAAAAGATTCAGTGCTTGAAGGCACTTTCCCCAGGAGCAGAGAAGCCAGATGGCAATCAAGAATGAGAGAGGAAGGGCAGGTGAATTGCAACAGAGCCTTGTGTTGAGGGCAAAGGCCAGCCAGGCAGCAATCCAGTGGCACATGGAGCCTGAGAGAGCTTCCCTGTCCCACACTGGGATGGAAGCCCAGAGCTCCAAGGTCAACACATCTCCCCAATCATCAAGAAACAGGTTTGGAGGGGAAACGGTCATGAAAAGCATCCCCCACAAAATTGATCCCCCCTGCTGGATTGTGGAATGTCCTTTGTTGAAGACACTGAGGCAGACCAAGAAGCCTCTACAGAGAAAGAGGGAAGACAGAGTCTATGCAAGAGTCCAGGAAAAATGCAACACAATGTCACCTCCATGGGCATCCGTGGGGGAAGGGGGAGTGCCAAACAGTTGCCTTGGCCAGAGAGGCCAGAGTTGGAGTGACAGAGATGGTTGCCACATCCTGTTCTTGGAACCCTGTTCTGGCCCTGTATCGATCTGTGGCTGGATTTCTCAATGAAGGCAAAGGCGAGAAAATTGGGAACCATCTTCTTTGAGGTCTGTGGGCAGCCCTCCTGTAGGTGGACAGTGAGCTGTGGTAAGGCTTTTGTCCATAGATGAAGGGTGTGGTCATCTTGGTCATAAGAAAGAGGACACTCAAGATGGGAAGGTGACTGAAACCCATGCTGGTCTGACGCAGTCCCCGCCCCACGTTGCCCAGGTTTTCACATATGCCAGCTGGGACAGCCAGGGAAATGGCTGACGATGGGCCACGCAACCCAGGCAGTGAAATGGGGGAAAGGCTCAACAAAAGAGATGCCGTCGTGCAAGAAAACGCCCTCCAGGGCACAGGGCACACGTGTCTCAACATACACACACACAACACACACACACACACTCACACAGAGATACAGACACTGAGAAAGAGAGGGAGCGGGAAGAAGAGAGAGAGAAACCAGAGAAAGACATACAGGCGCACACACACAAACAACACCCCTTCCACACACACAGACACACAACAGAGGCAGAGTATCACTCACCTCCAGCCAGCCCCTGAAGCTGCAGAGTTCTTATGTCCATCACTAGGACCCTCAGGTGAGAGAGTAGCCCACTGGGCACACAGGTAGAGATGTCCTGGAAATGACCAGGGCATCACATTAGGGGAGACTCACCTGTACATCGTCGGCACAGGCCTGAGACTGGGATTCCACGGTGCTGCCTGAGGTTCCTTCATCCTGGGCCACCTTTGGCGAATACTGGCCTCCAGAGACTATCCTGTGGATGTACTGGCGAGGAGGGGCCTCTGCCCCGTTCCTGACACACTGCCACAGGGGGTGCCTCCTTTGTGACATCTCAGGAATCCATCACCAGGGCAACAGTGAACGTCACTATGACCCGAGGAGCAGATTGTGCTTCCCGCATGCATACTGGCGAGGTGGATTCGACTCCCACCTGACTCCTGGAAGTCAGACTGTGACCCCTTTAAGAAACGGCTGTGGCGGAGGTGGTGGGGGGTTTAGGGAGGCCTGGGAAAGGCGCGTGCATGAGAACAAGTCCGGGTCAAACCCACTGGACTCGTGTCCTCAGGGCCTCCATGAGCAAACGGTCTTCTGCTTCAGCTCCCTGCGGAAGAGGAGATTCAGGGCTCCCAGTAGGCTCTCTGGACTCCACTTAGGATATCATTTTGGATCCCACCTGGGTAAGTGGGAATTGGATAACAATGGAGAGAGGCTGGAAGGCCCTCGTTGTTGCTGAGAATGATCCCATGGGCCCAAGGCGTGGTGCCCCACCCAGTCACATGGCAGGTACTCCTGAGGCAACCTCCCCTGCACTCAGGGAAACCCAATCCCTTTGGCTCATTCCTTGGCATCCATGGCAGCCAAAAGATTCAGTGCATGAAGGCACTTTCCCAAGGAGCAGAGGAGCCAGATGGCCCTCAAGAATGAGAGGAAGGGCAGGTGAATTGCAACACCACCTTGTGCAGAGGACAAAGGACAGCCAGGAAGACATCCAGTGGAACATGGAGACTGAGAGAGTGTCCATGTCTCACATGGGGATAGCAGCCCAGAGCTCCATGATCATCACAACTGCCCAATCATCCATAAACACGTTTTGAGGGGAAAAACGTACTTGAAACCCATCCCCGTGAAGTTCCCCCTGATGGACTGAGGAGTGTTCTTTGTTGAATACACTGAGCCAGACGAAGAAGCCTCTACTGAGGAAGTGGGAGGATAGAGCCTAGGCCAGAGTACAGGCCAAATACAGCACAATGACACCTCCACGGGCATCCGGGTTGGGGGGAGTGCCAAATGGTTGACCTGGCCAGAAAGGCCACCGATGGAGGTACAGAGATGCTTGCCACATCCCGTTCTTGGTGCCCTGTTCCAGCCCTGTGTCGAGCTGTGGCTAGATTTCTCAGTGAGGTCAAAGGTGAGAGAATTGAGAACCATCTTTTATGGCAGAGTATCACTCACCCCCAGGCAGCCCCTGAAACTACATGTTTCTGTTGTCTAACACTAGGACCCTCAGGTGAGAGAGCAGCCCACGGAAACACAGGCAGATGTGTCCTGGAGATGACCAGGGCACCAAAATTAGGGAGACTCACCTGTACACCATTGGCGCAGGGCTGAGACTGGGATTCTGCACTGTTCCCATAGCACTTTCTCTGACTGAGGTTTCTTCCACCTGGCCCATGTTCCGTGACTCCTGGAATCTGGAGACTATCCTGTGGACATACTTGTGAGGAGGGGCCTGAGCCCCATTCCTGACACTACCACAGGGGGCTCTTCCTTTGTGACGTCTGAGGAACCCATCACTAGGGCAACAGTGAACATCACTATGACCCGAGGAGCCGCTCGTGCTTTGTGCATGCCTACTGGAAAGGTGGACTCGTCTCCGGCCTGGCTCTGGGAAGTCAGGCTGCAGCTCTTTAAGAAATGGCTGTTGCAGAGGTGGCGGTGAAGAAAAGCTGCAATGAAAGCAGTGGGTTAGTGGAGGTGTGGGAAAGGGGCATGTGTGAGACCAAGCCAGGGTCAAACCCATAGGATTCGTGTCCTAGGGCCTCCAAGAACGAGTGGTTTTCTGCTTTGGCTTCCAGCAGAAGAGGAGATTCAGGGCACCCGATGGGCTCTCCAGACTCCTCAGATTCTGTTTAGTTCCCACCTGTGTAATCGGGAATGGGATTACAATGGAGAGAGGTGGGGAAGGACCTCAGTGGGGGTGCCAAAAAATCCCATGGGACCCATGGTGTTGTGCCCCACCCCGCCACCCAGCAGGTACCCCTGATGCAACTTCCCCTGCACCCAGTGAAACCCAATCCCTTTGGATTGCTCACTGGCATCTGTGGCAGCCAAAGGATTCAGTGCTTGAAGGCACTTTCCCCAGGAGCAGAGGAGCCAAATGGCAAACAAGAATGAGAGAGGAAGGGCAGGTGAATTGCAACACTGCCTTGTGTAGAGGGCAAATGCAAGCCAGTCAGCCATCCAGTGGCACATGGAGACTGAGAGAGCATCGCTGTTCCACTCAGGGATGGAAGCCCAGAGCTGCACAATCATCGCACCTGACCAATCATCAAGAAACAGGTCTGGAGGGGGGAAATGGACATGAAAAGAATCCCCATGATGTTGTTTCCCCCTGCTAGATTGTGGAGTGTTCTTTGTAGAAGACACTGAGCCAGACCAAGAAGACTCTACATAAAAAAGAGGGAGAACAGAGCCTATGCCAGGGTCCAGGAGAAATACAGCATAAAGTGACTTCCAAGGACATCCCGGGGTGGGGTGGTGTGCCAAACCTTTGCCTTGGCCAGAAAGGCCAGGGTTGGAATGACAGAGATTATTGCCACATCCTGTTCTTGGCATCCTGTTGCAGCCCTGTGCTGAGCAGTGGCTAGATTTCTCAATGAAGGCAAAGGTGAGAGAATTGAGAACCATCTTCTTTGAGGTCGGTGGGCAGGCTTCCTGCAGGTGGACAGTGAGCTGTGGTGAGGCTTTTGTCCATAGCTGAAAGGTGTGGTCATCTTGGTCCTAAGAAAATGGCCACTCAGGATGGGGAGGTGACTGAAGCCCATGCTGGTCTAACACAGCCCCCTCCCCATGTTGCCCAGGCATTCACAAATGCCAGCTGGAGCAGCCGAGGAAACGACTGATGACCAGCCATGCGAACCTACGCAGAGATGTGGGGGAGAGGATCAGCATAAGAGAGGCCATCTTGCAAGAAAGTGCCCTCCAGGGTACAGGGCACATATGTCCCAATACACACACACACACACACACACACACACACACACACACACATATACAGATGCAGAGATACAGAGAGTGAAAAAGAGAGGGAGAGGGAAAGAAGAGAGAAACCAGAGAGAGACATACAGGTGCACACACACAATCAACACCCCTTCCACACACACAGACACACAGCAGAGGCAGAATGCCACTTACCCCCAGCGAGCCCCTGAAGCTGCAGGGTTCTGTTGCCCACCACTAGGACCCTCGGGTAAGAGATCAGCCCATGGACATACAGGCAGAGGTGTCCTGGAGATGAACAGGGCACCACATTTGGAGAGACTCATCTGTACACCGTTGGTGCAGGCCTGAGACTGGGATTCTGCACTGCTGCCCCGGCACACCCTCCACCTGAGGTTTCTTCCTCCTTGCCCACCTTTGGTGAATACTGGTCTCCTGGGACTATCTTGTGAATGTACTGGCAAGGAGGGGGCCTGAGCCCCGTTCCTGAAACACTGCCACAGAGGGGCTCTTCCTTTCTGACATCACTGGGGTAATGGTGAACGTCACTATGACCCGAGTCATGGATTGTGCTTCCCGCATGCACACTGGGGGAGGCAGACTCAACTCCCACTTGGATTCCGGACGTCAAGCTTTGGTCCATTTAAGAAATGGCTGCGGCAGAGGTGGCAGTGGAGAAAGCAGTAGCGAAAGCAACAGGTTTGAGGGGTCCTGGGAAAGGGATGTTTGTGAGACCAAGCCAGGGTCAAACCCATAGGACTAGCGTCCTCAGGGCCTCCGCAATCTAGTGGTATTCTGCTTTGCATCCCAACAGAAGAGGAGATTCAGGGCGCCTGATTGGCTCTCCAGACTACTCCTCGGATGCCATTTTGGTTCCCACCTTGGTAAGTGGGAATGGGATTACAATGGGGGAGAGAGTTGGGAAGGACCTCGCTAGGGCTTGGAAAGATCCCACTGGCCCCAATGCATGGTGTTCCCAACCTGCCACCCGGTAGGTACCCCTGACGCTACCTCCCCTGCACCCAGTGAAACCCAATCCCTTTGGCTCACTCCCTGGCATCCGTAGCAGCCAAAAGATTCAGTAATTTGATGCACATTCCCCAGGAGCAGAAGATCCAGATAGCCCTCAAGAATGAGAGAGGAAAGGCAGGTGAATTGCAACACCGCCTTGTGGAGAGGGCAAAGGCCAATCAGGCAGCCATCAAGTGGGACATGGAGACTGAGAGAGCCTCCCCTGTCTCATACCGGGATGTAATCCCAGAGAGCCACGATCATCGCCCCTCTCCAATCATCCAGAAACAGATTTGGAGGAGGAAACAGCCATGAAACGCATCCTCACCAAGTTTTCCCCTGCTGCACTGGGGAGTGTTTTTTGTTGAAGACACTGAGCCAGACCATTAAGCATCTAGACTTCACAGAAATGGGGCAGACAGAGAAAGAGGGAGGACAGAGCCTAGGCCAGAGTCCAGGCCAAATACAGCACAATGCCAACTACAAGGGCATCCAGGTGGGGGGGCTGGAGTTCCAAACAGTTGACTTGGCCAGAAAAGCTAGCATTGGAGTGACAGAGATCCTTGTCACATCCCGTGCTTGGCATCCTGTTCCTGCCCTGTGACAATCTGTGGCTAGATTTCTCAATGACAGCAAAGGTGAGAGATGTGAGAACCATCTTCTTTGAGGTTGGTGTTCAGCCCTCTGTAGGTAAAGTGAGCTCTTGTGAGGCTTTTGGCCATGGTTGGGGGTGTAATTATCTTGTTCCTAAGACAGAGGCCACTCAGGATGGGAGGAGTAATGAAATCCATGCTGGTCCAATGCACCTCCCCTCCCCATGTTGCCCAGGCCTTCACAATGCTAGCTGAGACAGCCAGGGAAATGACTGATGACCTGCCACCCGACCCCAGGCATAGATGCAGCGAGAGGCTCAGCAAAAGAGAGGCCATCGTGCAAGAAACAACCCTCCAGTGCACAGTGCACATGCATCCCAACACACACACACACACATGCACACACACAGACACAGTGAGTCAGTAAGAGAGGGAGTGGGAAAGAAGAGAGAGAAAACAGACAGACATATAGGTGCACACATGCAAAGAACTCCCCCTTACACACACAGACACACAGCAGTGGCAGAGTACCAGGCAATCCCTGAAACTGCAGGGTTCTGTTGTCCACCTATAGACCCATCAGGTGAGAGAGCAGCCCACAGACACACAGACGGAGGTGTCCTGCAGATGAACAGGGCATGACACGTGGGAAGACTCATCTGTACACCATCAGCACAGGATTGAGACTGAGATTCCGTGCTGCTCCCCCATGCTCTTTCTCTGCCTGAGGTTTCTTCCTCCTCACCCACCTTCTGTGAATTCTTGCCTCTGGAGACAAACCTGTCTGGAGACTATCATGTGGACATCTTGGTGAGGAAGGGGCCTAGACCTTGTTCCTGGCACACTTCCACAGGGAATTCCACCTTTGTGAAATCTCAGGAACCCATCACCAGGGCAATGGTGAACGTCAATATGACCCGAGGAGTGGCTCTTGCTTGGCTCATGTGCACTGGCGAGGCAGACTCCACTTGCACCTGGCTCCGGGAAATCGTGCTGCTTCCCCTTGATGAAATGGCTGTGGTGGAGGTGGCGGCAGAGAAAGCAGAGTCAAAAGGTGTGGGTTTGTGGAGGCCTGCGAAAGGGGTGTGCAGGAGACCAAACCCATAGGACTCATGTCCTCAGGGCCTCCACGAGTGAGCGGTCTTCTGCTTTGGCTCTCAGCAGAAGAAGAAATTCAGGAAGCCCAAAGGGCTGTCTGGACTTCTCCTTGGATCCTGTTTTGATCTCACCTGGGTAAGCGGGAATGGGATTGCAATGGAGAGAAGCAGAAGGAACCTCGCTGGGGCTCAGAAAGATGCCATGGGCACCAAGGCATGGTGTCCCCACCCTGCCACCTTGCAGGTCCCCTGATGAAACTTCCCCTGCACCCAGCGAAACCCAATCCCTTTCGCTTGCTCCTTGGCTTCCGTGGCAGCCAAAAGATTCAGTGCTTGAAGGCACTTTCCCCAGTAGCAGAGGAGCCAGATGGCCCTCAAGAATAAGAGAGGAAGGGCAGGTGATTTGCAACACTGCCTTGTGGAGAGGGCAAATGCCAGGCAGGCAGCGATCCAGTGGCTCATGGAGACCAAGAGAGCATCCCTTTCCCACAAGGGAATGGAAGTCCAGAGCTCCATGATCATCGTACCTGCCCAATTATCCGGAAACAGGTTTGGAGGGGGGAAACGGACATGAAACGCATTCCACATTTCCTCCTGTTGGACTGAGTAGTGTTCTTTGTTGAAGACATTGAGCCAGACCAAGAAAGTTCTACAAAGAATGATGGAGGACTGAGCCTAGGACAGATTCCAGGCCAAATATAGCAAAATACCATCTCTACGGGGCGTTCATGTTGGGGGAGTTTCAAACCGTTGACTTGGCCAGAAAGGCCAGCATTGGAGTGAGAGATGTTTGCCACATCCTGCTCTTTACATCGTGTTCCGGCCGTGTGTCGAGCTGTGGCTAGATTTCTCAATGAAGGTGAAGGCAAGAGAAGTGAGAACCTTCTTTTGAGGTCAGTGGGCAACACTCCTGCAGGTGGAGAGTGAACTGTGGTAAGGCTTTTGTCCATGGCTGGGGGTTGTGATCATCTTGGTCCTATGAAAGAGTCCAGTCGGTATAGGGAGATGAGTGAAACCCATGCTGGTCCAATGCAGCTCCCTCCCCCACGTTGCCCAGGCCTTCACAAAACCAGCTCTAACCAGCAGGGAAACAACTGATGAGTGGCCACACGACCCAGGCAGAGATGCAGGAAAAGTCTCAGCAAAAGAGAGGTGGTCTTGCAAGAAACCACCCTCCAGCACACAGGGCACACACGTCACAACAAACATACACACACACACACACACACACACACGCACACACAGACGCAGAGAGTGAGAAAGAGAAGGAGTGGGAAAGAAGAGAGAGAGAGAAACCAGAGACATACAGGCACACACACACAAACAACAACCCTTCCACACACACAGACACACAGCAGTGGCACAGTATCACTTACCCCCAGGCAGCCCCTGAAGCTGCAGGGTTCTGTTGTCCACCACTAGGACCCTCGGGTGAGAGAGCAGTCCATGGACACACAGGCAGACGTGTCCTGGAGATGACCAGAGCACGATATTTTGGGAGATTCACCTGTACACTGTTGGCACAGTCCTGAGACTGGAATTCCGCGCTGCTCCTCCGACACTCGCTCCACCTGAGGTTTCTTCCTCCTGGCCCAAGTTTGGCTAATCCTGCCCCCAGAGACTGTCTTGTCTTGAGACTATCCTGTGGACCACCTGACAAGGAGGGGCTTGAGCCCCATTCTTGACACACTGCAACGGGTTTCCTTCTTTGTGAAGACTCAGGACACCATCGCCAGGGAAATGGTGAAAGTCACTATGACCTGAGGAGCCATGGGTGCTTAGCACGTGTGCACTGGTGAGGTGGACTCGATGTCTGCCCCGGTTCCAGGATGTCTGGCTGTGGCCTCTTTAAGAAATGGCTGTGGCAGAGTTGGTGGCAGAGAAAGCGGTGGTGAAAGTGACAGAATTGGGGAGGCCTGGGAAGGAGTGTGCACGACACCAAGCCAGGGTCAAAACCATAGGCCTCTTGTCCTCCAGGCCTCCACGAGTGAGCAGTCTTTTGCTTCGGCTCCCAGTGGAAGAGGAAATTCAAGATGCCCGATGTGCTCTCCAGACTCCTCCTCAGATCACATTTGAGATCCCACCTTGGTAAGTGGGTATAGGATTACAATGGAGAGAGGAGGAAAAGATCTCGCTGTATCTCAGAAAGATCCGAAGGGCCCCAAGGCATGGTCTCCCCCACCCCGCCACCTGGCAGTTACCCTTGATGCAACTTCCCCTGCACCCAGAGAAACTCAATTCCTTTGGCTCACTCCCTGGCATCTATAGCAGCCAAAAGATTCAGTGCTTGAAGGCACTTTCCCCAGGAGGAGAGGAGCTGGGTGATCCTCAAGAATGAGAGAGGAAGGGCAAGTGAACTGCAACACTGTCTTGTGGAGAGAGCAAAGGCCAACCAGGCAGCCATTGAGTTGGACACGGAGATGGAGAGAGCTTCCCTGTCCCACAAGGGGAAGCAAGCCCAGAGCTAGATGATCATATCACCTTCCCAATCATCCAGAAACAGTTCGCAGGGAGAAAGAAACATGAATCGCATCCCAACCACTTTTCCCCTTACTGGACTAGGGAGTATTCTTTGTTGAAGACACTGAGCCAGACCAAGAAGCCTCTAGGATTCTCAGAAACGGGGCAGACAGAGAAAGAGTGAGGACAGAGCCTAGGCCAGAGTCCATGGCAAATACAGCACAATGCCACATCCACAGCATCCAGGGGGGTGGGTGTGCCAAGCTGTTGACTTTTCCAGAAAGGCCAGTGTTGGAGTGACAGAGATGCTTGCTGCACCCTGTTCTTGGCTCCCTGTTCTGGCCCTGTGTTGAGCTGTGGCTAGATTTCTCAATGAAGATAAAGGTGAGAGCAGTAAGCACCATCTTCTGTGAGGTCAGTGGGCAGCCCTCCTGCAGGTGGACAGTGAGCTGTGGTGAGGCTTTTGTCCATGGCTGGTGGGTGTGGTCGTCTTGGTCCTAAGAAACAGGTTGCTCAGGATGGGGAAATGACTGAAACCCATGCTTGTCAGATGTAGCTCCTTCCCCCACGTGGCTCAGGCCTTCACAAGTGCCAGCTGCCACCGCTAGGGAAATGACTGACAACTGGCCATGCGACCCAGGCAGAGATGCAGGGAGAGGCTCAGCAAAAGAGAGTACTTCATGCAAGAAACCACCCTCTGGCATACAGGGCACACACGTCCCAACAAACACAAACACACACACACACACACACACACACACACACACACAGAAGCAGACAGTGAGAAAAAGAGAAAGTGGGAAAGAAGAGATAGAGAAATCAGAGAGAGATATACAGGCGCACACACATAAACGACACCCCTTCCACACACAGACACACACAACAGTGGCCAAGTATCACTCACCCCCAGGCAGCCCCTGAAGCTACAGTGTTCTGTTGTCCAACACTAGAACAGTTGGGTGAGAGAACAGCCCATGGGCACATAGGAAGAGGTTTTCTTTAGATGACCAGGGCATGATATTTAGGGAGACTCACCTGTGCATCATTGGTGCAGGCCTGAGAATGGGATTCTCCACTGCTTCCCCCGGCTCTCCCTCCACCTGTAGCTTTTTCCTCCTGGCCCACCTTCAGTGAATCCTGGTCTCTCGAGACTATCCTGTGGATGTCCTGGCAATGAGGGGCCTGAGCCCTGTTCCTGACACACTGACACAGGGATTTCCTCCTTTGTGACGTCTCAGGAACCCATCACTGGGGCAACGGTGAACGTCACTATGACCCTAGGAGAAGCTCTTGTTTCACACATGTGCCCTGGTGAGGAAGACTTGACTCCCACCTGGCACTGAAAAGTCAGGCTGCAGCCCATTTAAGAAATGGGTTCAGTGGAGGTTGAGGTGGAGAAAGTGGCAGCAAAGACGACGGCTTTGGGGAGGCCTGGAAAAGGTGCATAAGGAAGACCAAGCTAGGGTCAAACCAATAGGACTCCTGTCCTCAGGGCCTCCACGACCGAGGAGTCTTCTGTTTCAGCTCCGTCAGAAGAGGAGATTCAGGGCGTCGAAAGGGCTCTCCAGACTCCTCCTCGGATCCCATTTTGGATCCCACCTGCCTAAGACAGAATGGGATTACATTGGATAAAGGCTGGTAGAACTTCCCTGGGGCTCAGAAAAATCCCATGGGCCCCAAGGCGTGGCTTCCCCACCCCCGCCATCCACCAGGAACCCCTGATGGAACCTCCACTGCACCCAGCAAAACCCATCACTTTGAGTGCCTCCCTGGCATCCGTGGTAGCCAAAAGATTCACTGTTTGATGGCACTTTACCCAGGAGCAGAGGAGCCGGAAGGCCCTCAAAAATGCAAGAGCAAGGGAAGGTGAATTGCAACACCGCATTGTGGAGAGGGCAAAGGCAGGCCAGGAAGCTATCCAGTGGCATATTGGGACAGAGACAGCATTCCTGTCCAACCCGGGGATGGAAACCCAGAGCTCCATGATCATCGCATCAGCCCAATCATCCAGAAACAGGTTTGGAGGGGTAAACGGATATGAAAGGCATCCCCCACAGTTTCCCCCCTGCTGGACTGGGGGAGTGCCCTTTGTTGAAGACAGTGAGCTAGACCAAGAAGCCTCTACAGAGAAAGAGGGAGGACAGAGCTTAGGCCATACTCCAGGCCAAATATAGCACAATAGCACCTCTACAGGCATCCTGGGGTGGGGGATTTCCAAAGGGTTGAATGGGCCAGAAATGCCAGTGTTGGTGTAACAGAGGTTCTTGCCACATCCCGTTCTTGGTGCTCTGTTCCCGCCCTGTGAGGAGCTGTGGCTAGATTTCTCAGTGAAGGCAAAGGACAGAAAAGTGAAAACCATGGTATCTGTGGTCAGTGGGCAGCCCTCCTGCAGGTGGACAGTGAGCTGTGGTGAGGCTTTTGTACATGGCCTGGAGTTGTGATCATCTTGGTCCTAAGAAAGAGGCCACTCAGGATGGGGGAGATGACTGAAACACAGGCTGGTCCAATGCAGCTCCCTCCCCCAAGTTGCCCAGTCCTTCACAAACGCCAGCTAGAACTGCTGGGGAAATGACTGATGACTGCCCAGATGACCCAGGCAGAGATGCAGGGAGAGGCTCAGCAAAAGAGAGGCCGTCATGCAAGAAACCACCCTCCAGCACAAAGGGCACACTCATTCCAACACACACACACACACACACACACACACACACACACACACAGGCACAAACACAGATTCAGTGAGTCAGAAAGAGAGGGACTGGGAAAGAAGACAGAGGGAAACCAGAGAGAAACATGCAGACAAACACAAAGAAGCAACACCCCTTCCACACAGACACATAGCAGTGGCACAGTATCACTCACCCCCAGGAAGCCCCTGAAGCTGCAGGGTTCCATTGTTCACCATTAGGACCTTTGAGTGAGACAGCAGCCCTCGGGCACACAGGCAGAGGAGTCCGGGAGATGACAAGGGTATGACAATTTGGGAGATTCACTTGTAAACATTCGGTGTAGACCTGAGACAGGGATTCCATGGTGCTCCCCCAGCACTCAGTACACCTGAGGTTCCTTCATCCTGGGCCACCTTCGGCTAATACTGGCCTCCAGAGACTATTCTGCAGATGTCCAGGTGAGCAGGGGCCTGGCACCATTCCTGACACAGCTTCACAGGGGGCTCCTCCTATGTGAAGTCCCAGAAACCCATCACGGGTGGAAAGGTGAATGTCACAGTTACCTGAGGAGTGGCTCGTGCTTCATGCATGTGCACTGTCGTGGACAACCCAACTCGTGCCTAGCTCCTGGAAGTCAGGCTGTGGTCCCTTTAAGAAATGGCTGCAGAGAAGATCCAAGATGGTGGATTAGACACAACTCCAGTGCACAACACCCAGCGAGAGAGATGCAGAAATCCAGAGACCTCATAGCTCCAACTGAGGTACAAGATGCATTTCAACGGGTCTGGTCCAAGGGTGAGCAAAGCCCACTCAGGGCAGACGGAGGAGAGGAGGGGGTGCTGCTTCACCCAGAAAGTGCATCTGACCAGTGAATCAGAGGCTTCACCTCCAGTGCTCTGGTCCAGATACAGCACTTCACCCAAAGCCTCAGGAATACACAGAACAGGGGATCTTTGCCAGTCAAGCGCCAGGAATTACAAGTGCGGAGTTGAATAAGAGTCTGTAGAGCTGAGCTATCGCCCCCTCCCTGCGCCCAGAGAGAGATGGAGCTGTAAACAGGAGCAGCTGGGCGGCCCCTACCCCATGACCTAGAGAGAGAGAAAGCTGAAAGGGGGAGACTGCCGGGTGCGGCTGGGCAGGTCCCTACCCTCCCCTACAAACCCCAGAGACTGAAGCTCTGACTCTAGTGGGTTTCGTAGCCAGTGCCACAGTCTGAGAGGAACCCTGAATGATCCAGCCCTGTGGAGGAAGGGCACAACCCACCACTAGTGGGGTGGGACTGGGCTACATGTTTTAATGAAAAACACAGGAAGCCTACGTAGCAACAGGATGGTGTTCTTGACAACCCAGCACCACATGCAGCTCAGCAGAAGAGGCGGGCCTAATCTCCCAGCATAAACAAAAAAGACACAGGAAGCTTCCCTAGTAAACTGAAGGAGTCCCTAGAAAACCAGAAGCACCCCCCACAGGCACACAAGCCACCTCATCAAGCAGCTCTCTGACACCACAGCCAGGTAAATCCACAAAGATGGGAAAAAAACAGTGCAAAAAGGGTGAAACCACCAAAGACCAGAACACCTCTTCTCCTTCAAGGGATCACACCTCCTCAACAACACGGAATCACAACTTGACCGAGAAGGAGTGCAAAGAATTGATGGAAAGAGGATTCAGAAGGTGGAAAATAACAAACTATTCAGAGCTAAAGGAACACGTTCTAACTCAATGCAAACAAACCAAAAATCTTGAAAAAAGGTTAGACGAAATTCTAACTAGAATAACCAGCTTAGAGAAGAACATAAATGACTTGATGGAGTTGAAGAACACAGCACAAAAACTACGTGAAGCAAACACAAGTTTTAATAGCTGAATCGATCAAGCAGAAGAAATGATATCAGAGATTGAAGATCAACTCAATGAAATAAAAACAGAAGGCAATACAAGAGAAAAAAGAGTGAAAAGAAACGAACAAAGTCTCCAAGAAATATGGGATTATGTGAAAAAACCTAATCTATGCTTGATCGGTGTACCTGAATATGACGGGGAGAATGAATCCAAGCTGGAAAACACACTCCGGCATATTATCCAGGAGAACTTCCCAAGCCTAGCAAGGCAGTCCAAATTTCAAATTCAAGAAATACAGAGAACGCCACAAAGATATTCCTCAAGAAGAGCAACCCCAAGGGACATAATCGTCAGATTCACCAGGGTCAAAATGAAGGAAAAAATGCTACGGGCAGCCAGAGAGAAAGGTAAGGTCACCCACAGAGGGAAGCCAATCAGACTCACAGCAGATTTCTCAGCAGAAACCCTACAAGCCAGAAGAGAGTGGGGGCCAATATTCAACAACCTTAAGGAAAACAACTTTCAACCCAGAATCTCATATCCAGCCAAACTAAGCTTCATAAGTGAAGGAGAAATAAAATCCTTTATGGACAAGCAATTATTGAGAGATTTTGTCACCACCAGACCTGCCCTACAAGAGCTCCTGAAAGAAACACTAAACATGGAAAGGAACAAGTACCAGTCACTGCAAAAGCAAGCAAACCAGTTGGCAAAGACCAAAAATGCAATGCAGAAAATGAGTCAACTAATGAGAAAGAAAACCAGCCAGTAACAAAATGGCAGGAACAAATTCACACATAACAGTATTAACATTGAATGTAAATGGCCTAAACGCCCCAATCAAAAGGCACAGACTGGCAAACTGGATAAAAAGTCAGAACCCATTGGTGTGCTGTATTCAAGAAACCCATCTCACATACAAAGACACACATAGACTCAAAATAAAGGGATGGAAGAAGATTTACTAAGCAAATGGAGAACAAAAAAAAAAGCAGGGGTTGCAATCCTAGTCTCTGATAAAATAGACTTCAAACCAACAAAGATCAAAAGAGACAAGGATGGACATTACATAATGGTAAAAGGATCAATCCAACAGGAAGAGCTAACTATCCTAAATATATATGCCCCCAACACAGGAGCACCCAGATACATAAACCAAGTTCTTAACAACCTAAAACGAGATTTAGACTCCCCATACAATAATAGTGGGAGACTCCAATACTCCACTGTCAATATTAGACAGATCAATGAGACAGAAAATTAGCAAGGATATCCAGGACTTGAATGCAGAGCTGGACCAAGTGGATCTAATAGACATATACAGAACGCTCGAACCCAAATCCACAGAATATACATTTTTCTCAGCACCACATCGCACTTACTCTAAAATTGACCACATCATTGGAAACAAATCACTCCTCAGCAAATGCAGAACAACAGAAATCATAACAAACAGTCTATCAGACCACAGCGCAATCAGACTAGAACTCAGGATCAAGAAACACACTAAAACCCCGCACAACCACTAGGGAAACTGAACAACCTTGCTTCTGAATGTTGACTGGATAAACAATGAAACGAAGGCAGAAATAAAGATGTTCTTCGAAATCAACCAGAATGAAGACACAACTTACCAGAATCTCTGGGACACCTTTAAAGCAATATGGAGAGGGAAATTTATAGCAATAAATGCCCACCAGAGAAGAGAGGAGAGATCTAAAATCGACACCCTATCATCAAAATTGAAAGAACTAGAGGAGCAAGATAAAAAAAAAACACAAAAGCAAGCAGAAGACAAGAGATAATTAAGATCAGAGCAGAACTGAAGGAGATAGAGACACACACACAAAAAAAATCCTTAAAAAATCAATAAATCCAGGAGCTGGTTTTCTGAAAAGATGAATAAAATAGACAGTCTGCTAGCCAGATTAATAAAAAAGAAAAGGGAGAAGAATCAAATAGATGGAATAAAAAACAATAAGAGGGATATCACCACTGATCCCACAGAAATACAAACTACCATCAGAGATTACTACAAACAGCTCTACTCTCATAAACCAGTAAACCAGGAAGAAAAGGATAAATTCCTAGACACTTGTACTCTACCAAAACTAAACCAGGAGGAAGCTGAAACTCTGAATAGACCACTAACAAGGGATGAAGTACAGGCAGCAATCAATAGCCTACCAACCAAAAAAAGTCCAGGTCCAGACGGGTTCACAGCCAAATTCTACCAGACGTACAAAGAGGAGCTGGTTCCATTCCTTCTGAAACTGTATCAAACAATACAAAAGGAGGGGAATCCTCCCCTAACTCATTTTATAAGACCAACATCATCCTGATACCAAAACCAGGCACAGACTCAACTAAAAAAGAAAACTTCAGGCCAATATCCATGATGAACATCAACACAAAAATCTTCAATAAAATACTGGCAAACAGATTGCAACAGCACATCAAGAAGCTTATCCATCATGACCAAGTAGGCTTCATCCCGGGGATGCAAGGCTGGTTCAACATACGCAAATCCATAAATGTAATCCATCACATAAACCAAACCAAAGACAAAAAACACATGATTATCTCAATAGATGCAGAGAAGGCCTTTGATAAAATTCAACAGCCCTTCATGCTAAAAACTCTCAATAAACTAGGTATTGATGGAACGTATCGTAAAATGATAAAAGCTATATATGATAAACCTACAGCCAATATCATAGTGAACGGGCAAAAGCTGGAAGAATTCCCTCTGAAATAAGGCACTAGACAAGGATGCCCCTCTCTCACCACTCCTATTCAACATAGTATTGGAAGTTCTAGCCAGAGCAATCAGGCAAGAAAAAGAAATGAAGGTATTCCATTAGGAAAGGAGGAAGTCAAAATGTCTCTATTTGCATATGACATGATTGTATATTTAGAAGACCCCATAGTCTCAGCCCAAAATCTTCTCAAACTGATAAGCAACTTCAGCAAAGTCTCAGGATACAAAATCAATGTGCAAAAATCACAAGCATTCCTAAGTACCAATAACAAACAAACAGAGAGTCAAATCAAGAGTGAACACCCATTCACAATTGCTACAAAGAGAATAAAACATCTAGGAATACAACTAATAAAGGATGTAAAAGACCTCTTCAAGGAGAACTACAAACCACTGCTCAAAGAAATAAGAGAGGACACATATGGAGAAACAGATGGAGAAACATTCCATGCGCATGGTTAGGAAGAATCAATATCATGAAAATGGCCATACTGCCCAAAGTAATCTATAGATTCAATGCTCTCCCCATCAAGCTACCAATCACCTTCTTTGCAGAACTGGAGAAAACCACCTTAAACTTCATATGGAATCACAAAAGACCCCACATAGCCAAGAAAATCCTAAGCAAAAACAACAAAGCCGGAGGCATCACACTGCCAGATTTCAAACTATGCTACAAGGCTACAGTAATCAAAACAACATGGTACTGGTACCAAAACAGGAGACACAGATCAATGGTACAGAACAGAGACCCCAGAAGAAACACCACACATCTACAATCATCTGATCTTTGACAAACCCAGCAAAAGCAAGCAATGGGGAAAGGACTCCATGTTTAATAAATGGTGTTGGGAAAACTGGCTAGCAATGTGCAGAAAGCAGAAACTGGACCCATACCTGTCACCTTACACTAAAATTAACTCCAGATGGATCAAAGATTTAAACATAAAACCTAACACCATAAAAACCCTAGAAGAAAACGTAGACAAAATCATCGAGGACATAGGCATAGGCAAGGACTTCATGACTAAAACTCCAAAAGCAATGGCAATAAAAGCCAGGATAGACAAATGGGATCTAATTAAACTCCAGATCTTCTGTACAGCAAAAGAAATCATCATTAGAGTGAATCGGCAACCAACAGAATGGGAAAAAATGTTTGCAATCTACCCATCTGACAAAAGGCTAATATCCAGAATCTACAAAGAACTAAAACAGATATACAAGAAAAAAACAAACAACCCCATTCAAAAGTGGGAGAAGGATATGAACAGACACTTTTCAAAAGAGGACATATATGAGGCCAACAAACATATGAAAAAATGCTCATCATCACTGGTCATTAGAGAAATGCAAATCAAATCCACACTGAGATATCATCTCACGCCAGTTAGAATGGCGATCATCAAAAAATCTGGAGACAACAGATGCTGGAGAGTATGTGGAGAAATAGGAACACTCTTACACAGTTGGTGGGAGTGTAAATTAGTTCAACCATTGTGGAAGACAGTGTGGCGATTTCTCAAGAATCTAGAAATAGAAATTCCATTTGACCCAGCAATCCCACTATTGGGTATATACCCAAAGAACTATAAATCATTCTAGTATAAAGACACATGCACACGTATGTTCATTGCAGCCCTGTGTACAATGGCAAAGACCTGGAACCCACCCAAATGCCCATCAATGATAGACTGGACAAAGAAAATGTGGTACATATACAGCATGGAATACTACTCAGCCATAAAAAACGATGAGTTCGTGTCCTTTGTAGGGACTTGGATGAATCTAGAAACCATCATTTTCAGCAAACTGATCCAAGAACAGAAAGCCAAGCACCATATGTTCTCACTCATAGGTGGGTGTTGAACAACGAGAACATGTGAACTCAGGGAGAGGAGCATCACACACATGGGAGAGTTGGGAGGGGTAGGGGAGAGACAATGGGGGGTGGGGGAGGTAGGGGAGGGTGGGGAGGGGATAACATGAGGAGAAATGCCAGATACAGTATGCACCAAAAGTAAAATAAATTAAAATAAAAAAAGAAATGGCTGCAGCAGAGGTGGCGTTGGAGAAAGTGACATCAAAAGTGGCAGGATTAGGGAGGTCTGGGAAACGGGAGTGCATGAGAGCCAGCCAGGGCAAAACTAATAGGAATCGTGTAATCAACGCCTCCACGAGCAAGTGGTCCTTTGCTTCAGCTCTCTTTGGAATAGGAGATTCAGGTCGCCCAATGGGCTCTCTGGACTCCGCCTAGTATCCCATTTAGTATCCAACCTGGGTAAGCGGGAATGGGATTACAATGGAGAGAGGCGGGAAGGCCCTGGGTGGGGCTCAGAAAGATCCCATTTTCCCCACGGTGTTGTGCCCCACCCCGCCACCCAACAGGTACTCCTGAGGCAAACTCCCCTGCACCTGGGGAAACACAATCCCTTTGGTTCGCTCCCTGGCATTTGTGGCAGCCAAAAGATTCAGTGCTTGAAGCACTTTACCCAGGAGTAGAGGAGCCCGATGACCCTCAAGAATGAGAGGAAGAGCAGGTGAATTGCAACACTGTCTTATGAAGAGGGCAAAGGAGAGCCAGGCAGCCATCCAGTGGAACATGGAGACCGAGAGAGTGTCCCTTTCCCACACGGGGATGGAAGCCCAGAGCTCCATGATCATCTCAACTTGCCAATCATCCAGAAACAGGTTTGTAAGGGGAAACTGACATGAAACACATCCCCACGAAGTTTCCCCTGCTGGACTGTGGAGTGTTATTTGTTGAAGACACTGAGCCAGACCAAAAAGCCTCTACAGAGAAAGACAGAGGACTGGGCCTAGGGCAGATTCCAGGCCAAATACAGCACAATGCCACCTCCACGGGCATCAGGGTTGGGGGGAGTGCCAAACGGTTGACTTGGTCAGAAAGGCCAGCGTTGGAGTGAGAGATGCTTGCCACATCTCGTCCTTGGTGCCATGTTCCAGCCCTGTGTCAAGCTGTGGCTAGATTTCTTAACGAGGGCCAAGGAGAGAGAAATGAGAACCATCTTCTTTGAGGAGAGTGGGAAGTCCTCCTGCAGGTGGACAGTGAGCTGTGGTGAGGCTTTTGTCCATGGCTGGGAGATGTGATCATCTTGGTCTAAGAAAGGGGCCGCTCAAGATAGGGAGGTGACTGAAATCCATGCTCTTCCAATGCAGCTCCCTTCCCATGTTGCCCAGTCCTTCACAAATGCCAGCTCTAACTATCAGGGAAACGTCTGACAACTGGCCACGTGACCCAGGCAGAGAAGCAGGGAGAGGCTCAGCAAAAGAGAGGCCGTCATGCAAGAAATCGCCCTCCAGCACACAGAGCACATGCGCCCCAACAAACATACACACACACACACAGAGACCCAGAGAGTGAGAAAGAGAGGAGTTGAAAAGAAGAGAGAGAGAAACCAGAGAGAGACATACAGGTGCACACACACAAAAACACCCCCTCCCACACACACAGACACACAGTAATGGAACAGTATCACTCACCCCCAGGCAGCCCCTGAAGCTGCAGCATTCTGTTGTCCACCACCAGGATCCTCAGGTGAGAGAGCAGCCCACGGGCACACAGGCAGAGGTGTTCTGGATATGACCAGGGCACAACGTGGGGAGACTCACCTGTAGACCGTCAGCACAGGCCTGAGACTGGAATTCCGTACTGCTAACCTAGGTACTCACTCCGTCTGAGGTTGCTTCCTCCTGGCCCACCTTTGGCTAATCCTGGCCTCCAGACACTATTCTGTGTGGATAGTATCCTGTGGACATCCTGGCAAGGAGGGACCTGAGCCCTGTTCCTGACATTGCCACAGGGGGCTCTTCCTTTGTGACATCTCAGGAACCCATCACTAGGGCAATGGTGAACGTCACTATGAGCCAAGTAGAGGCTCGTGCTTTGCACATGCACCCTGGCAAGGAAGACTCGACTGAAAAGTAAGGCTGTAGCCCATTTAATAAATTGGTGCAGTGGAGGTTGTGGCAGAGAAAGTGGCATCAAAACCGGTGGCTTAGGGGAGGCCTGGAAAAGGGTGTGCACGAGACCAAGCCAGGGTCAAACCCATAGGACTCGTGTCCTCTGGGACTCCATGAGCGAGGCATCTTCTGCTTCAGCTCCAGGCTGAAGAGGAGATTCAGGGCGACCTATGGGCTCTCCTGACTCCTCCTCAGATCCCATTTTGGATCCTACCTGCTTAGTGGAAATGGGATTACAATGGATAGAGGCGGCAAGGCCCTCTCTGGGGCACAGAAAGATCCCATGGGCCCCAAGATGTGGTATCCCCACCCCATGACCCGGCAGGTACCCCTGAAGCTACCTCCCCTGCACCTAGTAAAACCCAATCCCTTTGGCTCCCTCCCTGGCAACAGTAGCAGCAAAAAGATTCAGTGCTTGAAGGCACTTTCCCTAGGAGTGGAGGAGCCCTATGGCCCTCAATAATAGAGAGAGGAAGGGCAGGTGAATTGCAATACTGCCTTGTGGAGAGGGCAAATGCCAGTCAGGCAGCCATCGAGTGGGACATGCAGACTGAGAGAGTTTCCCAGTCCCACAGCTCTGGGATGGAAGCCCAGAGCTCCACAATCATTGCACCTGCCCAATCATGCAGAAACAGGTTTGGACGGGGGAAACAGACATGAAACGCATCACCACCACTTTTCCCCATGCTGAACTGGGGAGTGTTGTTTATTGAATACACGAAGCCAGACCAAGAAGCCTCTAGCCTTCTCAGAAACGGGGCAGACAGAGAAAGAGGGATGACATAGCCTAGGCCAGTGTCCAGGCCAAATAAAGCACAATGTCACCTCCACAGGCATCTAGGGATGATGGAGTGCCAAATGGTTGACTTGGCCAGAAAGACCAGCATTGGAGTGAGAGATGCTTGCCACATCCCGTTCTTGGCACTGTGTTCTGGCCCTGTGGGGGAGCTGTGGCTAGATTTCCCAATGAGGGTAAGGGAGAGAGAAGTGAGAACCATTTGCCCTGAGGTAGGTGGGCAGCCCTCCTGCAGGTGGACATTGAGCTGTGGCGAAGCTTTCGTCCATGGTTAGGGGTGTGATTGTCTTGGTCCTAAGAATGAGACCACTCAGGATGGGGTGGTGAGTGAAACCCATGCTGTTCTGACGCATCTCCCTCCCCATGTTGCCCGGGCCTTCACAAAAGCCAGCCTGATGTGCCGGGGACCCAGGCAGAGAGGAGGGGAGAGGTTCAGCAAAAAATAGGCAGTTGTGCAATGCCGACTTCTGTAGAGGGACAAGACCAACCAGGCAGCCATCCCTGGGGCACAGAATGATCCCAGGGGCCCTGAGGCATGGTGCCCCACCCCACCATCCAGCAGCTAACCCTGCCCCATCCTCCCCTGCACTCAGCAAAATCTAATCCCTTTGGCTTACTGCTTGGCATCTGTGGCAGTCAAAAGATTCAGGTTTTGAAGGACTTTTCCCCAGGAGCAGAGGGGTCGGATGGCCCTCAAGAATGAGAGAGGAAGGGCAGGCTAATTGCAACACTGCCGTGTGGAGAGGGCAAATGCCTGTGAGAAAAACCAGAGAGAGACATACAGCACACACACACAAACAACACCCCTTCCACACACACAGATACACAGCAGTGGCAGAGTATCACTCACCCCCAGGTAACCCCTGAAGCTGCATGGTCCCATTGTCCACCACTAGGACATGCGGGTGAGAGAACAACCCATGGACACACAGTCCAAGGTGTCCTGGAGATGACAAGGTCACGATATTTGGAGAGACTTACCTCTGCACCTTTGGCGCAGGCCTGAGACTGGGATCCCCTCTTCTCCCCCTGGTCCTCCCTCCACCTGAGGTTTCCTCCTCCTGGCCAACCTTCAGCGAATACTGGCCTCTGAAGAATATCCTGTGGATGCCCTGGTGAGGAGGGGCCTGAGCTCCATTCCTGACACACTGTATGTCTTTCTCTTGTTTCTCTCTCTTTTCTTTCCTGCTTTCTGAGCCTAAAGCCAGGCGGGAGTTGATTCCTCCTTGCTAGTGTCCGTGCACGAAGCCCAAGCATCTCTATGGCTCATAGTGATGTTCACCATTGCCCTGGTGATGGTTTCCTGAGACATCACAAAGGAAGAGCCCACTGTGGCAGTGTGTCATGAACAGGACTGAGGCCCTCTCTAGCCAGGATGTCCACGAGATAGTCTTCAGAGGCCAGGATTCGCTGACAGTGGGCCAGGAGGAAGAAACCTCAGGGCGAGGGAGTGCTGGCAGAGCAGTGTGGAATCCCAGTCTCAGGCCTGTGCTGATGGTGTACAGGTAAGTCTCTCCAATTGTCATGCCCTGGTCATCTCCAGTACACCTCTGCCTATGTGGCCATGGGCTGCTCTCTCACCCGAGGGTCCTAGAGGTGGACAACAGAACCCTGCAGCTTCAGATGCTGCCTGGACGTGAGTGATACTGTGCCACTGTTGTGTGTCTGTGTGTGTTGAAGGGGTTTTTTTTTGGTGTGTGTGTGTGCCTTTATGTCTCTCTCTGGTTTCTCTCTCTCTTCTTTCCCACTCACTCTCTTTCTCAATCTCTGTGTCTGTGTGTGAGCGTGTGTGTGTGTGTTGGGATGCTTGTGCCCTGTGAGTTGAGGGTGGTTTCTTGCATGACGGCCTCTCTTTGCTGAGCATCCTCCCATGTCTCTGCCTGGGTCTCGTGGTCGGTTGTCAGTCATTTCCCCGGTGGTTAGAGCTGGCGTTTGAGAAGGCCTGAGCAACGTGGGGAGGGGAGCTGTGTCGGACCAGCATGGGTTTCAGTCACCTCCCTATCCTGAGAGGCCTCTTTCTTAGGACCAAGAAAATCACACCCCAGCCATGGAAAAAAGCCTCACCACAGCTCACTGTCCATCTGCAGGAGGGTTGCCCACTGACCTCAAAGAAGATGGTTTCGCGTTTCTTGCCTTTGCCCTCATTGAGAAATCTAGCCACAGCTTGATGCACGGCCGGAACACGGTGCCAGGAATGGGATGTGGCAATCCAGCGCTGGCCTTTCTGGCCCTGAATCTCCTCTTCTGCCAGGAGTCAAAGCAGAAGACCGCTCACTTCTGGAGGCCCTGAGGACATGAGTCCTATTAGTTTGACCCTTGCTTGGTCTGATGCAGACCCCTTTGCCAGGCATCCCCCAAACCTGCCGTTTTCACCACTGCTTTCTCTGCTGCCACCTCTGCCACAGTCATATCTTAAAGGAGCTGCAACCTGACTTCTGGGAGCCAGACACAAGTTGAGTTGGCCAAGCCAATGCGCATGAACGAAGCACTAGCCACTCCTCTGGTCCTAGGGACATTCATCATTGCCAGGGGGGGTGGGTTCCTGAGATGTCACAAAGGAGGAGACCCTGTGGCACTGTGTTAGGAATGGTGCTCAGGACCCTCCTTGCCAGGACATTCACAGCATAGTATCCGGAGGTGAGGATTTGCTGAAGTTGGGCCACGAGGAATAAACCTCAGGCAGAGGAAGCACCAGGGGGAAAAGTGGGGGAATCCTAGTCTCAGGCCTGAGCCAACAGTATACAGGTGAGTCTCCCCCAATCATCATGCCCTGGTCATCTCTGGGACACCTCTGCCTGTGTGTCCGAGAGCTGCTCTCTCACCTAAGGGTTGTAGTGGTGTACAAAAGATCCCTGCAGCTTCAGGTGCTGCCAGGGGGTGAGTGATACCCTGCCACTGCTGTGTGTCTGTGTGTATGGAAGAGGTGTTTTTTGTGTGTGTGCGCCTGGATGTCTCTCTCTTTTTCTCTCTCTATTCTTTCTGTCTCCCTCTCTTTCTGACTTGCTGCATCTGTGTGTGTGTGTGTTTTGGGACGTGTGTGCCCTGTGCGCCAGAGGGAGGTTTCTTGCATGACAGCCTCTCTTTTGCTGAGCTTCTCCCTGCGTCTCTGCCTGGGTGGCGTGGTCGACCATGAGTCATTTCCCCGGTGGTTACAGCTGGCGTTTTTGAAGGCCTGGACAACGTGGGGGAGAGAGTTGCATTGGACCAGCATGGATTTCAGTCACCTCCCCATCGTGAGCAGCCTCTTTCGTAGGACCAAGATGATCACACCAGCCAGTAATGGACAAATGCCTCACCACAGCTCACTATCCCCCCTGCAGGAGTGCTGCCCACTGACCTCAAAGAAGAAGGTTCTCACTTCTCTGGCCTTTGCCCTCACTGAGAAATCTAGCCACAGCTTGACACAGGGCCAGAACAGGGCACCACGAATGGAATGTGGCAAGCATTTCTGTCACTCCAATGCCTGCCTTTCTGGCCTAGTCAACCATTTGGAACTCCCCCCCACCCCAGATGCCTGGGGAGGTGGCATTGTGCTGTATTTTGCCTGGATTCTGGTCTAGGCTCTGTCCTCCCTCTTTCTCTGTAAAGGCTTTTTGTTTTGGCTCAGTGTCCTCAACAAAGAGCACTCCCAAACCAGCAGGGGCAAACTTTGTGGGGGATGCGTTCATGGCCATTTCCCTCTCCAAACCTGTTTCTGGATTATTGGTCAGGTGCACTGGTCATGGAGCTCTGGGCTTCCATCAGCGTGTGGGAAAGGGATGCATTCTCAGGCTCCATGTACCACTGGATGGCTTCCTGGATGGCCATTGCACCCTCCACAATGCAGTGTTGCAATTCACCTGCCCTTCCTCTCTCATTCTTGAGGACCATCAGGCTCGTCTGCTCCTAGGGAATGTGCTTTCAAGCACTGAATATTTTGGCTGACACTCTGTAGATTTTAAAAACAGGTATTTTCAAGGTAACCCCATCCTATGTGAAAACCAGAAAGACTCCCTTTGAAACAAAGGGGAAAGATATCTTTGAAACCCCTTTGGTGTGTGACCATTCAACTCAGAGAGTTGAAACTATGTTTTGATTAAGCAGTTTAGAGGCACACTTCATGTAGAATATAAAAAAGATATTTCACACTGAATGGCGGCCTATGATGAAAAGACAGATATCTCACCATAAAAACTAAAAGGAAGCTATTTGTGAAACTGCTTTGTGATGTGTGCATTCACCTTCCAGAATTCAACTTATGTTTGGATTCAACAGCTGAGAAACACTCTTTGTGTAGAATCTAAAAGCAGATATTTCCAACACCACCCTGGTCTCTGGCAGTAACTGGAATGACTGGCTTATTGTTCTGGAAGCAAAATATCTGTGAAACTGCTATGCTGTGTGTGCTTTCACCTTAGAGAGTTGAACCTATGTTTTGGATTCAGCAGTTTAGAAACACACTTCGTGTAGAATATAGAAAAGGATATTTCAGACTGAATGGAGTCCTATGGTGAAAAGACAAATATCTTACAATAAAAACTACAGGGAAGCTATTTGTGAAACTACTTTGCAATGTCTTCATTCACTTTCCAGAGTTTAACTTATTTATGGATTCAGCAGCTCAGAAACACTCTATGTGTAGAATCTAAAATCAGATATTTCCAATGCTACCCTGGCCTATGGAGTAACCCGATTAACTGGCTTTTAATCCTGCAACCATGCTCTCTGTGAAACAGCATTGCTTGGAGCGCATTTACCTCAGAGAGTTGAACCTATGTCTTGATTCTACAGTATAGAAACACACTTCCTATAGAATATAGAAAGGGATATTTCAGACTGAATGGAGGCCTATAGTGAAAATACAAATATCTTACAATAAGAAGGAAGTGAAAGCTAGTTGTGAAACTGTGTTGTGATGTGTGCATTCACCTTCCAGAGTTTAACTTTTGTTTGGAGTCAGCAGCTGAGAAACAATCTTTGTGTAAAATCTAAAAACAGATATTTCCAAGTCTACTCAGGTCTCTGGGGGTAGGTAACCTGAATGACCGGCTTTTATCCTGGAAGCAAGTTCTCTGTTAAACTGCTTTGCTGTGGGTGCAGTCACCAAAGAGGCTTGTACCTATGTTTTCATTCAGCACTTTAGAAACACAGTTCGTGTAGAATCTAGAAAGGGATATTTCAGACTGAATTGAGGTCTGCAGTGAAAAGACAAATATCTTACATTAAAAAATGAGGGGAATCTGTCTGTGAAACTGGTTTGCAATGTGTACTTTACCTTCCAGAGTTTAACATAGGTTTGAATACAGTTGCTGAGAACCACTCTTTGTGTAGAATCTAAAAACAGATATTTCCAGCTCCACCCTGGTCTGTGGGGGTAACCAAAATGACTGGATTTTAATCCTGGAAGCAAGCTCTCTATGAAACTACTTTGTTCTGTGTGCATTAACCTAAAGAGAGTTAAACCTATGTTTTAATTCAACAGTTTAGAAACACACTTCATGTAGAATCTAAAAAGGAGTGTTTCAGACTGAATGCTGGCCAGTGGTGAAAAGGCAAATATCTTATGATAAAAACTAAGGGGAAGCTGTTTGTGAAACTGCTTTCCAATGTGTGCATTCACCTTCCAGATTTTAACTTACGTTTATTCAGTAGCTGAGTAACACCGTTTGTGTAGAATTTAAGAAGAGATTTTTCCAATGCTACCCGGGTCTATGGGGTTAATTGTAATGACTGGCTTTTAATCCTGGAAACACGCACTCTGTAAAAGGGCTTTCCTGTCTGTGCATTCAACTCAGAGAGGTGAACCTATGTTGTGATTCAGCAGTTTAGAAACACACTTTGTGTAGAATCTAGAAAGGGATATTTCAGACTGAATGGAGACCTATAGTGAAAAGAAAAGTATCTTACAGTAAAAATTAGGAGGAAGCTATTTGTGAAACTGCTTGGTGATAATTGCACTCACCTTCTAGAGTTTAACTTATGTTTGGATTCAGCAGCTGAGAAATACTCTGTGGGTAGAACATAAAAACAGGTATCTTCAATGCTACCCTGATCTATAGGGGTAACCTGAATGACTGGCTTTTAATCATGGAAGCAAGCTCTCTGTGAAACTGTTTGGCTGTGTGTGCGTTCACCTCAGAGAGTTGAACCTATGCTTTGATTCAGCAAATTAGAAACACACTTCATGTAGAATCTAGAAAGGTATATTTCAGACTGAATGGAAGCCTATGGTGAAAAGACAAGTATCTTACAATAAAAAGTAAGGGAAACTATTTGTGAAACTACTTTGTGATGTGTGCATTCACCTTTCATAGTTTAACTTACATTTTGATTCAGCAGTTAAGGAACAGTCTTTGCATAGAATATAAAAGAGATATGTCCAACACTACCCTTGTCTATGTGGATAAACTGAATGATTAGCTTTAAATCCGGGCAGGAAGCTCTCTGTGAAAATGCTTTGCTGTGTGTCTGTCCACTTCAGAGAGTTGAACCTAAGTTTTGTTTCAGCAGTTTAGAAACACACTTCGTGTAGAATCTAGAAAGGGACATTTTAGACTGGATGGAGGCCAATGTGCAAAGTGAAATATCTCACAATAAAAACTAATGGGAGGTTATTTGTGAAACTACTTTGTGATATGATCATTCACCTTCCAGAGTTTAACTTATGTTTGGATTCAGCACCTGAGAAACACTCTTTTTGTCGAATCTAAAAACAGTTATTTCCAACCCCACACTGGGATGTGGAGGAAGCCTGAAAAACTGGCTTTAAACCTGTAAGCAAGCTACATTTTAAATTGCTTTGCTCTGCGTTGGTACAACTCAGATAGTTGAACTTATGTTTTTTCTTTCTCTTTTCTTTTCATTTATTTATTTTACCTTA